>JAPTMU010000078.1:373426-545926 GCA_028583405.1 Pogonophryne albipinna
AATATGTCGTTACACTTAATAAATCTTGTTTTTAGACAAGACTTAAGAATCTTTTTAAGTCAAAGTCTCTTAAAACATCTTAACAGAAAATATCTAAGCATTTCTGTCTTTTTTTGTTACAATTTCCATAATTCTGGTCAAATATAGTTCAAAATAAGTTTTCCCAGATCTCATTTATCTAAATATCCCGTCTTTACTTCAAGAAATCTTGCCAAGCCTTTTCGTACTTGTTCTATTGGCAGATTTGTTCACTTATTAAAAACGAAAACACCTTGTTTTTATTATATATTTACTTTGGAGCAGCATTTTTCCAGTGTATCGACCAACCTCAGTCACAATTAGGAAAAGACTTGTGTTTAAAATGTGAGAAAACTGTGACGAAAGCTCATCCTTCATTAACATCTTTGAATTGATTGTTTTATCTCCACTTACAGCACATGTGTCAAACTCAAGGCCCGGGGGCCAAATCAGGCCCGTGGTGGATTTAATTTCGGCCCGCAGGATAATTTCTAATTCCTATTAGATCTGGACCTCCGGTATATTGCACCTTCCCTCCATCCTGAGGGTCTCCTCAGCTCAGAGCCTGAGCCCAAACATTGATGACCTTGCACCCAAGATGAGATGCCAAGTATCTGAACTAGCATCACAGAGCAGCACACTGAGTTCAATGAATGTTTCCTTCTGCACTTTCTCTCTCACGACAACAGGGCATGTTTGGTTTTCTCTTTGAGGGGAATAGTTTTGTTGAAGCTGTTGTTGGCCTGTGGAAAAATGTACTCATAAGAAATGACTCTAAGCTGCAGATAGAGCCATAAGAAATGCATGCAGCTGATTATTTAATGTTGTTTTTATAGGCAATAATTTAAGCTTTGTTAGTTCCAGGTTTAATATGTGCAATAAGTTCATTTCAATAAGTCTTGCAATAAACATTGAACCAGTCCGGCCCTCGACTAGTACCCATTTTTTTATGTTGGCCCACTGTGAGTTTGAGTTTGACCCCCCTGCCTTACAGTATATAAAACAGAAAACCCTAAGTCCTTCGTCATTGTTTAAAAAATGACTTCAACAACATGTGGATGCAAACGGTTGATTTTTTGTTGATCAACCAATCATTTCATTAGCAGTTATTTCTTATGTTAAAGGTAGGTAGGTAATTTTGGAGAAACCAGCTCGAATGCGCTGGAATTTGAAAATACACAGCCGGAAAAAATCTGCCCCTTCCTTACAGAGCCCCTCCTCCAACACACACGAACGCGCACATGACCAATGAGGGCACGAGATCAGTTTGTGCACAGATGGAAGGCTGACAGGTAGGTAGGCCATCCAGTTACTTTAGCCGGCTCAGATGATTGGTCGTGCTTTTTACAGAACCACAGCTTCCACTGATGATGTTTTGTTATGGATTTATTGTCAAAGCACTTCAGATATTCATTGCTATCGGGACGTTAAGAGCATTCCATGGAATATAACAACAAGTGTATCTCGAGCCGGTTTCTCAAACTGACCTACCCCACCTTTAACTAACCATCTCTGTATTCACAAATGCCTATCTAGTTTAAATATACCTTAGTGAGTGGGAACTAATGTATTGTTTGGGTCTTTTCCTTGGATGTCTTGTAAATAAATGACCTAGATACTTGTTTGGTTGAATTGTGAATGCATGAAAAAAATGGACTTACACAGAATCCTCAAGGTTTCAGTCAATTTCTTACATTTTATTACTGTTGCACCATTTATACAAGTACATATAATTTTGAATGCATCAATTTCATCTTTTTGTTTTGTTTGTGGCGTGGAAATAGCAAGTGGTGAGACATGGAATGGAAATATCAACTGGAGTCGCGATGGATGCAGAAAACTGAGAAATTGGTACTTTTTTTTTCCACTTGACCAAAAAGACAGGACTACAGGTTCACCCAACCACGGACATGCATTTACTGAGTCAAGAGAGGAAGAACAAACTGAGCCGAGTGACACGCAACGCTCCTCCAGTTTGAGCTTCTGCTACGGTTTGACGAGTGCTGGGAGGACGTGTTGGGCGTCAGTCGCAGGGAACAGAGAAACTGGCAAATGGAAAGCTGGGATGGATAAATATATAGATATATACTGACATATAGAGGCAAAGGTGGACATTACAAAAGTCTATTTACTCAAACACTGAAGTTAAGACAATTTAAAAGGTGTTTTCTTGACTGTTTTCAATTCGGAGTACTCCAAGTTCTTCCATCTATCATGATCACTGATGTTTCCTGTCCTTTAACCTCTCCTTTCCGTCTTGTCACCTTCCTTTCTTGTTTAGATATTTCACTATTGCTTTATTGCAGTTTTCCTTGTTTCTATACCGCCTTTCTTTCAATCAGTCCTCCTTTCCTTCCACTTATATAAAAGCTTCCTTCCTATCTGCCGATCCAGAAGCACGACGATGGTGAACTCTCTTCTCCACTTTCAGTGCTTTCCCCTTGGAAACTTTAGCAAATAAGGAAATGCAGGACTGCCATGGAGTGTTTCTTACCCCAGTGACATTGCTTCTACTTGAGTGAAATAGGTAAATACCTTTGTTCCACCGCTGCATTTACATATATGCCGTATATATTGAATGAGAAATCAGAAGCTCCCTTTTCATGTGCAAGAGTTTTCCATCCCGTTGTGATAGCATGGCGTCTCCACGGGACCAAAGAAGATCACGTAGGTTAATGATGACTCGGATCATTCACAGAAACCCCCCCTCTGGTCCTCCATGAGTTTACGGAGCTACACTGATACACCAACCTCGGACGAACAACACAATCTGTGATCTCGACCGCAGGTGTTTTCAGCCGCTTAGATACCAAACTGGTGAGGTCTGCACCGCAGATGTTCCTGCTGTCATCTAAAGAAAGTGTCAAAGGCTATATGCCAAAGTTACGTGAATGGGTTTACTGATTGGAGATTGGTTAATCAAGACGATCAACACATATAAATAGCTCATGTAATTTTAAAAAATCCAGAAATTGGGATTGTTGTTGGGGGTCTTTCCTCTAGTTTGTGATAAAACAACATGTGGTAAGTCCATGTTAACACTTTCCATCTCTGTCTGTATTAATATGGATTCACAATATACTTTAACTCCTAATAAGTATATTTTGCTGGAGTTAAGAAGAATGTGGAACTTTTACTTAATGGTCCAGAAACTCAAGCCAATCCCAGGAAAAGTGGTTAACTCCTGACATCTCCTGATATTTCAATAAACGTCACCAGCTTGTTATCCTTAGCTCGATCAAACTAACGCTAGGCGAGATTGTGAATGTCTCCCAGGTCCCAACATGTATCTGTCTTGCCTAGTACCTTGATCACATTTGTCATCAGATTTGGACGAAGAGACAGAGAAGTCTATCGGACTTTCTAAGAACACGTTGGAGATCTTTCAAAAGGAGGCTTTGCAGAATTTATAAGTGTATTACAAATGTTAAAAAACCACTTAGTTTGCTTAGAATATACCTAAGGGTTTCAGTACAAAATCTAGAAGTTTATCTGAAACTTTTTTTATACGTCTAAGAATGTGTTTGGCTCTGCAAAGCCGGACTTTTTCAACCTCCAAAATGTCTTAGGAAGGCTTAGCTTTCTCAGTCCTCACAACAGATTTAAACTCAACAGGTGTTGCCGTATATAGAGACCCAAGACAGCCCAAGAATACCAATAAGTACACGGTTACAACTCCAAAGAAAGACTGGAGGTACCAGGACAAGACGGAGAGTAGGATACTCAGAAGAGGAGGGGAGGAGGAAGAAGAAAAGTGGACCGATTCAATGGAAGTCCAGCTGGTAAAGACATTTCTCAAACCCCCTCCTTCCCTCAGTCCCATGTCCTCACAAGTTCTGACGTCCTCAGAGCGGGGGGGTAAGCCCTCTTGCCTTCAGGAGGGAGACGATGATGAAGGTGGGATGGCGAGGCGAATGGCCGACACAAACTCGTATCAAAATTCAAATACTAAAGCAGAAAAAAATAGAATAAAACGTAACAATAATAATAGCAATTATAATCTGCAGCGGGGGGCGAGGGGGGGGGGGCGGACTTCTCCAGGTAGCTGCTCAGGTTCATCAAATCATTATCATTACAACTACTATTATTATTATTATTGTTAATATCATAATATGGGTGGTGGGCTAGTACATTTCCTTCTTTTTTTTTTATCTTCATGGTTGAGTTAGTTACTTTTTATGTTATTTCCGAAAAGAAGCTGTCCATTAATCTTGAACTGCTACGGTTTGATCCTTGCTTGGTGCCTCTGTGGCGTTGGCCTCTTTGACGGGGGTCTCGCTGGCGGCTGGTGTTGAACTAGGTGCTGCGGCGGCGGCGGCGGCGGGCTCTTTTCCCGCTGCGTTGGCCTCTGTCGGCTCGGGGGAGGCAGCGATGGCCGCCTCTGCTTTGGCTGCTGGAGCCGCGGGGGCCTCAGTCTTTTTGGCGTCCGCCTCTTCTTTAATCTCAGGTTTCACCGCCTTGACTTCGGGCTCTTTCACGGCGGCAGGAGCTGACTCTTTAACCGCGGGCTTCTCCTCGGCCTTGACGGCCTCTTCGCTCTTCGGCGCCTCTGTTTTCGGCGCCTCTGTTTTCGGCGCCTCCGTTTTCGGTGCCTCCGTTTTCGGCTCAGCGTTGGTGGCAGGTTTCTCCGGCTCCTTTACAGCGGGGGTGGCGTTCTTCTCCTCTTTCTTCTCCTCCTTCTTCTCCTCCTTCTTCTCCTCTTTCTTCTCCTCCTTCTTCTCTTCCTCCTTGGCCACCGCCGTGTCGTTCGCTACCTCCTTAGAGTCGCTGGCGGCCGACACCTCGTCTTTGTTGTCCTTCGGCACCTCGCTCTCCTCTGCAGACGCCCCCTCGGCCGGGGCGTCCTTGTCTTTGGCCTTGTCATCGTTTACGTTGTATCCCTTCTTCTTTTTGCTGAGCTTGCCTCCCATTTTGGATGTCTGGCCTCTGAAACAGAAGGGAAATACATTGATTTTAGTACAAGATAAGATAAGAAGTACTTTGTTGATCCCAATCTGGGAAATGTTTGTGTTGCAGCAGCATAAAAAGACATGGCATCGTACAATACAAATTAAAAGATTAGAAATAAACAAGAAAGTAGAAAATATACATGTTGAATTACAAATGTACAGTATGTACTCATTCATTCATTGAGGAGAGAGTACAATACAGTAAGATGCAAGAACATTCTACAAACACAAGCAAACAAGGGACTGAATGAGAGAGGGAAGCATAAATCAAGTCTTGAGCGCATTGGAAGCGATGCGTTGTGCAACGCTCTTCTTCAGAAGATGATTGTTGATCAAGTGCAGTCCCTCTTCGTGGCATAAAGGAATACATGTGTTGCACCGGCAGCCTCTATGGAAAGTGAATAATCTGACATCTCTGCATGAGGTTTCATACGGACGCTCTTCTGAATGATATGCAGGAGCCATGCATTTATGCAACAACATCCCCCGTAATGATGCAATCTCTCAGCACATGCTGCTCACAGAGCCTCCCCGCGTGATGCCTCCCTCTCACTGAAACTGAACTCATCTTCTATCATCATAGAGCATCTCTTGTTCGATCAACAACTTCTAATTATAAATGCAAATACGTGTTTCCACATGCAAGATAAAATGACTGAGACAAAACTCCCATGAAATGGTGTTTTACTCCTTTAACGACTGCTGCAGCTGGCTGATTGAATTTGCACTTTACACAGAAATAATACGCTCAATACTTTTTACATGGAACCTGGTTAGTGGAGACAAACCAATAGAAACACATGTTTAAACTTTAATTTCTTTCTAAATATATTTAACAAATTCACAGTCATTTTAGTCAGAATCGTAGGTTTGTGAAATTTTTGCGTCCAACACATAACAATAGAGATATAATGAATTTTGCTGGGCGTGCTAACAATATATATATAGGTTCAAATTAAAGCTATCAGCCGGAATTAACAATCTAATACCAAAAATGTGAGAAAGCTAGCAGCAGTCTGTATAAAGTGTGACACATAAAACATGGTGTCGTCTGCAAAGAGTCTCTTTGCTACCGGGACAGACCTCTGTGTTAAGAGACAACATCTCATGATTAACGGCCGTCCACACGGCAGCGTTACGTGCTTCAACGGAGACGCTTCCCATTCACTTTGAAGCGTCCAGCTTTGCCGAACTGCATTGTGGTCGCGTCGCTTTGCCTCCCAGTTGCTCGCTTTGAAAGTTGAGAAAAGTTCAACTTTTCAAGCGTCGACGGAAGCGCCAGCCAATCAAACCGCGTGCTTGTGTGTCCGGGGCGGGAGATTCATGTGATTGGTTGTTGGTCACGAGCCAGACACGCCCACCGGCAAGCTTCAACGCACGCTGCCGTGTGGGCGTACCGTAAGAGCTGTAGGTAAGTTACATTACTGTGGACAGGCAGGCTAAACACACACACACACACACACCTGCAGATTCCTGGCTCATGGCTACAGTTGAAGCATTTTTTCATGGATATCACCGTCTGTCTGCTCGATGGGGGAGAGGACTTCAACACCACAACAAATCAGGCTCATTAGGAGCAAGGACTCAAGAAGGGAACAATCTGATGCGGCTGCTTTAAAATATGAAGTCTCTCTGTTCATGCTTAAAACTGCCAAAAGCTACTTGGCAGTCTCTCCTGCTCGTTTGGAAAAAGCCACAAAAAAGTCCTCTGAATGTGCTGCAGAAAAAAGACCAGCAAATAAAGATATGTTTCTTAACCTTGACAGTTTGTTGATAAGGAACCACTTTATTTATTAACTCGCTCTAGAAAGCTTAGTTTTATGACCAGAAAGAACTCAGAGTGCACATTGTTGATATCCATTATTGGATCAAACAGTAATCAAAGTCATAACATCTTCGGATAAATCTGCTAAATCTCTTCTGTTCCTGCAACAGTAGAAAACAATTAATATCAATGTTAGAAAATGTCTGGATATAAGTTTTAGTTTAAATGTAATCGCGCAACCAGAAAACCTCTGATGGCCAATAAACACTTTGTTCATCTACACTTAAAGTTAATTAAAAACGTTCACATCCATTTCCCAACATTGCATGAGTTTTCAATGTATTAGTAAAAGATGGATTGCATCTGCTCTCAGGTCTCAGGGTCATCAACAACAACAACAACAACCAATTCTCTAGTATGCAATGTATTAATGCAAACATCTACAACAACATTACATAAAAGTTATATTTTCAAAGGTGGTCATTTTGATGGACGTTTTTGTGAGGAGTTTTCTATGTTGTCCATTGGTCCCAAATGTTGGTGTTTTCTACAGTAAATGAGTTTTTGAGGTATGAGCATTACAAATAAATCCGTTAAATCCGGCCTGTATATCACTACTATGCAACGATTATGAAATGACCAGTATGAGTTATCTTTGGCATTTAAAAAAATCTATTTTAAATAACTTTTGCAAATAGGCAAATGATTTTTTTTTCCTACATCAAGACAGAAGCCATGAAGTGGTGATTTTAAAGCACTGACCGTACAACGCCTCAAAATACTTCCTTTTTTATGTACCAACAAATCATCTATTTGTCCATCTGTACATTTTCAATCATGTCTCTAAGCAGGTGTGACCCCTTCCTCCCAATGAAAGGTAGAGCTGGCTACTCACAGATTCTCCCTCTGAATGGGACAAAGCCGGCGGTGAATCCACTCAAAATGCTAATCACCTCTCTGACTGAATTACTCCACAATTCATACAAAAAGCTCCCCTGAACCTCCGCCGGTCCGTATCTGCCGCTCCTCTCGCAGCTTTCTACGGCACCACAATGGAAGTCTCTCTGCTAACGTCCCATCATTTGACTTCCCGGCTTGTACAATGACTCACAATCATCGGAGTGGACAATGGATGCTTTTCAAGCGAAGGCACGCTCCCTCGCTGCCGGGCGTGAGGTTCCAGTGTTTGAAGAGCTGAGGCAACCTGGAGAAAATGTTCCGGCTCGCACAAAAGACTTCATTTAACCTGAAAACGGCCATCAGGGAAGCACAAAGGGAAGTTTGATCCGCCCGACATCCAATTCCCAGCGTCAGTTCATGTGGACAATGGTCATAGTGCCTCGTAAAGACACAAGATGACCTGGCTGAAGTGTTTGACAATGAAAAGGCTCTTTAAAATGCATTTAAATAAGTCCAACAAAACCAGAATGTTACATTTCTGGTAAGGCCGGACAAGAGGTCGCGTTAACCGAATATTTTCCGTCAATGACGGATTTTTTCTAACAATGACGGAAAAATCTGAAAGCAGTCCGTAATTTTGACAGATTAGAACACAACTCGGAACAGCGCCAAAATGTCCACCAGTGGCCCACATTATATTACATCCTTAGTGGCCAGGTCGACTGAGGGCGATCTACTGTACTGTAGTCTGTAACTATTATTTAGTCATGCACACCCCTGTCCAGTTGGTGGCGAGTGTGTGTATATTAAGTAGCTATTGTCTAGTCTTGTTTTTGACCTCGTTGTTTAACCGGCTTTAGCAATCGCAAAATGTCACGGCAGCTGATCGTCCGAAGCTTTTTTAATTGGTTAGTAAGTAATAGTCAGTAATTGTGATGGTGTGGATAAACAAGGTGAAAAGAGGGTTTGATGCGGTGGAGGATGAAGGACAAGCCAGTAAGACTAAAACTGACAACGTTCAACCAGCGGCAGAGGGGCAAGCAAGTGGCAAGGAGTTCAAGCGGGAGTACCGGGTTCAGTGGGAGCAAGAGTTTAAGTGGCTGAGGAGGGAAGATGGCAAAATGTTCTGTGACGTCTGTAGAAAAGATGAGTAACGGATTTGTCCGAGGGTGCACGACGATGCAGAGATCAGCGTTCAGGCTACAGCAGATCAATTGAGTTGTTCTTGTAAATGTTTTGTTCATATTCTGATTGTAATTGTCTCATTTAAAACGATGGCATGGTTCATATTTGCCTGTTTAGGCCCAGTGGTCGTGGTGTTTTTAGCGGCCTCTGCCCCCCCTCTGCTGTGCTGTCAGTGCAGGAACAAAGAAATCATTCATGTTCGTGCTGACATGAAAAGTGACCACACGGTCGGTGTATCTGTTCATCTTTTTGTTTCTCCATGCCCTTAAAAGTTCTGTATGAATCATTAAAACATGAATGAATGAACATTTGCTGCTCAGTACCCAAACATACATATTAAATATGTCTCATCATTAAAACATGAAAAATAAAATGACGGGTAATAATGGATTATGACGGAAATGTTACGATCCTGTCCGTCAAAATGACGGACAACGAAAAAGTCTAACGCAACCACAGGGCCGGACAAAAAAATGGTAACAGGAACATGTGGAGCCTAACGAGCCCTGATAAACAAACGATATCTTTTTCACCATGAATCCACACAGCTGGAGCAAGAGAATAATTGAAATGTATATTTTTATGTAACTATACAATTTAAGTATGATTGGATTGTTGCTCATCTTACATTAACGTCTTTGAATTGATTGTTTTATCTTCGTTTTCCAATGGATTCATGGAATCACATGTGTATCAAGTTCTATGGCTTATTACAGCTTTTAACTAATCTACAAAACCTTACATAAATGTCCTTTATATAACGTGTTTTATTGTTGGAGGAGCTCGGGGCTACGATTTCATTGCCATAACTACAAAACCCCTGCATCTTGAAAACAATGAGATTTCATGGATTGAAATGGTTTGTTTGACCTTTTCAAAGCTACCCATAAGGATTACGTATTAAGTGTCTCAATCCTCTTAGACGCTGGGTTAGTGTTACAGATGTAAAAAAGCTAATCATCTTCTAACCTTGATAATCCCTGATCTCAATCGCTGTGAAATCAGTGACCGAGGCTGATCTCTTGTTCTCTGCTAAAACTATGAGTCACAAAGATTCTCAGTTAACTCTTCGCTAACCCTAACAGAAACGTGTTATTCCTCCATTAACGACCCTAACCATGAAGTCTTAATTACCTTAACTTCATCAGGACTTAACAAAAGTTATTACAATCTGATTGGTCAATTTGGAAATCCCTTGTTCTATTGTCAGAGTTTCTCGATTTTTTTGTATATTTTCAACTTTTTAATGCTGTTTTAATTCTATTTTGAGATTATTTTCTATAATTTCTACCATTGCAAAAACTGCCCACTTTGGGATCAATAAAGTACCTCTTATCTTATCTTCATTTATTTCCTATTTGTCAAGAGCAGTAAACGTTGGATTCATGATGGCTAAACTGTTCCAAGTAAAGGAAAGGAAATAAGTTAAAATACGGAGCGCATCGGAGAAATCAGCAGAAGAAGACAGACAGGAAGTAAAACATCCCGCTTGCCCTTCTTTGTTCATTACTGAGAGCCTCGCTGCACTTTATCCCTGAAAGAACAACCAATGAATTCACGATCAGACACATTTCGACACAACCCCAACGTCTTTAAGGATCTTGTAGAAATAGTATATCGTGGTGGAACATTATTCACCGTGATATTTAGTGTGTTGCACCACGGACCAGTTAGTGGGTGGTACCTCGTTCCAGTCGTTGTTTTTGTTAGCATTCCAGCTCCACGGTAGCATGTAGCAAATATATTCTTTTGTCTTTAACCTAATGGGAAATAAAGTGTGGAGTTTCATACACCTCCGAGAGAGAAAGAGAGAGAGACAGAGAGAGAGAGAGAGAGAAAGAGAGAAAGAGAGACAGACAGAGAGAGAGAGAGACAGAGAGAGAGAGAAAGAGAGAGAGAGAGAGAGAGAGAGAGAGAGAGACAGAGACAGAGAGAGAGACAGAGAGAGAGAGAGAGAGACAGAGAGAGAGAGAGAGATAGAGAGAGAGAGAGAGAGACAGAGAGAGAGAGACAGAGAGAGAGAGAGAGAGAGAGAGAGTAATGTAACCTCCTAATGTAATGTATAACTCGTAAAACTGTCAACGGAGGGAGGGGGGGGAGACGCATGCTCGTGAACTGTTAGCGCCGTGTTATGCATGCCCACTGCACCTCGCGGGAGTGAGCACAACGTAAAGCAAAATTATTGTACGGCAAAGTTAGGTTTGGAAACGATATCATTTCCTTTTTGGCGGGCATGCATAACACGGCATAACACGGCATACACGGCATAACACGGCATAACACGGCATACACGGCATAACACGGCATAACACGGCATACACGGCATAACACGGCATACACGGCGTACACGGCGTACACGGCATAACACGGCATAACACGGCATACACGGCATAACACGGCATAACACGGCATAACACGGCATACACGGCATAACACGGCATACACGGCATACACGGCATAACACGGCATAACACGGCATACACGGCATAACACGGCATAACACGGCATAACACGGCATACACGGCATAACATGGCATAACACGGCATACACGGCGTACACGGCGTACACGGCATAACACGGCATAACACGGCATACACGGCATAACACGGCATACACGGCATAACACGGCATAACACGGCATACACGGCATAACACGGCATAACACGGCATACACGGCATAACACGGCATAACACCGGAGCCTCGCTGCGGGGAGCTTTGGCGCCTAACCGAGTTTGTTCTGTCAAAATTACGGACTGCTTCAGATTTTTCTGTTATTGTTAAAAAAAATCCGTCATAGATGGGAAATATTCAGTTAGCGCGATCTCTGTTCACACAATGGTTTAGCAGTGCAATGCTCAACGGATTACTATTTAAAAAGATATGGTTAGTGCGGCAATAAAAACACGTATGATTCATAAAAATGTGAACTTGAATTGCTGGTCTGTGACTCAGGCCAGAAAGGCTTCTCTTCATCTTTGGACGTCTTGGCTAACTTGATGCAAGGTAGTCTCTTACACTGCTGAACAGCAATATCATATTTCAATTCTACCACTTCCATGTCTGTGTTTTAAATGTTTCCTTTGGGTTATTCTTTAATATCCTCAGTGTTAAGGTTTCTTCTCTCGCCCTGTTTTCAAACCTTTAAACAGTGAGATCTCAGTGCATCCGTTTAAGGTCCATTGACTTCTCCTGAGAGCAACATATTCACACCAGCTGCACTTTTCCCCCGTGCTCAGCAGTTGCCTTCATTAACCACCGACTCTCCAATCCCTCAACAAAACTCACGATGGATCGCTCAGCAGTGAAGACGTGTTTATACAACGTTATTAATCGATGATCACATTTGTGTCTGTCGAGTTGCGAGGCAGAACAAAAGCGGTTTAAGACGAGCGAAATTCCCGGGAGACTTTTCTTTAGATTGTTTCTCTCTCTCCTCATCTGTCACGCCCACGCTGAGACGCCACTACTCTGCTCTCTTTTCCCCGTCTACCCTTCCTCCTCTCTGCAGCATTCCTCCTCCTTCATCACTCCTCCTCTCCATGCCTTTGCTCTCCACACCTGCAGTGCTTTCTGTCCTGACGGTGTAATTTAAATCCTCTGACTTGCTTCTCCTCGGCTCTGCACCAACTGTCTCTACTTATATCTTCTTTGGCATGTCTGAATTACAGTCTCTCTCTCCTGTGATTATTTGTCTCTTTCTGTTTCATTGTGAGGGTTCAACTTCAACATATTGTTGATCTGCTAGTTCCTTTTATTTCGTAAGAAATACACAAAGGTAAATGCAGAGATGTTTTATGTGATGAAATCTGCACTAATGAGTGTTTCCATGACGATAAGCCATACTTAAAGGACCCTATTCTCCTCATTTTAAGGTGTATATCAGCATGTAGATGTGTCCATGTTTACAATGTGTCGGAGCGCTAGCCAATAGGAGTGGAGTGTTACATAGTGATGTCATTATGTTCAGGAAGTCCAATGGAGATGTTTCAGGCGTTCATGCCATTTGAAATGTATTCTAAAACGTTTCCACGATAATACTTCAGATCGTTTTCTATTTAAAGAAACACATTTATGTAAACAAAGTTGAACCCTTACATACATTTAATTCAAACCATTTTGACCCCACACTGTTGCTGTGTTTGGTTTGCACTTCTTTCTTTCTAACACACACTATACTTTGACTCCATTTGAAATCCCTCTCAGTCAATATATGATCTCTGATTCCTCTCCGGGCGGCAGATGGAGGTCTCCAGGAGGTCTCGGGGTCTCAGTAAATCCCCGGCCTGGCAGCTTCTGAGTCCCTGCCGTCCAAGAGGACACGTTAAAGGTTAAAGCTGTCCTTTGGCACACAGTGTCATGCACTGCAACTCTGTTTCGCTGGCACCTTGGCCATTAAACCAAACACCCACACACACACACACACACACACACACACACACACACACACACACACACACACACACACACACACACACATGTTGGCTCATTTGAAGGGGATTTATCTGCATTTTTCTTTATATATAGTTTATTGCACTTAAAGTAAGTTGTTTTGGATAAAATCGTCAACTCTGTAAGGATGACAGATATCTAACTATTGAACAGAATGAAATCCCCAGCTGGCTTTCAATGATGCCATTTGGTTCACTGGCATTTGACTCTTTGTAAATAGAAATGTAACCAAGGTGCCTGTGGACCCATTGAGACCCTGTATGTAATACATAGCAATAGAATCAGCTGGAATGACACAGAAACCCCTAAATGCACCACTTGGCATCAGCTTGTTTGTTCCTAATAGATGACATTTGTTTATAAACACGGTTGAACAGAGACACCCCACTTTGACTCGGGCCTGGAGCTGCAACACACTCCTCCTGTGACTCACTGACCTGCATAACACACTGCTGTCTTATCAGAGCGATCTGCAGCCACACACACTCTGCTGCAGACTCAGACTGCTCGGTCACTTCTCACCTGACCTCCCTCACACTGCAGCTGACAGAGAGGAACTCCAACGCTTCACACAGAGAGTACTTTACGCTCCCATAAACCTTGCACAACTGAATGCAATGATTCTTTGTTCTAAGCCAGGGGTGTCCAAACTACGACCATTTTGAATCGGCCCTCAGCAAATTCAAAAGTCTAATGGAATATGGCCGACAAATGAAACTTGAGCTTGTCTTATATTGAACTTCTTAAATGTAAAAATATATTACACAGTAGTATTCATGTGTTAATAAAACCACTTTTCAAATTAATTCAGTCAATTAAAGTTAAAATGTTCTAAAGTACCTATCTAACATATCTTAGTTGTTCACCAGACGCTTTTTTTACGCGGCTATGAACAATCGTGCACTTTGTACATTCCCTAAGATATTGAAGTGACTGTTATTTTGTATATATTGATTGTTGTGCTTTATCTTAATGTGTGCACATGTGTCATTAAGGGAAGAGCTGCCAACACTCACAACAATAATTTACCGACATTTGATTGATTTTGCTAACTTATAACTGAACTTATGAGGCAATAGACCTCTAGTGAGCGGCCCAGCCCTTCGTATATATTCTGTATGTGGTCCTCTATAAAAAAGGGTTTGGACACCCCTGCTCTGCGCATGCGTGAGTGGCAATAACTCTCCTTACCAGCAGGCGGCGGTAGTGTGTATTTGTCATTCAAAAGAGGCAACAACCGGAAGACAGACTGCGTGATAACCGAGAGAAGAAGAACAGACTGCGTGATACAAACAAACAACAAATAGCGTGTTCCATTTTCACTCTACAGCGAGACGTTCACGGGGCTTTCCCGAACCTGAGTCGAGAGCTGGAGGTAAATGAAATCTCAGATTGGCCTTCTTAATAGTTTGTTTGGGTCCCTCACTTCCGTTTTGCTTCTCATGCACTGATTCACTAAGCTGAACAGCCAATCAGAGTGATTTCTTTGACCGACAGCCTTTGGCCGACTGCCAGGAAGGTGTCGGCACGGCTGAAAAGACACGACGGTGCGGGACACACCAATCTGAGTAGGGCGACAGGACGCTTATCGACGGCCTGACATCCATCGACGGACAAAATCGGCTTGGTGTGTCCGGGGCTTAAACTATCAACGTGTATCTTAGACCCGATTCCAACTAAGCTGTTAAAAGACGTTTTTCCATGGATTCATATTCTTATTATAGACACATGCATGTTCAAGCATTTGGACTACCTATGTTGTAAATGTATTATCTTTTTAATTTACACACGGCTTCCTCCTCTGTTTCTCCTCGAAGTTTCTTACATTTTTCCCCATTAACTTTGGGGTTTCTTTGGAAGTTTGTTCTTGTCCGACGTGAGGGTCCAAGGACAGGGGGTGTCGTAATCTTAATCTGTACACACGGTAAAGTCCACTGAGACATAATGATGAGTGATATTGGGCTATATAAATACACATTGATTGATTGATTGAC
This sequence comes from Pogonophryne albipinna, assembly GCA_028583405.1. Classification (NCBI taxonomy): domain Eukaryota; kingdom Metazoa; phylum Chordata; class Actinopteri; order Perciformes; family Artedidraconidae; genus Pogonophryne; species Pogonophryne albipinna. The sequence goes on from JAPTMU010000078.1 coordinate 388,689, forward strand.
ATAGAAGTGTTTTTAATGTTTAAAATGCATGTAGACCAGCAGAAAAATATACCTGAGCATGTTCTGTAACCTAAATATACATGTCTAATATACATGATACTCGAATAACATACTGTTGAGTAATACAAATTCCATCAAATAGACACTTGTAAGCAAACCTGAATGAAACATTGTACTGGGTTTTTATCTGTAATCGAATTAGTCATCAGTAAAACCTGTCAAAGCGATTTCCCTCGTGTCTAATTTGTTCTACAGCTGAATGTGATTACCCATAATGCTCGGATGTTATTACTCTGAACATCTTTGACACGCCACCTAATTTATTGCTCATCATCACACATTAGCTATCGAGGGATTTGATTAAGCCTTGCAAAGAAACATGGAGAAGTGACGTCTAACAAATGTCAGTAAATACAATGTTAAGGAATATGATTTATTTCCTACAATGATTTCATAATAATTTATATTCCTCTGATTTCTGTGCATTCAATATCGCATTCAACTGGATTCAGGGTGTGGTTAGCCTAGCTTAGCATAAGCAGGGTGATCTGCCCAAAGTTCCTCTGATGCAAGGATTAAATAAAACATTTGAACAGGTTGTATTTTGTTTGTTTAACCCCTACAACTGGGAGTTACAGTGATTGCTTTGAGAACAGCTGTTCATCCATCTGTCGACCATTTCTCTGAAGCATCTCGGCGACAGAGTTGCCAAATTAGTTCGGATGAGATTATTTCATTTCTATTTTGGTAATCAGCGCCAAACTTGGACATCTCAGGAAGCAACGAGCAAGTTCTCTGTACCGACTGTTGTTTTGATATGTCATTTTGTAAGGTAAGGTATAAGTAAGTATAACCAGAGAGGGCAAAAGTACACACATCCTTCACTCAAGTAGAAGTACAGATACTCATGTTTAAAAATACTCTGGTGAAAGTAGAAGTACTGACTAAACTTCTTTACTCAAGTCAAAGTAAAGAGGCTTTGAAGTGTACTTCAGTAAAAAGTACCCATAACTAGCAGCTGTTTTAAAGAGTACCTGACCTCCCTTTATATTAATAGAACAATAATGTCATTGTTAGCTAATGAATGTTTCCATGCTGAACAACGGCAATGAGAGGGTGATGTGTGTGTGTGTGTGTGTGTGTGTGTGTGTGTGTGTGTGTGTGTGTGTGTGTGTGTGTGTGTGTGTGTGTGTGTGTGTGTGTGTGTGTGTGTGTGTGTGTGTGTGTGTGTGTGTGTGTGTGTGTGGCCTAGCATTACTATACTTGTGGGGACCTAAATCTGTTTACACAGTCACGTGTGGGGACTCGCCTCCCTTATGGGGACAAATTGGAGGTCCCCATAAGGGGAATCATTAATTTTAGGGTGAAGACTTGGTTAGGGTTAGGACTAGGCATGTGTTGGTTAGGTTTAGGGTTAGGATAAGTCTCCAGGAAATGCATGTAACTCAATGTAATGTCCCCTGAAGTGATGTATACATGGTATGTGTGTGTGTGTGTGTGTGTGTGTGTGTGTGTGTGTGTGCATGCGTGTGTGTGTGTGTGTGTGTGTGTGTGCATGCGTGTGTGTGTGTGCTCCCAACATGGACGTAGCGCTATAACTTAGAACACTGGGCTGAGCACCTCCTCCCGCTGACATCCAGCTGGCTGATTCAACACGAGTCTGTTTCACAAACTGCAGCAGGACAGTCGGGGAAACTGGAGCAGAAAATCTGGCCCAATCACACACAGACACACAAATAAAATATTCTTTAAAAAAAAAGAAAAACTCCCCCTGGCTCTGAGTTTAAAGAAACAGCAGGCAGCAAAGCATTCTGGGAGGTAGCATTCAGATATTGAAGAAGCTGAAATGACAGATTTGAGTCCATGACGAAGGTTTCCCAAAGCAGTGTGCAGCTATTTTGAAACGTACGACATCAGAGCCAAAGACGATGCAGAAGTAATCCACATTTCCTCCCAAATATTCGACCTTTTCATTCCAGCCCTCAAACGTAGCGCTGCGAGGGGAATTCAGGGAACAGTAGCAGGCACTGATCCATCTGTAAAAGTCAGAGCTGGTCCCCTGAGTCGGAGCTAGCACCGGCAGCTACCGCTATTTCTGTCCAACAGTAAACACTACAGTCTACAGCGAGTCCAGCTGAGGGAAGGTAACATCATCTGTGTGCATTTCAACGAGTCTGAGGCTGCTAGATTTAAACATTGTAGGAGATATGAGTTGATATCAACCAGCAAAAGCAAGTAAAGCGATTACAAAGTTACAACTGGAGTCAAAAAACTTGAATAAAGAACGTTTTGTGTGACGAAAAATATATTTTATTTCCACTAAACTTGACAACATGGAAAACAATTTGAGTTTGGTTTCTCATTTTCAATTATTAGGGAACAGAGAACAAGATTATCAGATTATATTTTGTATCACTTACAAACCAGATGCTACAAAGAACTGCTAACAAAGCACTTATATACTAATAAAGCCAGTTGAGTAGCACTTGAAATGTCTGGCTCTATGAAACCTGATGTACTTACCTCCAGTAGCTCTGCCCAGGTTTTAAAGAGTGATAAGGGGTGTCTTGTAATTATTCAGTGTACGTCAAGGGCTTTTATTGTGAAAGAAAGGAAGGATTGGAACATGGCATACGTTGTTTTTGTCAAGGTTAAAAGGAGCAATAAAGTTGTTCCTCTCGGTTCAGACTACCGTTGTGGATTAATAATTCTCCTCCACACTTTAGCGTATTTTATTTATGACTAACAGTTGGTTAGTGAGCTTGTTTTGGATTTAATCCTGAATCAGGAAGTGATCGAAACAACAACAAAAAATCGCTTTGTTCTGGACAGCAGCCTAATTACTCAGAGTACACACACACTGTTATTGTGGCCTCAGGCTGAACACACACATACACACACACACACACACACACACACACACACACACACACACACACACACACACACACACACACACACACACACACACACACACACACACACACATACACACGAAACCAAGCTAATGCTAAACACACAAGCAGAGACAAAACACACACACACACACACACACACACACACACACACACACACAAAACCAAACTAATGCTAATCACACAAGCAGAGACAAAACACACACACACATACACACACACACACACACACACACACACACAAAACCAAACTAATGCTAATCACACAAGCAGAGACAAAACACACACACACATACACACACACACACACACACACACACACACAAAACCAAACTAATGCTAATCACACAAGCAGAGACAAAACACACACACACATACACACACACACACACACACACACACACACACACACACACACACACACACACACACACACACACACACACACACACACAAAACCAAACTAATGCTAATCACACAAGCAGAGACAAAACACACACACACACACACACACACACACACACACACACACACACACACACACACACACACACACACACACACACACACACACACACACACACACACATACACACAAAACCAAGCTAATGCTAAACACACAAGCAGAGACAAAACACACACACACATTCATTGGTGTTTAGAGAATCAATCGTCCAATCGACGGAGCTTTCTGAAACTCCTGATGCAGAAACGGTTATTGATCGGTGTTCAGAGGACGCACTCAGCGCTGATGAGAGCCGGCCAGTCGCTCTCAGACGGATCTTACTGGGACATTTATCGCCGAAAATACAAGAATGGCTGGGAAAGCTTTGTTGGCTTCAGAGGAAACAAAACAAAACAGAGAAGTGAGGCGGATTACGTCCATCTCTGAGGAGTCAGTGGCATTTCACTCTGCTGAGTCCTCGCCTCCTCATGACCTCCCTGTCTGCAAAACGCTCGTCTGGATGGAAATGTATTCACCACAAACTCTCTGCTGCTCCCTTTTCTGTAGCAAAAATGCTTTTGAAATGAGCGAGAAAGTTCATTCCTGACCTTTGAAACAGAAGTTTTCAATGAATAAGGAAGAAAATCCTTCACAAGCTTCACAAACACTGGGTTTAACTAAAAGACTGACAGTATTTGTTGATGTTTTAATGAAAATGTCCAATAAAATGGAAGAAATACTGACATATAACCTGACATACTGAGGTCCTGCTGATTCTGCCATGGACAGAAAACTCTTATGTGTCCTTGGAAAGATGGACTATTTTGAAGTTTAGTTTGGAGGATATCCATCTCCCAGTATGCTTTACACCTTTTAATGATAGTCTCTTTCTACTGTGTGTATTTGAATGGATACTGAAGTATGTGAAAGTAATCTAATCTCAAGCTTAATGATTCATGTTGATAAAACCAAAGCATTTAAATCCAATGGTCGAATTCACAGCAAAAACACGTCATTATTAGTCGTCTGAAATGCAGCCTGTCTGGTTCATTAACAATGTTCATTTTCTGTCGTGATGTTTCCGACATGTCGTCTTTGTTGATTCTAAAAACAGTTTGTCCTTCTGAAGCGAGGATAAAGAACATGTCTTTCCTCCGCTCATAAACCTGTAATATCTGTGCTGATTTATCGTGAAACGGAGCGGAGCCTCTGGCCTTGTTTTCCTGCTGAAAGAAAAACGTTGAAAATATTTTATTGTAGTCTGACAGATCCAGGTCAGAATTCCAGGCGCTGTTACAGTAAGTGATCGAACAGGTGCCATCAAGGCTTCAGCTTAATACCCACAATGCACTGCGGTACAGGCATGTGGCAGCTGATGTAACAGGGTCGACAGTTATCCATGGGAAGGTTTAGCTCAGATGAAGCCACTCATAGATATCAAATTCAAGATACTAATAGAAAAAGATGTTAAGATAGTTCGAGAAAAGGTTGAAGTCTTCGTTATCATGGATCTGTTTTAATCCTAAATCTTAACATTTGGGAAACTGGAGTGTTCGTCACTCTCTGAGGTAGATTTATCTTACAAATACCGCGTTTTCTGGGATTTGGAAGTTCCCAATAAGGTTTTAATAAAGGTATAAAGGAAAAGAGTAAAGTTATTAGCTGCGAAAGAACAAAAAAGCAAAGGATTATGGACTTTGAAGAACACCCGGTGATACAGTTTGAGTAAGCAGGCAGCTCCTAATTTAAAATCCTTCCTGTTTAGTTATCAACTATTAAAGTCGAGGATGTCGATACATTTACCTTTATGACACAGCCTAGTTGAGTTCTCGATTCTGATTGGTCAGCTTGGACATACCAGAGGTGGTTATTGTTTGCGAACAGACCTAAGGGCAGCAGGCCGTTGTTCAGGAGGTTGTAGGGACTATTTTCCGAAATATCAATACGCAGAAAGAAGTCCGGTTAACTTAACGTCAGCAGTGGACAACAAACGTTAAAGAAAAGAAAAACTACGAAAGGGAAGAAAAGAGGTTAAGAGACAGAGAGGTGGACGTCAGAGAAAGCAACAGAAGAAGACAGACAGGAAGTAAACACAAAAGGAAACAGCAGAAGAAGACAGACAGGAAGTAAACACAAAAGGGAACAACAGAAGAAGACATACAGGAAGTAAACACTAAAGGAAACAGCAGAAGAAGACAGACAGGAAGTAAACACAAAAGGGAACAACAGAAGAAGACAGACAGGAAGTAAACACTAAAGGGAACACAGTATGGGCTCTAGCAGTGTTTAAGGTTAATGGAAAATAAAACGTGAACAGACTTGGAGAGTTACAGAAAACCTTGATTAGTGCTGCCATTCATTATAAGTCACGTTGCTGTTGCCACACATCCAGTTGTTGCTACGCAGTCGTTGGTTTATTTAGTGCGTAGCCATGTAATCTGCAGCGAGGTGGTCCTTAACCAATCAAGAACACCTCGACCTTACGCTGATGTGTTCGCTGCCTTGGCTCTGTTTTCTCGAACAGATAAGAAAGGTCAGAGGTGAAGGCAGAGTAAACCGGGGGACCCCAAGGCCTGTTTTGTATTTACCAAAACATGTAGCCTATTTTCTTTAAAAGCAGGGCCGGACAGATATTCCTGATCCTTCAGCTAGCTTTAGAGAAGGTCTGTCTAATTGCTCAACCAGAGACAGGACTAAGAAGATTGCTGAATCAATACTTATGTGTCTCTCCTGTTTGTAATTCATTGTGAAGGTTATGAATAATTCACCGGCGGTATTGATCGGACCTGAGAGACTCATCACCTGTAGAGTTACAGAGCTTCAGGTGGATCAGACTCCATGAAGTCTCCAGGATCCACCAGGGACCGAGCATCCGACCGAATGCCAGAGAGGAGCCGTGTGAAGGGGCCACAGCTGCTCCTCTGGGACAGCATGCTAATTTAATGAAGGCTAATACTGTAGCTGCTGGATCTGATGGTGTAACAGGAAACATGGGGAGCCTTTCTCACATGACATCACAAATGATCAAAGACGTGACCAATCAAATTGATTTGTTTTATCGGCTGCAAGTTTTGTGATTAATTAGTTAATTGTGTTAATTGTGCTTTGGACATCACTTCTGGTTAGTACTGTTAATGACAACTGAATCCTACTACTTCTATTCTTTTTTATTGTATTTACTTGCACTATTTTATCTGTTTTATTGTGTTGCACTGTTGGAGGAGCCTGGGACCTACGATTTCCATCGACATAACTACACTGTAGCTAATGTACGCATGATAATAAAAGCCTTGAATCTTGAAAAATCTTGAAAAATCTTGAATCCAATATACCTTTAAAAGTGTACAGGATCAATTGTGGAAACAAACTCCCATTTGAATGAAACCAAATGACTAACTTGGGAAAGAAATAAAACAATAGAGTGATACCATTGACTCACTAGGCCTAGGTCTGAGTGCACAGGGACATAAAGAAGAAGACAGAAGACAAACTAAAGACCCACAGACGGGATTTGACCCTTCATTGCAAGCTTGAAAATGTCAATTTTAATTTAAACTCTATAGATTTTGAGAAAATGTATTGAGCAATCGACGTGACATGGTCCAGCTTTGTAGCTAATGTTCTAACACTAAAGGCAAATAGCATTATTTGAGCACTAACCATGACTCCTTTATCAATCCATACAGCGTAATGAAAAGATAAGATGAGACGGCACAGAGAGCTCTTTAAACACACATGAACTTCAGAGGTAAATATGTGAATTATGAGCAAACAGGTCGGAGATAACAAAGAGAACATTAGGCTCCATATTTGATATGGTAACTACCTGTAACCAATTACCTATTTGAACAAAAACATATCCTACTCTGACCATGCAGCCCTAGTCTGACCCTAATCAAAACTAACCATAGAGGACTGATATCATACGATCACAACCGCTAAGCTAAAGGCGGCTAATGTTGGGCTATAAAGAAACTACAGCACGGTCACATGACTTCACATCACCACCGTTAAGCTAAAAGCGGCTAATGTTGGGCTATAAAGAAACTACAGCACGGTCACATGACTTCACATCACCACCGCTAAGCTAAAGGCGGCTAATGTTGGGCTATAAAGAAACTACAGCACGGTCACATGACTTCACATCACCACCGCAAAGCTAAAGGCGGCTAATGTTGGGCTATAAAGGAACTACAGCACAGTCACATGACTTCACGTCACCACCGCTAAGCTAAAGGTGGCTAATGTCGGGCTATAAAGGAACTACAGCACGGTGACATGACTTCACGTCACCACCGCAAAGCTAAAGGTGGCTAATGTTGGGCTATAAAGGAACTACAGCACGGTCACATGACTTCACGTCACCCCCGCTAAGCTAAAGGTGGCTAATGTTGGGCTATAAAGGAACTACAGCACGGTGACATGACTTCACGTCACCACTGCTAAGCTAAAGGAGGCTAATGTTGGGCTATAAAGGAACTACAGCACGGTCACATGACTTCACGTCACCACCGCTAAGCTAAAGGTGGCTAATGTTGGGCTATAAAGGAACTACAGCACGGTGACATGACTTCACGTCACCACCACTAAGCTAAAGGTGGCTAATGTTGGGCTATAAAGGAACTACAGCATGGTCACATGACTTCACGTCACCACCGCTAAGCTAAAGGTGGCTAATGTTGGGCTATAAAGGAACTACAGCACGGTCACATGACTTCACGTCACCACCGCTAAGCTAAAGGCGGCCAATGTTGGGTGTGATGACGTTTAGTCGTCTCATTTATACTCTTGTTAGCATTCTCTGTTTTTAAATCCACTAGTGGGGTATTTACTTTTAAAATACTGCCGTAGACAACCATATCCCGACCCGCTGTGATATTACAAATTGACGGTTCGAGAGCAGCAAATGGCCGATGTAGTTTAGAAAAATTAGACTACATACACATATTGGCAGGAATTATAATATTATCATTATAAAACTGCAGATAGATACAGTTCAAATCCAGCTGGGGAGATAAGGTTTCTGAATGAATGCACAAGTTATTTGTCACAGTTTCCTGTTGCTTATCAGTTATCTTCAGCTAAAAATACCCAGGTTTCTGAAAGCAGGAAACTGTTAGCATGTACACAACAGAACATAAATGATATCGTGTAAAGGTCCGTAGGGTTTACAGGATAAAAATACTAACACTTGCTTACTCAATTAATTACAATGTCATGGTAAATGTCCAAACATTGCCAATAACTCCAGATTGTTGCGAAATATACCACCAAATATATGTTTCTTCATTGCATATGTTTGTTGGTGTTTAGCCTTCAAAATAAATATGTTTTGACAACTGAATACATTTTCAAATGGTTGTCTACCTGAGCTTTATTCAGTGTTGACTCTGGAGTTTTAGCATCTCGAACAAAGTGTCGGATTGCTCTTAAACTTTCCCAGGCACTGCTAATCTCGTCATATATGCATTATTATATTACACATATTATCAGCCAGATAATATAAGGGCTGAAACTAACAAACAATAATAATTCATTTCATTTTCCAATCGCTACTGTTTGGTTCTAAATCCAGTCTGCAACAGTCTAAATCCCAAAATATTGAAAGGATTCAATTTCTGCAGCAAAGTTTCTGCAAACCCATCTAACTTGTCCTCTGCTGCTTGTTAAAGGAAATAGAAGTGTCCTAAAATCTGGTTTTATTTTTCTTTGCAGCAATCGCACCCACCCTAAAACTATGTGTGATGATATTCAGTCCCAGTAAAACTCTTCTGTGTTGTTGTGGAGCGTTTCAGCTACAACGTCTGCAGCTGAGCATCCCTAAGATGAATGAACCTGCATGTTCACAGACTGTATCTACAGCAATCCACTCTGTTGATGTAGTCTGATTTAATTTGATGCAATAATTGGCCAGCCATATCCTGGGAGGCCTAATAGAAAAGCTATTTGTCAACCGGCCAAAACCATAAACACAATAAATAGAGAACATGAACGGGAAAATCAAGGTTTTCAAGACCTTGTTGTTTTTTTAAACCCAGAACAGCTCCCAGTTCATCTATGATGGACTGAAGCATCATGTTTTTGAGGTTTAACAATGTCAAAAACAGAGCAAAAGCACTTTTCCTGTCACGCTTACTTTGCCTTCATGTGAAACAGAACATGGTCGCAGCCTCGTGGTCAAAGAAACTACTAATCGTCAACCACCATGACTGATGACTTTGAAGGCAATGAGTAAGGATTCTTTAAAGTAGAGACACTACATACTGATATACACCTGAACATCAGCAGGAGAGGACTCTTTAAAGTAGAGACACTACATACTGATATACACCTGAACATCAGCAGGAGAGGACTCTTTAAAGTAGAGACACTACATACTGATATACACCTGAACGTCAGCAGGAGAGGACTCTTTAAAGTAGAGACACTACATACTGATATACACCTGAACATCAGCAGGAGAGGACTCTTTAAAGTAGAGACACTACATACTGATATACACCTGAACATCAGCAGGAGAGGACTCTTTAAAGTAGAGACACTACATACTGATACACACCTGAACGTCAGCAGGAGAGGACTCTTTAAAGTAGAGACACTAGATACTGATATACACCTGAACATCAGCAGGAGAGGACTCTTTAAAGTAGAGACACTACATACTGATATACACCTGAACATCAGCAGGAGAGGACTCTTTAAAGTGGAGACACTACATACTGATATACACCTGAACATCAGCAGGAGAGGACTCTTTAAAGTAGAGACACTACATACTGATATACACCTGAACATCAGCAGGAGAGGACTCTTTAAAGTAGAGACACTACATACTGATATACACCTGAACATCAGCAGGAGAGGACTCTTTAAAGTAGAGACACTACATACTGATATACACCTGAACATCAGAAGGAGAGGACTCTTTAAAGTAGAGACACTACATACTGATATACACCTGAACATCAGCAGGAGAGGACTCTTTAAAGTAGAGACACTACATACTGATATACACCTGAACGTCAGCAGGAGAGGACTCTTTAAAGTAGAGACACTACATACTGATATACACCTGAACATCAGCAGGAGAGGACTCTTTAAAGTAGAGACACTACATACTGATATACACCTGAACATCAGCAGGAGAGGACTCTTTAAAGTAGAGACACTACATACTGATACACACCTGAACGTCAGCAGGAGAGGACTCTTTAAAGTAGAGACACTAGATACTGATATACACCTGAACATCAGCAGGAGAGGACTCTTTAAAGTAGAGACACTACATACTGATATACACCTGAACATCAGCAGGAGAGGACTCTTTAAAGTGGAGACACTACATACTGATATACACCTGAACATCAGCAGGAGAGGACTCTTTAAAGTAGAGACACTACATACTGATATACACCTGAACATCAGCAGGAGAGGACTCTTTAAAGTAGAGACACTACATACTGATATACACCTGAACATCAGCAGGAGAGGACTCTTTAAAGTAGAGACACTACATACTGATATACACCTGAACATCAGAAGGAGAGAACTCTTTAAAGTAGAGACACTACATACTGATATACACCTGAACATCAGCAGGAGAGGACTCTTTAAAGTAGAGACAATACATACTGATATACACCTGAACATCAGCAGGAGAGGACTCTTTAAAGTAGAGACACTACATACTGATATACACCTGAACATCAGCAGGAGAGGACTCTTTAAAGTAGAGACACTACATGCTGATATACACCTGAACATCAGCAGGCGAGGACTCTTTAAAGTAGAGACACTACATACTGATATACACCTGAACATCAGCAGGAGAGAACTCTTTAAAGTAGAGACACTACATACAGATATACACCTGAACATCAGCAGGAGAGGACTCTTTAAAGTAGAGACACTACATACTGATATACACCTGAACATCAGCAGGAGAGGACTCTTTAAAGTAGAGACACTACATACTGATATACACCTGAACATCAGCAGGAGAGGACTCTTTAAAGTAGAGACACTACATACTGATATACACCTGAACATCAGCAGGAGAGGACTCTTTAAAGTAGAGACACTACATACTGATATACACCTGAACATCAGCAGGAGAGGACTCTTTAAAGTAGAGACACTAGATACTGATATACACCTGAACATCAGCAGGAGAGGACTCTTTAAAGTAGAGACACTAGATACTATGAACCTGAAAATGAACATAATATGTCCTCTTTCAGTCTCACTCGTCTCAGAGTCTGGTTTCACTTCTGCTAATGTGACGGTTAGCGGTTGTTGTCAAACATGTTGGTTGATTTGAGCCTGAACATTATGATGCTTGTGGTTATGTCTCATGTCTTGAGGCCAAAGCTTCTTTTGTTTGAATGACTTAAATATAAGTGCCTGGAGGCTGCAGTGATACATGGCACTGTGACTGAAGGAGAGTTATTTGGAGAGTCGAGTGACTTGAAGTTTCCTAAATATTTTTCCGGTGAGTTTACAGATGTTAGGGGAAGGATTTTCCATCATACTCAGGGACTGTCTGATCGAAAAGCAGAACCGAGTTCTACTCCTTATTCTGAACCCTGTCCTGGCTAATTTAAGTATCATATAATGGATTGTTTATTTATGGTCTGGTGCGGGTATTACGTCGTTAAAGTGTCAGTATTTTACTACAAAAAAGACTTAATTTACATTTCTTTGACTTGAGTCAAACAAGATAAAGACAACGAGGATGCGTCTCTATCTTGTTTTATTTTCATCTTACTTCAGATCAAACTCGAAACCAATTTTTTTTCGGGGGCTTGATAATGCATGATGCTTGATAACGGGGTCCTCACATGTATTGATTATAAACATGTGTGTGTGTGTGTGTGTATTGTTGAGGTAAAATGGAGATTACAACCAAACAGTCAAAGCAGTTTCCAGTCATCAATGTGACAGTCTGTGTCTGCAGAGGGCCACAGAGGCAGTGCTGACGCATGTCCTCACACACACACACACACACACACACACACACACACACACACACACACACACACACACACACACACACACACACACACACACACACACACACACACACACACACACACACACACACACACACTTGCATACAAAAGCACTTTGGCCCAAATGTGCACAGATAAAAACACACACAGTCACACACACTGTTTATTAATGAGCGATGTGGACAGTGTGTCTGAGAAATATGTGACCTATGACTGGCCTACAGCTCGACTCTCTGCTAACACACACACACACACTCACACACGGCCACCCGTCAGCCTCAAGTTTGCTATAAAGAAAACAAGAAGGGGCCCTTCGTCGCGAAATGTAAACTGAACCAAACATTCACATTTAAAGAGATGGAGAGTCAGCATTGAAACAGGAACAGGAACAGGCAGGACTCAGGTTTGGGTCTGAGATCTAGCCAGAGGTCGTCGTGAGGTGAAGAACAATTCATGCAACATTTATACAGACCCGGAAATCTGGACAAACCCTTCAACACAATATATGTTCCCTTTTCTGAATGTTTTCAGTGCACTATTGCATTAGAGCAGTGCACTCGAAAACCCATTAGAGCGGTGCACTCACTTTCACTGCCCGGCTGAAGCTCGCGAAAAACAAACACTTTTCATCTCGGATCATCAGAGGCTGTTGCATCCAAGAAAGACTGTTGAAACCTACGTTTCGAGAGACTACCACGATAATTGAAGGTGAGTTAAACTATTGTATCCATGTGATTGTAGATGTAAAGTAGAGATGTAACTGTTCATTGCCTTTATTTTTATATAAATATGGTGTGAGTGCAAACATTGCACTATAACTTAAGCTGAAGCTAACAGTAATAACTATAAGATCTATCTGAAATAAATAAGTGTACTGAAACAAATACCAATAACTGTATTGCATTGTTTTCTTATGCGCAATTACTTCATACTGTCTAGTTCTCTTTTTCGTCCTGCATGTATTGTGCCCCCCTCAGAAAATAACTGGCCCCCCAGTGGCCCCCCCAGTCAAATTGGTCTAGAACCGCCACTGCACACACTACTTTATGAACATATAGGTTCACCTGCTGAATAAAAACCAATGAACCAAAGAAAGTGAAAGCCATGAAGCAGATTCAGGCAGTAGGTATAGAATAGATTCACACTTCAAGTATTAGGGATTACCGTTACCTTTGTTTGCATTGTTACATGTCATCTGTTACTCCTAAAGCCTGCCACTAGGTGACCTCTGCCTTAATTGTATCCCAGTTTCACAGACTAGTGACTGCATATATTTCTGCAAAACTGAGCAGAGACCTCCAGCTGAAGCGATCCAGTTCACGACCATAACTCAAGGACTCTTCCTCTGAAAGACTGGAGTTATTTTTCCTCTCTCCTCCATCAGCACAGGCCCAGGGCTTGAACCATATTTGGTGTTTGTTTTGATCTGTACCAGATTGTGCTGTTTACTCCGTCAGAGCACTTCAGACGAGTGTCAGGTAAGCTGTCAAACCCAAACATACAGGTGTAGTGTGTGGTTGTGTGTCAGGAGGATCCTTCCTTTCCCTCCTCTGAGTTTCTGAGGAATGTTTCACAGACTGACAGAGATTTGGCGTGACAGGGTGACGTACAGTGAGGGAATCGACTGAGGCTAAAACGGAAATTCTAAACCCATGGTATTTGCGTCTGCCTTTCTGTTAAATACACTTCATCTTGGTTTTGTATTTCTGCGTTTCCTTTTGTTTGCAGAAATCCGTGGAAAAACCGGAGCAGACTTTCTTTGAGTGCCTTTGTTTTTGGACTCAATGACCTGGAATGGACTTAAATTTGGTTTTGAACTATATAGATTTTGCAAGTAAATATAACTGAAAAGATGTGTGATTCCTTTTGTACTGCATTGCGAGTTATTTGCTGAATTATTGAATGACTTTGTGTTGACTTAACTATTTCTGTTCCTTTTTGATTATTATTTGTCAGGCTTGTTTCTGACTGGCACCCCACTCCATTTAAATGAGTTCAAACCCGCTACAAGCTGACCTGATCATTTCCTGCCATCTAAACTTAGAAGGAACGTTGCCTTCTAAACAGGAAACAACACAAGCTGCAGATTATCAGCAGGCCTAAATGAAAATAGTAACAGATGATGATAGTGGCAACATCACTCCTTGTAGCATCCCAATATCAATGCTGACTATTGTGCAAAAATGAACCTGAGTGTCCGTCCCAGATGCTGAAGATAGATCCTCTTTCCCCAAACAAGATGTTGGTGTTGCTAAATCTTGTGTTTTTTTTACTGAGGCAACAATCATGAAACATAAGGCTTTTTAAAAACTATAAACCTATTGTATGTTAAAGGTAGTTTGAGGGGACTTATGTTCGGGGACATAATATAAGGGCATGCTGCTTTAAAGCAATCATTATTCTCACAATGCTTTTCATACAGAGAAATGTCCATTGATTAGAAACCAATGAGCGACAGAAAGTATTGAAAGATTCTCTTGAGATTTGTTGACGATAAGAAAACTAGTGTTTGCTGTTCTTCTTCTTAATATCATTCTTATTCTTAATATATCTTGCCCTTTATGTTTCGATGCTGCTATATTTTATTACCATGTCCTAAATACTTGGGTATTCTACTCTTGCACTTTTCTTGCATTTTATGTATTTGTGCTGCTATGTTTGTCATTTTCATTTTCTCAATGTGAGGGACTGCGGATGGAAAGTAGCTCAAAGCTAAATCCGGCATATTTACAATTGGGACATTTCATGTTTTAAGTGTTCATTAATGTGCAATGCCCCTGCCAAATAAACGAATACATAATATCGACCTATGAAGCACAAACTGGCACATGGAAGAAAGTCAATGGCAAATTACAAAAGCAGAGAAGACACTCTTAATCTATAAACCAGAATAGATTTTCTGTTCCTCTTTAGAAGCTCCAGCTCCAACGAAATGTTCCCAGGAATAAACTGTTAACCACTTCTGGTTCTACATTTAACGTCTACTACCACCTTATAAATCAAGTAGAGCGATCTCTATGACCTGTTTACGTGCCTCCATTATTCATTTCTGCAGCCTCTCAGTATTCATGGGTTCCTTTTTGAGAAACATTATCTCCTAATCCTCGTCTTTTGGGTCTCTGAAGTTGTCACCTGGTAAATGTCACTTTGTGGCCTGGACAAGTCTGCACCACCTTCTTCATTGAAGGCTTTTAGCTTTTTGCCTTTTCTTCTCCTTTCCAGCAGCAAACTGAGGATAGTCTCGTCCATCAGCAGCATTACAGAAAGCAGAGGTAGAGTTCAAAGTGGTAGCGCTTTGCCAATAAAACACTCAATGTGTACTTAATGTGGCTTTCAAAGAAGGTATACCATAAAAGGGTAGAAACGTTTCTTCTATACACGAACGGATTTGTTCGTTATCTCACTTTCTTTGTGCTGTTTCTTTCCCACGCATAATTTCCATCTTTACAAAGGAATTCTCACACTGACAGAAGTTCAATTTAAATTCTGATCAGCAGTTTTCCAAAGACAAAACACAGGTCTTGTTGAAAATCTTGATAAGACCTGTAGCTTTTGATGAAACGAAGGAACTTCTTGGGTTTCAAAACTTCCTCTCAGAGCGAGATACATATTGCTTTATAGAATTGGAAAAGTTATGTGTGTAAAATTTGAGACGGTTTCCCAGTGAACTGTTTTCACTTTTCAAAATCAAATCTACAGTATAATAATAATAATAATACATTTTATTTCTATAGCGCTTTTCTTGAACCCAAAGACGCTTATATACGCTTGGTTATAGACGCTTGTATAGCCTCATATAGGCTGTAATGAGTAGTTCACTTAATGTAAGCTCCTCAAATCTTAAGGCTATGCTCATTTAGAAAATATACTGTGTGCTTTACTCTTTGATTTGCACGGCTAACAAGCTAGCTAATGCTTTAAAAAGCTAGCGTCAGCTGCTAACGTTGAAACGATGCTACACTGGACTTTATACAAGTAGGTTAACTTACATTTAATAAAATACACATCTATATACACAGGCAATGGTTGAACATGCTTATATAAGTTCCAACAGTAACAATGCTAACGGTATAGCGCTAGTGTCAACAATTGGATCCAAAACTAACAGTTCGCCAAGCTTTCAACACTGTGTTTTAGGTAAAGAGGGAAATGTCCATGTTCTGTTTACTCCATCCTACTGACATGTATTTACACCGAAACCCTGAGATTGAAAATGTTCATTTTTAACCTTAAAGGTCCCATGTCATGCTTTTCCGGTTATTCCCCGTCCCCTTGTGTGTTATGAAGGTTTTTCTGCATGTAAACGGTCTGCAGAGTCACAAACCCTCAAAATAGCGAGTAAAACTCTAACACAGAGAAGACCTGTCTGTGCTGCCCCAGAACGCCTCGTTGGACATTTCTCTTTTTCCATTGTTTGCTTCCTGGGTTCTGTGACGTGTGAACACCCAGATCAACAACAAATGACCGGATTGGCCCACATGGACCAATCCGCGGAGCACCTCACACACCAGGATCCCTTGGCTAACTAACAGGGAGTCCCATTGACTTGCATAGAGCTCCCTGAACGCTGGTAATAGACGAGTTGGGATGGCGGAGAAATGCTCTCCGCAGACCCATTCTCACAGCGTTATAAACCTTTTTCTTACGGCCCGTCCACACAGCGGCATTGGAAGCTTCTTCCAACGCTTCTGCCCATTCACTTTGAATGGGGTGACGTCACTTTTCGCCGAACTGCATTGTGGGAAGCAGAGCGGAGCTTTCCTGGCGTTTCTGGCTGCAAAAGTTGAGCAATGTTACATTTTTGAAGCTTCTGAAGCTTTCGGTGGAAGCGTCAGCCAATCAAATCATATGCCAGTACAAGCTCTAGCCAATCAAACTGCTGCTTGTGTGACAGGGGCGGGAGATTCATGTGATTGGTTGTTGGTCGAGCTTCAGACACGCCCGCCGACAAGCTTTTTCCAAAGCCGCTGTGTGGACTGGACGTTACTCAATATCAAGCAACACTTATTGTTTCTACTTCGGCTGTGAGTGTTTGTGTGTGCGCAGGATGAGTCTCGCTGTGTCTCGCTATATCGTCGACCCGGAAACCTATCCACTCGAGCAGCAGCGGCGAGCAGCAGCGGCGAGCAGCAGCAACGAGCCTCGCAACGAGCCTCGCAACGAGCCTCGCAACGAGCCTCGCAACGAGCCTCGCAACATCCCGACCAATCAGAGCACACTGGGCTCACAGGGAGGGGGGAGGGGGGGCAGGAGCTCCAACAAGCCGTTTAGGACAGAGAGTGAATACACATACTATACAGAGATGCTGAATGAGAAACCAATGTGATTTTGGAAAATAGCACAATGTAAATCTATTCTAGTAGACCTCAACAATGGAACTATGATCAGTCGAAATGGCCATGGGACCTTTAATGCAACATTCCGACAAATTACAACAACGATGCCGAATGAGCAGCAAGTAAGATGTCAAGACCAATGGAATTACATGTCAAATGAACTGTGAAGTAATGAAGAGAAACTGTAAGTATGCACCGTGTGTTTGTGGACGTTGGCCGTCAGCCCATTGCTTCCTTTACACGGAAAACGAGGCTTTAAACAAACAGAAAGAGTTGAATTTGAAGAAGCCGCTGAGAAGTCGTCTCAGTTTGCTTTTTGTGCCTCGTTGTTTGGTTTATGGGATTTCCTTTGTTTATTCTGGACGCCAGCCAGTGGATTTCCATAACTCTTGTGTTTCTTTCCTGTCCGGGGTTGTCATGAACTTGATGAACCTTGATATGACAGCTTTGTTTCGCCAATAGAAAGATTAGAAACCTTCACATCCTCTGAATATAAAGCTGATACGATTCGAATGGTTGATTCTCAATGGTTCAAGTTAAGATAAAGAGTAATGAAGACAGTTGTGCTCTTCGAAACTTAGTTAGTTTCACTTGGTACAAGCAATGGGAGCAGCCAATAAAAAAGCACTTTATGAAAATTACACTTATGTCCATGTTCCCGAATCATTTCTCTAAAAATAGCAGCTAATTCCCCGAAGGACTCACATCCTCTGGGAAATCACGGATCTTTGGGAATACAAAGTGGAGCATGTCCGCACGAAACTGAACATTTACTGCTGGAAACAACGTCGTTAGATTTAATTATTTCAAGCGAGAGTTCTCCGTGAGGAAAAACAAATCCCTGAATTGCCTTAAAGATTTATTCTAGGAAGTGGATACTGGATAATGAAAGCATGAATAATTCACATTATGTTTTGATAAGGAAACAGAGATGACCAATCTTGACTAACAATAAGCTTAAGACCCAGAGCACACACACATCCTTTTCTGATAAACATTGAGCCTTTTCTTGGTATTCTTGGGATCGTATATTGCTTTTATATTCTGGATAAGAACGATTTCAATCATGGTTGAAGAGTCTTTCGGTAGCAGAAGTGTTGCTCATCTTATTAATAAGCCATTTTCATTCAACACATTTTGCATTGTCTTAACAGTAAAGCATGGATATTACTAATAAATGGCTGTTCTGTTCAGGTATCCCAGTAATTGTGGTGCTTTTCCAAGAACAATTGAACACTGGATTCATTTGTTTTGTTTCCTCAAGGTATGGTTTTGGTAAAATGTTCGAGACGAGGAAACCGAAAGTGGTAAAATGCTAAATGATATCTGTGTTTAGGACTCGTTTCCGCACCACTCTATTTCACTTATCGATTCACACAGATATTATCCATGTTGTGCAACCTGGCAGATTTATCCTGAAATGAAGGTCATTAAATAAATTCAGATTCCTAGTTAATGAAACTCTGCTGGAGTTATCATGCAGCGAGGCACTTCCAATGGGTTTTGATAGCCGTCATGCTATTAGCGCCCAGCGGAAAGCTTTTACAGTGTAAACTATAAGCATGAGACGATCAGAGATACATTCATAAACAGATCCTTTTTTTAAATAAAAAATATTCAATGTTCAAGCATCAACATTTAACAGAATTGATACTAAATACTACGAAATGATGGTAAAACATTTTGTTATTTGAATAGGAATTATTTAAAAATAAATGAGAAATAACCTATATAACTTCTATTATTCTATTTAAAAAAATTGAAATATCTAGATCAGAAAGTACATATTGGACATATATGTATAAGGATATATTCAAAAGGTCAAAAGTTAGGATTAGGGTTTTTAAATAACCCTAAAATTAGACTTTATAATGAAAGTTTACTCCTTAGGCTTCAGGTAAATTCAAATATTGTATAATACTATAAGACGTACATTGTAGTGAAATGAAAAATATCCACCTCCTCACAGTCTAATGTCACACACACACACACATACACACACATACCATGTATACATCACTTCAGGGGACATTACATTGACTTACATGCATTTCCTGGAGACTTATCCTAACCTTAACCATAACCAACACCTGCCTAACCCTAACCCTAACCCTAACCCTAAACCTAAACCTAACCAAGTCTTCACACTAAAATTAATGATCCCCCTTATGGGGACCTCCATGATGTCCCCATAAAGGAGGCGAGTCCCCACACGTGACTGTGTAAACAGATTTAGGTCCCCACAAGGATAGTAATGCTAGGCCACACACACACACACACACACACACACTTGTTCTGGAAGGGTGCTCGGCCTCTCGGAGTGACAGAAACTGAGATGAGACTCTTGGGTTTCGTCCGGAGGTGAATCAGAGAGGAACTGGTTGTGTGAGCCGATAACAGCTTCCTCTTGAATCTGTGAATCATATTTATGGTGAAACCAGATATTTATACAAATAGAGGAATTAATGAAGCAATCAAAAGACAGAATGGTCACTTTTCAAACATCCCGATTGTGAGGTCTTCGGGTCACGATGTTTGCATGAATAGGGAATAAAAACAAAGGTTCTCTGTTGACTTTGGAAATATGATCATGGGTACTTTGAAAACCAAAACCTAACGATGTCCTTATTTCACATTAGTTTTGCTTCATGTTAGAATGTAATTCAACTCTAGGAGGCTAGACGTGTTTTGTGGCAGAAGGTGTAAAATCTGAGCTTTTTTGCTCCAAACAGCCACCTGTTGCTGCTAGAAGGAGGTTAATGAGAACAGAACATGAAGCATATGGTAATGTTTTGGGTCACTACATCAACAAACTTAGTATATTCTCATAGGCTTCATAGCGCCGCAGAGGAACGCTACACTGCAAAAACTGAGAGGTTGACTTTAATGCAATAGGTCAACAGATTTCACATAACTGCATTAGGTTAATTGAAATCAATAATATTAAGTTTAAATAAAGAACATTAGGTTCAACTTAATATTATTGCTTTCAACTAACCCTAATGCTGCGTTCAGACCGGACGCGATGCGAATATTCACTTCGCTCTAAACGCTCCTATCTCATCGCTCTAGTCGCTCGAGTTTCACCGCGGCTGCCAGCTGTGTTTACTCGCATCATTCAAACAAGACGCGCTGGCTCGGGAGCTACAACTACAACAAAATGAACATATTTTACCGTTATTAAATTGTAATACACGTTTCTAAATGATGCCGAAGTAACAACATACTGATACCGGTTAGTAAAAACCATGAATTAATGCTTTGACAAGTCTGCAGACAGACGGCAGGTGAAACACTGCTTGTTTTCTGAATGGAGATTGGGTCGACCAGGCTAAGCTAACGTTGTATATGCTCACTCCACACTCACAACAACGGCCTACAGACATAAATAAACCAGCGACTGTATTCTCCATGACACAGACAGTCTGTGGTTTGTTCTTGTTTAACTTTTGTCTAGTTTCTGAACAGACATGAGGAGCTGTGAGCTCTGAGGGCTAACAGCTAACAGCTAATGGCTGATGTTTTCTGGTTGAACGTCAGTAACAGCAGGCTGAGATCCTCACCGCTGATTGGCTTCCGCGAGAACGCGTGACGTGAATTTGACGCCCGAGTTGAAAAAATTGAACTCTCGCATTTGACGCGGCCCCGTTCAATCGCCTCAATCGCGTGATTCGCGCCGCGTCCACCGCTTCATGCTCGCCGTCGGAGCGAATTCGCGTCTGTCCGCGTCTCTGCATTGACTTTACATGTAATCGCGCCGCCCCCAAACATCGCATCGCGTCCGGTGTGAACGCAGCATAATACCGTTATGTGAAATCTGTTGACATCATAGTTTAACCCTCATGTTGTGTTCGGGTCTCCGTGACCCGTTTCAAGTTAAAATGATATAATAACTACGCTCTATCAGAACAAGGCTTCATCCTCCACAACAGCTATACAAACACTACAAAACTGATTTTGACCATTTTAGTCATTTAGTTATAAAAGTGTATAATTTGGTGTTCGGGTCCGGGAAGACCCAGCAGACCCCCCCCCCCCCCCTTCATCCACTGTAACAATAATTGTAAACGTTGTTTGGGGAGATTGTATTCTCATAATAGTCTATAGTCAGATAACGTAATGATCCACTGTCTTCACTAAAAGGAATATAATGAGTGAAATTAATGTTTTACTTAAATATGTGGTGTAATGTTTTTTGGGGCCATAAAATACAATAACAACAGGATTGTACGGTTATGAATGCATAATTAGTTTGTTTGTTTTGGACTGAGACAAATCATGGGTCAAAATTGACCCGCGAACATGAACGGTAAAAGCTTTCGAACACAACACAAGGGTTAAGTCAACTGTAGGTCCGTCACCAGAAGCAACAGGGAGGCGTGTGGTGCAGTGGGTTGAGCGTTGGTGTTGTTCAAACCCCACTGCAGTCAGCATGTCGTTGTGTCCCTGAGACACTTCACCCCAAATTGCTCCTGTGAGGATTGCCCACAGTGTTGAGTATGGAAGTCGCATTGGATAGAAGCGTCTAACAAGTGACATGTCATGTAATTGCAAACTGTAGTTTTAAAAGACAGAAAATAAAGCAAATCAAATCAGAAAACCAACACGCTGACCTCACCATGAACCACATCGGCCTGCAGAAATGAACAAATCAAAACCCCCACTGAAACCAGGCTTCATATCTGACTATTGAAGCAAGTACTGTATGCAGACAGGGATAATTGAAGCACTGCCCGCTGCCTTTTCCTTTGAGAGCAGCTCTCCACGCTGCAGTCCCAAGTGTTCAGTCTGGCAACGTGCCTCCGTCTCCTAAATTGTACGATGCACTGCAGTCCACTCAATCTGTCAAAGGCGCTTTGAAACCTCTCAATTAGGGGGAGCTGCAAAGTGTAGCCAAGTCACCCCGGTGTTTTCATACCAGTGCATCTGCCAGAGCAATTTATTTATAAAACCAATTGATTAATATTGTCTCTTGGTTTCTAAAGGAGAATCAAACATGAGTGCTACATCTGAATGGTATTAACTGAGAGCTGCACACATTATGCATCAGTTTGAAAGACATAAAGCCGTATTATGGGTAGACACTGAACTTAAATAGCGTCAGAGAGCTGCAAACATTATATGATAGCAAATTGGGAAATGTCTGCGTTGCGACAGCGTAAAAAACAACAAGGCATTGCACATACGTAGAAATCAAAGAGTAGAAATAAACAATACTAGAATTTAAACATCTCAAAATATAATTAAAGTAGAAAATATGCAGTAGATTGTGAAGATCGATAAACTCTGACAATAAAACACTACTGAAGGCATCAGTTTTAAAGAGAGAAAGCCGTAGATAGACACTGGACTTCATCTTCCATAATGTATGCTCTGAATTTAGTATTAGTCATTTTGTACTGAAAGGTTCCAAAAACACATATTTTATCCCGACTTGTCGAGTATGAAAGCAGAAGAGAATAATGAACAGCAGTCCGTACTGAGGCGTGCTAATTAGTGGCTAGTGTGGCTGCAGCATTTCTGATCCATTATGCGTTCTTTCCCATCATTTAAAAAGCCCTTTTCTGTCAAGTGAAGGACTCCACTTTAACGAGCCTGTGCTCCTATGGAAGTGACCGCAGACGACCTCCAAGCACAGTTGCCATGTAGCATAGTTATTGGATTTATACAAGAATTGAACTTTGCATACAGTCCTTCTTTATCCTTAGCAGTGTGGGGTAGATTAGGAACCACCCTGATTATCTATTGTGTTTTAATTATGTCGATATGTTTACATAACGTGATCAATTACATATTCCCTCCATCAACCACAGCGTAGTGAATGTTTGACAGCTCCCTTTTGGTTTAAATATTACACTTTGGTTGGTATTGTTTACCAAAAAGCAATACCTACAGTACATAGTCCAATGCATTGTGGGTCAGATTCAGTCCTTAAGAAGGGAACATATTGGATTCTTTAGTCATCAGAGTGTAGAGTAGATTAAGAACCAGCCTGATTATCTATTGGGTTTCACTTCATATCATATATTTGCAGAGAAAGCCGCCATTCAACTTTTTAGTGAATGTTTGACAGCTCTCTTTTGGTTTAAATATCAAACCACATTTTGGTTGGTATTGTTTGTACGATACTAAAAAGCAATACCTTACATACTCCGATGCATTGTGGGTTTTGGAGACTGCGTTATAATCAATGGGCTGGAGATTTTAATATACAATAACTTACAATAAATCTTATTGTATTATTTGTTTCTTTTTAGAGAGCTAAATGTCGCCATAATGTCATGCTTCTGGTTACCTTTGGATATTTTGAAACCCTAAATCGGTTCTAAGTTATGTTAAGAGTCTATATTGTATGGCCTGGTGTAACCTACTGTCATCAGTCTGCTACAGTACAAACCATTCTCACTTCCTGTCTGCCCTGTTTTCCCCACAGTCTACACCCTCACAGTGACCAGCGTTGTGTCTGACACTAACAGTATGTGTCATGGCTGAGCCCTTCTGTGTTGTCTTTGTTAAAGTTCGATGTTTCTGACAAAAGGCGTCCTCTGGCAGCCATATTGGACGTCCTCAATCGTGGGTAATGGCGAGTAAGAAAGGCTGATTGTTTCAACTAATGGGAAGAATAGCACTTAAAGGTCCCCTGTTACACTGTCTCTCATCAATATATCACAGGTCTCAGATATATCCAGAGCCTGTCTCTGATTGGCTGAAACACCAAACAGATCATTGCAGAAGTACTCAGATATTGTACTTGAGTAAAAGTAGAAGTACTCAGATCTTATACTTGAGTAAAAGTAGAAGTACTCAGATCTTATACTTGAGTAAAAGTAGAAGTACTCAGATATTGTACTTGAGTAAAAGCAGAAGTACTCAGATATTGTACTTGAGTAAAAGTAGAAGTACTCAGATCTTATACTTGAGTAAAAGTAGAAGTACTCAGATCTTGTACTTGAGTAAAAGTAGAAGTACTCAGATCTTGTACTTTAGTAAAAGTAGAAGTACTCAGATCTTGTTCTTGAGTAAAGGTAGAAGTACTCAGATCTTATACTTTAGTTAAAGTAGAAGTACTCAGATCTTGTACTTGAGTAAAAGTAGAAGTACTCAGATCTTGTTCTTGAGTAAAGGTAGAAGTACTCAGATCTTATACTTTAGTTAAAGTAGAAGTACTCAGATCTTGTACTTGAGTAAAAGTAGAAGTACTCAGATCTTGTTCTTGAGTAAAGGTAAAAGTACTCAGATCTTATACTTTAGTTAAAGTAGAAGAACTCAGATCTTGTACTTGAGTAAAAGTAGAAGTACTCAGATCTTATACTTTAGTTAAAGTAGAAGAACTCAGATCTTGTACTTGAGTAAAAGTAGAAGTATTCAGATCTTGTACTTGAGTAAAAGTAGAAGTACTGAGATCGTGTACTTGAGTAAAAGTAGAAGTACCAGAGTGTAGGAATACTCTGGTACAGTAGAAGTCCAGCATTCAAAATGTTCCTCAAGTAAAAGTAGAAAAGTATTCTCATCAAAATATAGTGAAAGTAGCGACAGTAAAGTAGTCGTTGTGCAAATTGGTCCATTTCAGAATAATATATATGATATCTATTCATAGGTATAAAATGGAAGTACCTCAATTGTTACAGTACAGTACTTTAGTAAATGTACTTAGCTACTTCCCACCTCTGCTTATGTCTTATATTAAGTGTAAAGACATATTCTGACTAGATAATATACCTGGCAAGATTTAAAGCTTTTGAGAAAGCCATCTTGTTTATTTATGAAGTCTTTCTTCCCAGTTTGTAAAGCTGTTACTTGTTGGTCCTTTAGCAGTGTCTGCCATTCTCTCTGATCAGTCCACAGCAGCCATTTTGAGCAGGAGTGCACACAGTACATGTAAGATAAGCTGCAATAAAGTGCACATCACAAACCACAAATCAAAATGGACTCTGAGCGGAGACGGTGGATGTTTCAGCCCGTTCCGTCATTTCAAAGGGAATCTTTGCAAACTGTAGTGACAGCCGGCTCTATCTTCCACTCTATCACAGGCTCCTGCCAATATCCCTGCCTCCCAACACACACCAACACACACCAACACTACTCAGATACTCGCTGTTAAGACAGGAGGCTTCGAGAGCTGTCAAGTACTCGGCTTGCTTCCTTTCAAAAGAACCGTGGTCTCGTCTCTGCATCTTTCCTCGCAGGCGCTGCTGAATTTCAATGAGAAGGCCCACCCGCCTGGAGAGAGGGGTTGTTCTTTTCACGTTTTTCAATGGGGGACAGTGAAACACCAGCCATAAAGTTGGGTTTTTTGTTCACCTTTTGACCAAGCAACCAACCTGATGTAGCTTTTTGGCGTAACCTAGGCGTTGAAGAGACAAAATACCTCGTAAATATTCGGAAAGATGCAGATTTTGTGGTTTTATGGCCATTTATTAATCCATTTTGAATTCTCTAAACCATATATCTAGGTGTGCACAGTCTGGATTACTTCAAACAATGGAAATACCAGAAACTGAATAAGCTAATAACCAAGTTGCGTCATGACCAGTTGGTTTTACGTGGTGGTGTTGAGTGTGTTGAAAGGAGCGTGGAGGACTGTGTGTTCTCAGCTGTGTTTGCACGTTATCGTTAATGTACGGCAGCTTTGTTTTCTTGATAATTTGAATTCCTCCCCCTTTCTGTCTGGTTTTAATTAAACATAGAGAACAAAAGGATACCTGAAGATACTGAACAGGTGTTTAGTGTCGGTAAAGAGAAGTAGAACCAGTCTGCAGGCGGATGTGAACAGCACAAACATTTAGGGATTACACATTAAAGAATTTAACTTCAAACTGCCGAGCTCAGGATATTGTTTAATAAAAATGTTACATTTATGGATTTTTTACGTTGTGTCAAATGCGAAAACGAGAAGTTATGTGATGTAGAATCACAGCACCCAAACATATGGCATTTAACATGAGTGTTAAAGTTTATAAAACAATTCTGTTTATGTTATAGCCCATCTGACATCTAACACAGTTACCCAGAAAAGCTTCAAAAAACATCTCCCCTTTAAAGACTTCTGTTGTGCTTTTTCATTCTTATGATTTCCTGATTGCTGTCTGAATTTGAGTTGTCCTCCTTTTCTGTCACATGATACCTACTAGAGGAACTACAACGCAACTACGTTTCCCATGTCTGAAAGCTTGACTTAGCCTGTTAAGCCCCAAGCCTGTTTTTCAGGTTTCAGGCTCGAAAATGACATTCCCAGAACAAATGACCATATCTTCCCTTCTAAAAGGGTTCAATTAATAATCTTTGTTCTCAAAGTAATGATAAACCTGTGAGTTGGATGTAGAAAAGTCAGAATCAATATAGATGTTTTTTATTTTAAAGAAAATTCGGATTGAACATGGTAAAAAACTGTAAATTATAGTGTCCGTCCAAAAGATATTTTGTACTTATAGTGAAAACTAACCTTGGATGATGGGTTAGTAGACTACAAGCTTTAGGAATCCAAAGTACAACATATAATAAGTACCCTGTATCAAGATTGATGCAGAAAAAGTGATATTTGACCTTTTTAGAGAGGTTTAGCAAAAAAAACCTCTTCTGGGGCCATTTGACCTATCTCTGGTCCCCCTTGCTCGATTTTGACATGTGACATCTCTTCCTGACCGTTAGAGCCAATAGAATTCAAGGGAAATCGTCCCGCACACACTCATGTTAAAAAAAGTTGCGTCTTTTTGCGCATGCAAGCTTGCAGCAGAGGGTAGAAATATCCCTGCTCTGATATCAAGCAACGGAAAAGCAGTTTTATTGCTTATAGATTATCAGAACATTTCAAAGGGGACACAGTCACATTGGATATTAACCTATGGATTAACTACAGCATCGTTTTTATCATTTTAATGCCATTGAAGACCAGTTTTGACCAGACAAAGACCATGGTAAGCCATGTTAGCGTGTTTGGCTACCTAGCGCCACATGTTTTGATGTACGTTTTTGTTGATAACGTTGCGTGTTTGTATCTTTCAGTGTTGAGGTGGGCACCGTTAGATTCTGTGTCTCCTTGCGTTCATAAAAGATGTGTTGGATGTGCACCTAGGATTAGTAATAAGTGAGCTAGGAGTGATTTTCGGTGCAGTAATAGGTTAGCATTTTTCGCTCGGGGCTAATTCAGAGGGTCAGTGTTAGCATTGTGTGTTTCTTTTGAAAAAAAAAATGAATAAGATAAGTTAAATTGGTTTTTTTCCGTTATATGGATATAAAATATTCATAGTTTATTAAATATTAATTCCTTAGACGTTGTTTCCTGCAAATGACGTGATTTCGGCCCCGGAACCGGGTCCGTGGGGCTTAAGAGGTTAGAGGAGATAATGCTTCAAAACGCTGCTTTCATCTATACTGAGTACACTAAGAGTTAAAATACCACTGCCATTTCTAATTTGAGGATAAAATGCACTGGGAAGGGTTCTACCTAATTCTACCCCCACGTTCTACTTCAGGTTGCGATGACATAGCGATGGTTAAAACGCCAAACTTGAAGCTTTAAAGACATTTGAGTTTATTTGTCAGGGACCATGTACCAACATACATCTCAAATAGACAAGATCGTCTGAACTAGACATAAATTGTCTAGTTCATACAATCTGGACGAAGATAAACAGGTGAAAGTGAGACTTAAAACAACTCGTAAAAAACGTCTGTAGGTTCAGACGACAAAGCTACTTGGATCAATTCAGGAAACATTGCCGTTTGTTAAATGAACACAAATGCAATATGTTGTTTTCAAACAGGATGTGGGTCACTGGGGTTAAAGTCCTGTGCTTAAGGTCCAACTTTATGACATACATCTATTAGGCCGATAATATTTGAGCAAGTCGAATACCAACATTGCAACACATGACGTCATTTCGCTGGCAATTCTTTCCAAAATGACTTACATACACTTCAATACGGTCAACAACCCTAAGGGAGACATTTTTGTTTGAGTATCGTACCCAAAGAATGAGAAAAGACAGAGCCAGACAGAGACGTAGCTTATTTTTCTGTGATGGAGGAAGATACTGGAGTTCAGTTCAGTCTAATTATTGCTTATCTGCTTTTTCCTGAAGCACTGTCCAACCCCAGTGAGAGTGGTACAAACACTATAGAGCTAAATATAATCTGCACGTATCACTTCACCATCCATTTTGTGATGGTTTCAGAGAACATTTCAGATGTCTTGAAATGAAATAACTATATGTGGCATCAAAACTACTTTGTTAGACTCAAGAAAAGATTGTGGTTTGGGTTGAAAACTATAGGAGTGGCCTTTTCTTATATGACGTTAAGTGAGAAATAATCAAATGTTGCCTTCTTGTTTCAAACATAACACTCGGGGGAAAGTCCTGTATTTAATATGAGATAAAGTGTCAATTTCAAGTGGAAGGAAATACTTTGAATATAATCTACACGTATCACGTAGGAATCCATTTGGCTACCAACACCACCAGGGTTTGTTTCACAGCACTTTCTGTCTTTCTGTCTTGCCTTGGCTCCAGAGTTCTTTAATCTCCTGTGTCAATCAATATCTCTGCAGCTTCGATCCACCACCATCTCTCCTTCTTCCCAGAGTCCCACGCCATCCTCCTCTCCATCTGTCTGCATGGAGCCAGAGCCGAGTCCAACATCAATCGATATCTCTGCGGCACTACACCGCGGATCAGAGCCCAGTGACATTTTCTGGAAATGGAACGAGCAACTCTGATGGGAAATGGGGTTTAAACGACTTTCAGTCCTCCTGCAGGTCTTAGCTCATTAACTGCAAATCGTAGACATATTTCTTATCATTAGTATTCCTTTCAGGCAGCATTTGTTTTCCACAAATTCAGATTCACTTTTCAAAGACTTTAATCTTCCTTGAGATTGATCGTCCAATGCATGAGATTACATCACATCATACTTGCCAACCCTCCCGATTTTCGCGGGAGACTCCCGATTTCATAGGCCTCTCCCGGTTTCCTCCCGGGGTCATATTTCTCCGGATTTCTGACAAAATCAGATTTACTCAGGACTGTTTCCACTCTGACTTTAATACAGCTACACCATTGTTTGGTTTCCATGGTAGCACGTCTCTTTAGTAGCGCGCGCAACTGAAAGTCTGAAAGGGTGAGGGAGATAGTCACAGAAAACTGAACAAGAATGGACAACTCGACCCTCTGCTCACTCCTTTCCTGCCCACACATATGCTCCATCAAGGATGGTGCTACAGGCAGCAAGACAGTGCACTTACAACTACAATGCATGTTAATGTTGATCTAATACAGCTCCGGCGATCCACTAGCACCCCCCCCGCGGTGGTTTTGAAAATGCTCCCGATTTCTGAGGTCTCAAGGTTGGAAAGTATGCATCACATCTATGTAACGTATCTTGATGCAAGGATTAGATGAAATGTTATTCTTCATTTTGTTTTATGCTTACAGTCTTTTCTAAAATAAACTTCCGCTTTCACAGGAAACAACTAAAACATTGTGGTTTAAGGCATCTAAACTACTTTGTTAGACACAAGAAAAGATTGTGATTTGGGTTGAAAACTATAGCAGTGGCCTTTTTCTTATGACGTTAAGTGAGAAATAATCAAATGTTGACTTCTGTTTTCAAACATGACACAAATAGCGGTCTCTTGGGGGAAAGTCCTGTGTTTTATATGAGATTTAAGGGTCGAATTTAAGAGTAGCAAGAAAATATTTAATGTGTATTTACTCGTGAAACTGTTTCTGCCTTGACAGATGTGTGGTTTTACGGTCAGGTGGTTGGTTTAAGGTTTGGTGTTGGTTTGAGTCGTATTTTAGGTCTTGTTAAATGCTCAGTAAATCATAACTGCGGACAGAAGCTTTCGAGGCTCAGGGTAATAACTCCTGACTGCTTTCTGGGGATTCTCTGTGATGTTTATGATCCGCTTTACCAGCTAGATCCCAGTGCACAGGAAAGCATAAAGCACCGTCACTGGGATCCGCTTTCAAATCTTTCCATAAATCTCACACATGAAGGGAGACGTTAAAAAAAAAGGCGGGAGTTAGTTCACAAGCATGAGATGAACATAGAGAAAAATAACAAGTCTTATCACCGGCTGCTGCCCACACACACCAAACACTGCATTTTCACTTCCATCTTTCAAAATATTACTCATTTACTTCTTATTCCAGGATATCTAATACTGTTAAAGCTGAAAATTGTACATATTCACACGTTCAGACTGCAGATGCGCTCGCAGGTGGGGCTTCTGAAGTTAATTCCCCATTTTTACACCAGCATAAATCCAGATGCACGTGTTGCAATGAATGCTTTAGCTCAATGAATTCAGTTCATCCTGCTCTGATACCAGACAGTGTAAACGTACGTACTTGCATCCTCTCTTACTTCTTACTTTTAGTACAAATACAGAGAGAGATGAACTTCCTCTGCTCCCCTGGAGAATGACAGGTCACCAGAAGGTTGTAAATAATTAACTTCATGTCAGTCAGGTGACTTTTATTTACAATTTGCTTCCTGCTTTCAACCAGAGCTCCAATAGAGTTGTTTTCTAGGCCGACCCAGTAACAATGTGATTTTTGCATTTGATTTTGGATTATTGCAGAAAATAATGTCTGTGTGAAACGTATGATACTTGCACATTATCTTCATATCAACACTGCTAAGCTAAAGGAGGCTAATGTTGGGCTATAAAGGAACTACAGCACGGACACATGACTTCACGTCACCACCGCTAAGCTAAAGGAGGCTAATGTTGGGCTATAAAGGAACTACAGCACGGTCACATGACTTCACGTCACCACCGCTAAGCTAAAGGTGGCTAATATTGGGCTATAAAGGAACTACAGCACGGTCACATGACTTCACATCACCACCGCTAAGCTAAAGGTGGCTAATATTGGGCTATAAAGAAACTACAGCACGGTCACATGACTTCACATCACCACCGCTAAGCTAAAGGTGGCTAATGTTGGGCTATAAAGAAACTACAGCACGGTCACATGACTTCACATCACCACCGCTAAGCTAAAGGTGGCTAATGTTGGGCTATAAAGAAACTACAGCACGGTCACATGACTTAACATCACCACCGCTAAGCTAAAGGAGGCTAATGTTGGGCTATAAAGGAACTACAGCACGGTCACATGACTTCACGTCACCACCGCTAAGCTAAAGGTGGCTAATGTTGGGCTATAAAGGAACTACAGCACGGTCACATGACTTCACATCACCACCGCTAAGCTAAAGGAGGCTAATGTTGGGCTATAAAGGAACTACAGCACGGTCACATGACTTCACGTCACCACCGCTAAGCTAAAGGTGGCTAATGTTGGGCTATAAAGAAACTACAGCACGGTCACATGACTTCACGTCACCACCGCTAAGCTAAAAGTGCCTAATGTTGGGTGTGATGACGTTTACCCTTCTCATTTAGACACTTGTTAGCAACCTCAGTTTCTAAATTCAACAGTTCTGTATTTACTGACGTATTTAATGTCGTACAATAAAAATCTCTTCAGCTTGTGTTAACCACAGACCTTATTTAAGCCAAAAACACATTCAGAAAACCATTGACGAGACGAGGTATATTCAAATACACAAACGTAGCAGTATAAAATGTCTTTGGGCTGAATCATCTAACAACACAACTACAAACACACACACACACACACTGCAGACTCAGACGTGCACCCTCAGATAAACTGGCCCTCTCAGAGCGTCCCATCTAAATGACCCCTGTCACCGCTATAATGCTGACTCATTTCCAGGTTTTAAGGCTCATTCCTGCACAACTTTAGTTAAGAGAAAGATAACTGTGGAATCAGCTTCAAATACACAAACCTAGCTGAATCATCTAACAACACATACAAACACACACACACAGACTCAGACGTGCACCCCGCCTTGTTTTCCTCTGAGTGTCTCTGATAAACTGGTCCTCTCTCAGCGTCCCGGCTAAATGACCCCTGTCACCGAGGCGTCTGCAGCCAGCGGTGCAGACAACGGCGGAGAGGAATTGGACGTGGCGGGTGTCCGCTGTCTGCAGACACAACAGAGAACCAGTGACAAAGACAGACAGAGAGAGAGGGGAGGGGGGTGTTGTACAGTGTGTCTGTGTCCCGCAGACAAGGAGAGAGGACAGAGTCGACTCTGAACTCCAGCTAACCCCGAAAAAAACAGCCACAGGAGGGTGAGAGCACTCACATCACTGTCTGAGGAGTCTAGACTGCCTCTGATTGGTCGTTCTACTGTGTCACAGCTGAGCAAGAGAACAAATGACTTATCCAGACATTTAAACAACTGTAGGATTGTTAGGGGTTTAAGTTTAAGGGCCTAAAAACGCTTCTTTTTAACAAAGCCTTTTATTAAACTAATGAAAGACATTAAAAAAATGGCATTTAAAAACATAAAAGGAACGATGATAAAATAAACATTAACAAAAATACATGAATAAAAGTTGCAGTTTAAGATGTGAATAGTTCAATTAAAAGCAGCGGCAAAAAGAAAAGTCTTCGGCCTTTAAGTATATATTTGATACTCCTTGTAGCAGCTTTTAGTAATGAAAGGTGCCTTACAAATAACATGTTTTATTTGTATTATTATTAACCAAAAATGAACAGATTATATAAAATAATAATAACATTTCATATTTTTTAATAAATACAATAAATGTCCTGACATACAGTTTGATACATTTAAAAAATATTTCTAATTTCCAATCAAATGTAATGCGTAAACTATGCTTTCTTCTATTAAAACATTTAAAGTATTCGAGCATCAACATTTAACAGAATTGATACGAAATACTACGAAATTATAGTAAAATATTTTGTTATTTGAAAAAGATATATTTCTATTTTTAAGGCCATAATCTATATAACTTCTATTATTCTATTTTAAAAAATTGAAATATCTAGATCAGAAAGTACATATTGGACATATATGTATAAGGATATATTTAAAAGTTAGGGTTTTTAAATAACCCTAAAATTAGACTTTAATGAACGTTTGCTCCTTAGGCTTCAGGTAAATTCAAATATTGTATAAAACTATAAGACGTACATTGTGGTAAAATTAGCCCTCACTGTTACCAGTAGAAAACTATCCTCCTCACACACACACACACACACACACACACACACACACACACACACACACACACACACACACACACACACACACACACACACACACACACACACACACACACACACACACACACACACACACACACACACACACACACATACCATGTATACATCACTTCAGGGGACATTACATTGACTTACATGCATTTCCTGGAGACTTATCCTAACCTTAACCATAACCAACACATGCCTAACCCTAACCCCTTAACCTAACCCTTACCCTAACCCTAACCCTTACCCTAAACCTAACCAAGTCTTCACCCTAAAATTAATGATTCCCCTTATGGGGACCTCCAATTTGTCCCCATAAGGGAGGCGAGTCCCCACACGTGACTGTGTAAACAGATTTAGGTTCCCACAAGTATAGTAATGCTAGACCACACACACACACACACACACACACACACACACACACACACACACACACACACACACACACACACACTTGCATGCAAAAGGACTTAGGCCCAAATGTGCACAGATAAACACACACACACTGTTTATTAAGGAGCGATGTGGACAGTGTGTCTGAGAAATACGTGACCTATGACTGGCCTACAGCTCGACTCCCTGCTAACACACACACACACACACACACACACACACACACACACACACACACACACACACACACACACACACACACACACACACACACACACACACACACACACCGAGTGTTTCAGACAAGCCCTTGATCACGTCTCGCTCTAGAGAAAAAAGAAAAAAATTCCCGGTGAAGATATTTCTGTATTTTTTTTCCTCGTTGTCATTTCCTGTCTCGTTGATGGCGGCTGACAGAACTGGGACTGCAGAGGAGGCGGAGCTCCTTCCAGTCTAAACTCTGTTGTACCATCTCATTATTTCCAGACTCTCTCTTGAAACGCTGCCTTTAAGATTCACTAAAGAGCAGCCCTGAGACTCTGCCGTCCTTCAGGATTAACAGGAGAGTAAAGAGCCACCGGAGGATTGGTAATGATGGTTCCTGAAAGCTGTGGAGCTCAATCGGCTTCATGGTGAAAATGTATCGGAAAATAAACGTTATAAAGACTTATCAGGACACAAAATGGCTGCTGCACATCTCACTGTTGTTGAGCAGCCGGCAGATATGACTGTGAACTCATACCGAGGTTCACACTGATCTATAATTCACACTGCACTGTATTTGCATCAGGAAATTCCAACGGTTAATAATTGATTGGTACAATATCCGAAATGCTTCCACAGAAGTGAAGAGATCATGAGACAGGAATGCCAAGTATTTCTTTGTTTCCTCTTGAATCTGTGTAGCCGCTGTGTAAACTCACACGGTAAACAAGCCAGTTATTATTTAACCAAACCACAAGTCATATCTCTGTAGAAGCGTTACTGTATTGAGAGGAGAGTTGTTGACACAGCAGGAAAAACCCTTATCAATACTGTGTGTATAATCTGTTCCTGTTTCTCAGCAATTACCTCTCAGTCACAGGTGCCGCTATCTACATCTGGAATGAAATTGTTTAGCTATTGAAATCTCAAACTATTGAAATGTTTGCTCTGCACTATGAGATATGTCTCCTCCACAGAGAAGAGGACAGGTTGGGGGAAGAAGTAACGGTTCTTTATCTCCCATCGCCAAATGAGTTTCAAACCCACAAGGACGACCGAGTTGTGACAGTTTGAGTGTTAATTATTTGTATTTATTTAGCGGTGCCAGCCAGGTCTCTCTCCTGGCATTCAAGATTGGTCATGTTTCGTTTCAGTAGTATTTTCCTTTTTTAAATGTTTAAATCAGAGGTGTCCAAACTACTAATTCAAAAAGTAGAATGACTTAAGTATAATAAACTTCTGCTTGTCTTATATTGTACTTCTTAAATATATGTTCAAATATATTACACAGTATTCATGTGTTAATGAGCCCAATGTTCAAATAAATCCAGTCCATTAAAGTGGAAAACATGCTCAAACAAATCTAAGTTGATAATAAAAGGGAAATAGACCCTTCATATTTCCTCTTATTATAATCTGAAGCTTCTGTTTTAAGCAAGGAGCTGTCAACAGAATAAATGAAACCATATGGAGAGCTGTGAGCTGTTTTTCTCTTACAGCATTTTCGCGTATCAAGAATAATTTATTGATAGATTTTGCCGACTTATAACTGAACTTATGAGGCGATATACCTCAAGGGAGGCCTTCGTATATCTTTCTGTATGTGGCCCTCGGTGAAAAACTTTTGGACATCCCTGGTTTAATTCAACCATCGCAGAGTGGATTTGGGGATTCAGCTTCAGAGAGCAGAGCTGAGGTTGCTGAGTTCATCCACCCCCTCACATCAGATAGCGTTGTCTCTTTCGGTTTGAGCAGTAATGTCCTGGAAGACGATGTGCGATGTGACAGATGGAGCTCACGGTGAAAGAGCCGAGGACATGTTGCACCGCCGTCAAACCTCGAGGACACGAGGAGGGTCAGACGCAACTTTCATGTTGATGCACTGTGGCTGCAGAAAAACTCTGACTCCGGGTCAAAGACACGAGTTAAGCACTTGTTAAAGCGTGTTAGCGCTCGTGTTGAAGCGAGACACGTCGTCAGGTCTTGCTCTGCAGATGTCTTTCTTTAACTGTTTAAAAGGTAGACTAAGTTTTTTTAGAATGATTCCAAATTCATGATACACTGAGGTTTCTCTTGATGCTTGGGAACGTTACACGAGTAATGAGTCTGAGGCTGTGTAGGTCTTTTTTTGGTCTCTAGGTGGCAGAACACAAAAAACATATTTTACCATTGTTACACTACGGAGCCCCTAAAGGGACATGGAAAAAGAAAAAAAAACAGAGAGAGAAAAAATAAATTTAGGATAACGGGTTAGTTTCTCGTGCGCACAAGAAACTAACCCGTTATCCTAAATGTATTTTTTGAGAAAGTTACCGATGCACCAAGGAGGAAGTGCAACACACAGGAGACAACCATTTCACTGCAGACTGTTAGGCTATGTTTACGTGGGGAAATGACAGTGCATACATTATTTGAGATATATTTCAAACTCAGACTTCATTTTATGGACATTTTTTTTTCCATGTCCCTTTAGGGCTCCGTATTACAGACTCTTTACGAAACATATCTTCTCACTGTGTAGTTACGACTATATATACATGAGATAATATACATCATTTTAATGCCATTGCCCTTCCCTTTTTTCTGTGTCTGAGTGTCTTCTAGGACTTTTGTTCATTATTATTGGCAAAATATGATTTTTGCAATTTGTTTATTTTTAGGTTATTTAATTCTCAAGATTAGACAGAATACAAAACGACATAAACCATGATGGATTTTTCAAATAAACTGCACATTATTTTGGGGCGGTGGTGGCGAAGTCCATAGGGACTTGGCTTGGTAACTGGAAGGTCACCAGTTCAAGTCCCAGCAAGACCAAGTGCTACCCAGGTGTCCCTGAGCAAGGCACTGTTCCCCACACTGCTCCCCGGGCGAGTTCAAAATGGCAGCCCACTGCTCCTAACACTAGGATGGGTCAAACGCAGAGGAACAATTTCCCCACAGGGATTAATAAAGTATATCAAAAATATCAGGCTCTGGCATTTTTTGGAACGTTTGATTTCCTACCACAATACAGTGGTGTTGAAAATAATGCTGTTATTTTACAACTCACACATATTCAAGACATAATGCGTGTCAATGATATCCTATGATAATGATAGCCTGCAAAATAAATACTTAATATGGGCAGAAAAGTGTTTGTTTCCAAGGTTATGTTGTTCTTTTAAACAGTTTTCATTGCAATCCAAAAGTGGAAAGGTAGTTACATTTGAAGAGTTGGCCTTGAGTCTTTTTTGAACTATCTTCTCCCAGGTGATTCAAAAACACAGAGGTCCCAACCTCAGTGGGACCTTCTCTGTCCCGGTGCTCCTCGTTTTAACTTCTATAAAAAGACAGATATAAACCGAGAGGCTGTCGGGAAATGATCGTCACACAGCCTCCATCTTGCCTGTAAACCCTGTGACTCCACTTCAGTGTAAACAGCACCAAAATAAACGTTTAGAAAGGCACTTTAAACAAAGTGTCACGCTTCCTTTGACACAAATTCGAAACGTCCAACTTCCTCATTCCTGTCAGGCAGACTTTAGTCCAACACATGCAGAAGTCCTATCAAGCTTTAAATATACACGTGTGAAACTACGCCTGGTTTCCCTGCACTCTTTTTATAGAGAGTAAACACTCAGCCAACACTTCATATTTTCACCTTCACACTGCAGAGAGCCGCTCTGTCAAACAACATAAAACAATTGGCTGTGAACAGTGGCGACGCTCCAACAAAATCACTTCCTCATTCCACTCGCAAACTCAGTCAACACACACAAAAACCTTTAGAGCAATGCCTACAACTGTGTGTGTGTGTGTGTGTGTGTGTGTGTGTGTGTGTGTGTGTGTGTGTGTGTGTGTGTGTGTGTGTGTGGTCTTGCATTACTGTCCTTGTGGGGACCTACATCTGTTTACACAGTCACGTGTGGGGACTCGCCTCCCTTATGGGGACATAATGTTAGGGTTAGGGTTAGGCATGTGTTGGTTATGGTTAAGGTTAGGATATGCATGTAAGTCAATGTAATGTCCCCTGAAGTGATGTATACATGGTATGTGTTTTTGTTGTATTTGTATTTATTTATAGAAGGACCATGCATACA
This sequence comes from Pogonophryne albipinna, assembly GCA_028583405.1. NCBI lineage: Eukaryota > Metazoa > Chordata > Actinopteri > Perciformes > Artedidraconidae > Pogonophryne > Pogonophryne albipinna. The sequence continues at coordinate 427,196 of JAPTMU010000078.1, forward strand.
AAAACATCAATCTCAGCAAAGAGAGGAGATGCAATATGCCAGATTATAGCTAATAGCTAATTTCCATCTGTGGTCCTCGTGTGTGTGTGTGTGTGTGTGTGTGTGTGTGTGTGTATGTGTGTGTGTGTGTGTGTGTGTGTGTGTGTGTGTGTGTGTGTGTGTGTGTGTGTGTGTGTGTGTGTGTGTGTGTGTGTGTGTGTGTGTGTGTGTGTGTGTGTGTGTGTGTGTCAGTTTGCTCACGTTGAGCGGATAATAATGTGAATATAGAATATATACAGGTACGAATGGAGAACCTTCAATTCATCAGATGTCATTGGTGGTCTTACATTTTAACTCTTTTTGTATTTTAGAGTGACTTAAATGCACTTCTATATGGGAGCAATGTAGGGTATCTTTGCTAAGGACACTTTAACATGTTGATTGGCTCCCTCCGATTGGTAGATATTTACCAATTATCCCCTGAGCCACAGACACATTGTTCACGTTATAAACACTACAATAGTGGTCATAGATTTTCCATTTTCTACTTCTCAAGGACATCTGGATGTAAGGTTATGCTAGTAGCAGCTAATACAGCCTGGAGCCACTCGTCACTCATTAAAGTAGGAGAAAAGGTATGAAGTGCAACTCAACTTTTATATAAAGTACATCAAAACATACATGAGACATCTTTCCCAGACACGAGAACCAGGATTAGATGAATGCTGCGAGGCACTCGGCATCTGGCTGTAGCTCCGCACTTCATTACAGCGTCAAACACAACCTGCTTCCATAACACTCGCTTGTTAAATATGAGACACTTTCTCACAGCATCTACTGACATCATCCACCTATCATTATCAGTCTTTATTTTAAGGAAGAAAATACTCTTTTGTGTCTAATTTTAATGATATTCAATTACTAGAAAAAGGTACTGAGTATCTTCAAATCAGCTTGGGTTAGAGTTAGGGTTAGGGCATTGTGAGAAAGGGTTTTTGTTCATTTGAATGGTCCGTCCAGGTGAGTAAAATCACCTCTAGGCAACTTTTTGTTAACCTCATATGGTGTAAATAGGACCGCAACTAAAACAGCGTCTATACAAAGGACAGAGAATAGTGAAAAATCTCCATCAGAGCCCAAAATATGTGGTTTCCAAAGAGATAAATCAAACAAAAGCAGCAAAATCTCACATTTAGGAAGCAGGATCTAAAGTCTGGCATTTTGTGCTTGATAATGGCCTCAATTATGATTTGAATATCCTCATTGTCATTTATTTGTTCTTTTTAGGTCAACTTATCAATGAACTAATTATTAATTATTCCACATCTCAGTAGTTTTCTGACTAATTGTGTTCAATTGTCTACTTTCTTTGCCGCGGTAGTGACAGTAGTATCGGCAGTGGTGACTCAACCTGCAGCTGCACCCATTCCCCACCTTCGTCTACACACACACACACACACACACACACACACACACACACACACACACACACACACACACACACACATAGTTTTGTGTGTTGAGCAGCCTCCTATTGTCCTGCTCCATCTATTCTGCTGTTGGATAACGAGCGTCCGTCTGAAGGCTTAACGGTTTAATTAAGATGGAGGCTGCGTCGTGTGAAAGTGATCCGGCTGATCACATGACAAACTGGAGCCTCGACAAATAGTGCCTTTGTTTTTTTTGCAATCTTTGACATAGAGGAGGAGGAAACTGATTGATCTATGAAGACAGCTGACTACAGAATTGTTTATAATTGCTCAATGGCAAAAAAAACGGCAACTTGACAGTTTAAAAATACCCAGAGTTCAGTGATCTTTAGCATCTGTAGTCCAAACGTATTAGGGAACTACAGCACGGTCACATGGCTTCACCTCACCACCGCTAAGCTAAAGGCAGCTAATGTTGGGCTATAAAGGAACTACAGCACGGTCACATGACTTCACGTCACCACCGCTAAGCTAAAGGCGGCTAATGTTGGGCTATAAAGGAACTACAGCACGGTCACATGACTTCACGTCACCACCGCTAAGCTAAAGGAGGCTAATGTTGGGCTATAAAGGAACTACAGCACGGTCACATGACTTCACATCACCACCGCTAAGCTAAAGGAGGCTAATGTTGGGCTATAAAGGAACTACAGCACGGTCACATGACTTCACATCTCCACCGCTAAGCTAAAGGCGGCTAATGTTGGGCTATAAAGGGACTACAGCACGGTCACATGACTTCACGTCACCACCGCTAAGCTAAAGGAGGCTAATGTTTGGCTATAAAGGAACTACAGCACGGTCACATGACTTCACGTCACCACCGCTAAGCTAAAGGCGGCTAATGTTGGGCTATAAAGGAACTACAGCACGGTCACATGACTTCACGTCACCACTGCTAAGCTAAAGGAGGCTAATGTTGGGCTATAAAGGAACTACAGCACGGTCACATGACTTCACGTCACCACCGCTAAGCTAAAGGAGGCTAATGTTGGGCTATAAAGGAACTACAGCACGGTCACATGACTTCACGTCACCACCGCTAAGCTAAAGGCGGCTAATGTTGGGCGTGATGACATTTAGTCGTCTCATTTAGACACTTGTTAGCAACCTCTATTTTAAATTGACTAACGGAGTATTTACTGACGTATTTTATGTCATAGAAAGGAATGTTAAAATCTCAACAATTATTGTAATAAATGTGAGAAAAAACGTTTGATATTCTCTGACAAAAACGACAATATCTAACACAAAGATTATGAGAGAATATGGCAAGAAATGTATCATTGCTGCTCTTTTCTGACACACACACACACACACACACACACACACACACACACACACACACACACACACACACACACACACACACACACACACACACACACACACACACACACACACACACTCTCTCACACCATGAGTGTTGGTAATGGATGAGTCACAGCAGTAACTTCTCATCAGGTGTCTGTTTGTCTCCTTGCAGCAGGATGAATGACCGGACTCTCGAATTATGAGAGCCAATCAGATGGCACACAGACGGGTCACATGACTACAGTTCCGACGTTACCATAGCGATCTTATAACAGGACACAGAGGGAGCTGTGACATCTTCAACGCCAACACAATAAGAACAGCTTTAGAAGAATATTATAGCTATAAAGCTCATTTGTAATAACATGATTGGAGACTGGGTATTATTGTGTGTTTCTTCTCATATGATTATAAAGATAACATGTGTTTTTCGTTACTTAATTGTTGTATTAATAACTATATTGTTTTTTTACTTGGAGGCATGTTTGCCCAGGCAAAATCATACATCACAGTCACATGGCGGTGTATGAACCAATCAGAATGCTCCATTTATCCACATTATTAATGACACATTTCTTACACGTATCACAGACCTCTCTATAATTGAGTTCAATCAAGAAGCTTTCATCTTAAGTGCTCAGAATGCAAAATGGCACGTTGGATTATTCCCGTTATATATTGTGTAATTTAATTGCACGAAAACAAGATTTTTATATATAAGTTTTTCAAATAGAGCTACACATATATAATAACTCATATTCCCAAAGGAGCACTACATAAATATTGCATGGATATTATGGTAATAAATTGAATAAAACATATTAAATACATCAATTCCACAACAACACAACGGATAACAGAAGGAAGTGTCGGACATTATTCCAGCTCAGTAAAGGCACTGATAGGAAACTCCATATTGACCTCAGATGGTTTAGTTAGGGCTGCAGCTAATGCAACGTTTTATTATTGATTAACCTATTGACTATTTTATTCAAATAATCAATGTGTTGTTTAGTAAAAGCTCCATGAAAGCCCCCAAAATATTCCATTAACAAATATATAAAGCAGACAAAAGAAGCAGCATCAAATTTAGAGGCAGGATTCAGAACGTCTGCCATTTTATTCTTGATAATGGCTTTCGGCTATTTTTTAAGAATCGTTAATATGTTGTCTTTACGCCAATTGATCAATACACATTTTTCAGTACAGCATCACTACTGCATGATGTTTCAGTAAAAACAGCATCACTGGCATGGCTCACACTCAATCCGACACACACACACACACACACACACACACACACACACACACACACACACACACACACACACACACACACACACACACACACACAGAGATAGATATATAGTCAGAACACACACACACACACACACACACACACACACACACACACACACACACACACACACACACACACACACACACCAACACACACAAATAAATCATACAAAAAAATGTTATTTCTAATCAAATTTTCTTTCACTATAAATGAATAGACGAATAATTAAAACCCCTTCCCCCCTTCCTCTTCCTCCTCCTCTCCATCCTATTGATAGGCAAGGTGGCATCTCTCGCATCCACACCCTGCTCACACTGCGCATGCGTGCCGCAGCAAACAAAGGAGCAGGCTCTGAACGGACGGAGGGTGGACAATAAAGTTTGAAATAACATGCAGCAGCAACACGAGCCAAATGAGAGGATGAACTTAATTTAGGAGGAGGAGTAGGGGGGTTTATCCCTAATTGTTCATCATCCCCCCTTCCTCATCCTCACATCCCCCCCTCTTCATCCTCCTCCATCCTCCACCTCCTCAGTGCAATAAAAAACCGAAATATGCGATTAATAATTCATCTAAATCAGGACAAATGTGTGTAGCGTGTAGTGTGTGTGTGTGTGTGTGTGTGTGTGTGTGTGTGTGTGTGTGTGTGTGTGTGTGTGTGTGTGTGTGTGTGTGTGTGTGTGTGTGTGTGTGTGTGTGTGTGAATGCAGCTTCACACCTCCACACAGACAGACAAAGAGAGAGGAGGGTGGGGGGGGGGGAATGTTTACCGGCTGTAAATGATGAGGTAAAAATACAGCCTGTGATTTTTATATAATAATAATTCAATTCAGGGAAATCAATAACTAACAGAGTGACAGAGAGGAGACGCTTCTGTGCAGATTTCCTCAATAAAAGTGTAAAGAAAAAAAAATGTGTCTGAAGCGCGTGTTCCTCCAGACGGTACACACCCCTTTTTAAGCTCGTGCACATTTTCCGCATGGATAACAAAACAGAAGAATTCAAGAATAAATACTATCTGGAAATGTGTTTTAAAAACCAACAAATCTCCCTTTTCATTCTATTGTCTGTCTTTTCTCGCGTCAAATGTGCCGCTTCTTTTGTCTCGTGTCTCATGCAGTGCGCTACCCCAAACGGAGAGATGAGGAGAAAAAAGAACAAAAGGGATGAAACAAAAACAATTAAAATAAACAACAAGTAAAAGCATCCCAAAAAGCTGTTTTGGGCAGAAAGGAGAGGAATAAGCAGGTTTGTTTCTCTTACCGTGCACTCTGAAGTTCCTCTGCTCCTCTGCTCCTCGCGCAGTTTCAGTAGCGGCTGCTGGTTTTTTTTGCGGCTTCTCCTGCGCGCCCGGCGGCTCGTGCCTGCTGCACGCGCAACCATACGTACACGCACGCATGAAAACACACATAAGCACAATCTCTATTGTACTCCTCTATGACTATTGCTATAATAAAGCATTATGATACGTCAAATGTGGATTCTTTAGGGATCCATATTTGGTTGTTACAGGATATGCAATTGTACTTTATGGTAATTCTATCGTAATATTCTTACAAAAAATCCAGTAACATCCCATAACATGTATCATAGCTCACAGGAAGTTACTTGCTTTAAACACATTTCGTCTTTGTCTAAAACCCCTTCTTCCTGGGAGATGTGGTTTTATAACTCGTGTATTTTAATATAAGGTGAATTTTCTCTGCGCATGTTTTAGCAGTAACACGGCTCCGTGCTCAGTGTGTGTGTGTGTGCATGAAGGTGGTCTCTGTGCGCCCCCTGCCCCTCACTGCACACACACTGACTCTGTCGATCAGTTTAAATGACTTGTTGATGCATGAATGAATGCACATGATGCAAGGCAAGTGTATCAATGTAATGCTATACAAAACATATGAAAAACATTAAGACATATAACATTATGAAGTGACATTTAGGTCTGTAATAATACTAATTAAAAAGACAAGTCAATAGAATGTGTAAACACAATCTAGAAGAATACTGAAATATGTAAAGTAATTGATTCAATAGTGCTTGTATTTAACTTGTATAAGTAAAGGGTTTCATAAGAAAATGCCCCTTATATTTACCTACAGAAGGGATCCATTATATTTGTTTTATGAATATAACACGTGTGATTTCATTCTTCCCACTGTGTTGTAGTACTCGGTTTTAGACACTAGATGGCAGTGTTTGCAAATAATTGAGTTGTTTCATTTGTCCCTATAAAAACAAATGAAGAAGACAATGTGTTTTCTTAAATGAACAGAACTTATTACTGAAGAATATGTTACCTTTCTTTCTGTGTGGCAGAAACACAAATGGTTTTAATCTTATGTATGTCATAGGGAAGTGATGCATGTTGGTCTCCTGTGGCCACAACGAGTATTACATCAACAACACTTCACCCACCTTGTTTGATTTACAGTTTCACATTAATTTGTAGATAAAGACATTTTGAAATATTCACCAGGCAAGACCTTTTCTCTATACACCTGTTTTATGAAAATGGATCCCCACAGAAACAAACATTACTTCCAGGGCTTCTTTACAAAACAGATATGTTCTCACCAACTAACACCACGAGTACGAGTGGTATTCCATTGTTGACTTAATCATAGTTTCACATGCAGAACATAATTGTAAGAAGCTGTTGTGTAATGTGATATCTCTACATTTGCTTGAAGAACGTGCATCCTGAGTGATTCAGCAGTTTGTTATCAGCCGCTCCGGGGGGATTTACTGCAGCCCCCTCCCCTCCCTGCAGCAGGAAGTGTGTGTGTGTGTGTGTGTGTGGGGGATTACAGAGAGGTCAGTTTGTTCTGGAAGAGTCTGTGCCCCGACTGACCGACCTCTCAGAGCGGCTGATAAACCCTGTCAGCGCTGAGATGATGATCCTCTGCTGAGAGCCTGGAGGCAGCGCCGCACACGCCTCTGGGTGTTTGTCTTAAGGGTTACAGGGAACACCTTAAGGGTCACAGGGAACACCTGTATACAGGGAACACCTTAAGGGTCAAAGGGAACTCCTTAAGGGTCACAGGGAACACCTTTAGAGTCACAGGGAACACCTTAAGGGTCACAGGGAACACCTTTGTAGAGAGTTCTGCCAGAACAGGACGACGATAGACGGAGTTCATTCTAGTTTCACTACAAAGTTATGGTGGTTAAAGAATGAATGACAGCAGATATTGAATATAGGGGGAAGGGATGAAGAAGCATCATATTGGTCTGTAGTAGAGACTTAAGTTGCTGGTATTTGGAAAGAGGGATTGTGAAGCTGACAATTGAGCGGCCCGACCAAGGAGGAAGAGGCAGAACGTCCAAAATACAACCCGGTGTGGGCATTTATTAAATCATAAATATATGACACAGCCTCAATCTGCTGCCCACGTGAACACAGTCACCAGCCACCACAAGGATCTCACACACACTACCAGCCCCCTAACAGACAGGGAAACAGAGCCTAAATACACACACACACTAATCAGTAATTAGACACAGGTGGGGGGGGGGGAGGAGACAACACAGGGCACCAGGTGCACACAATCAACAGCAACAGACATGGGGAAGGGAACACTTTTCAACATAAAACCAGCAAACAGAGACAGACAACCTAAAACACAGACAGATGCACACACTACATACATTTCACCACCAACAAAGCTACACAATTCGTAACGGAGGCCGAGATCTATGGCCCCAAAGATCACCTCTGTTACAGGGATGTAGTGATGAATGGTCAAAGGGATGTAGAGAAAGATGGATAGAGGGATGAAGGGACAAAGCGATGGATGGACAGAGGGATGAAGGGATGAAGGGTCAAAGGGATACAGGGAGGGATGGATGAATGGTCAATGGGATGTAGAGAAGGATGGATAGAGGGATTTCTTTTTGGTGTCTATCTACGCCGGGATCCGGAGTCGTGGCTGATCCTGCTGCTCCTGAGCCTGGATCATAGGTCCTGGATGGATATCCTCGTGGATTCATCTTCCTATTATACACACATGCATTTCCAAACATTTGGACTACCTATGTTGCAAATGTATTATCTTTTCAATTTACACACGGCATCTATTGCACGTCTGTCCGTCCTGGGAGAGGGATCCCTCCTCTGTTGCTCTCCCTGAGGTTTCTCCCATGTTCCCTTTAAACTGTGGGTTTTCTCCAGAAGTTTTTCCTTGTACGATGTGAGGGTCAAAGGACAGAGGGTCTAAGGACTGAGGGTGTCGTATTGTCATACTGATATTCTGTACAAACTGTGAAGTCCACTGAGACAAATGTAACATTTGTGATATTGGGCTATATAAATAAACATTGATTGATTGATTGATTGATTGATTGATTGAAATATGTAGTGATGAAGGGTCAAAGGGATGTAGGAAGGATGGATCAATGCAAAAAGGGATACAGGGAGAAATGGATGAATGAATCAATGGATGTTGGGTGGGAGGGATGAGGGGCCAAAGAGATGTAGGGAGGAATAAATAACTGAAGGACGGCAGGGATGAAGAGATAAATGGATTTAGGAAGGCTGGGATCAAGACATGTTGGAACGAGGGATGAATGGTCAATGGGATGTAGGGAAGGATGGAGGAAGGGACGAGGGAGGTAGGAAGGATGAATCAATGCAAAAAAAGGGATACAGGGAGGAATGGATGAACAGATGTAGGAAGGGAGGGATAAAGAGACGAGGGTCGAAGGTATGGAGGAACGGATGAAAGGAAAAAAGGAAGTAGAGATGTAGGGATGAGGGAAAGATCAATGGATGAAGGGATTTACTGATAGAGAGGGATGATGGGTCAAGGATATGAAGGGAAGGACAGATGAAGGGAAGGATGGATGAAGGATGAGGGGAGGGAGGGATTGAAGGAAGGGATAGAGAGTAGAAGGGATGTAGGAAGGGATTGATATAGAGACGAGGGTCGAAGGTATGGAGGAAGGGAGGAAAAGACAAACGGATGTGGAGATGTAAGAAGGGATGAATGGATGAAGGGCTTTACTGATAGAGAGGGATAAAGGGTCAAAGATATGAAGGGAAGGTTGGATGGATGAAGGGATGAGGGTCCAAGGGATGAGGGTCCAAGGGATGAGGGGTCTCAGGGATTTAGGAAGGGATGAAAGGACAAAAGTGTGTAGATATGTGCGGATGAGGAAAGGAAGGGATGAAGGTATGAAGGGAGGGAAGGGGGCTGTCGTTATATATTTTACAATGAAATAAATCCTGTCTTTGTTATCTTTCTATCCCAAAGTGTCTGAGCTGCCCGTAGTGAGCAGCCCGTATACCTGCGGGAGCATCTGATGGTGGTTTTCCATCTGCAGAAGAACCCTCCGGAAGAAGAGCTGCCACCCCTTTGATCATCCCTTTGAGCTGAAGAGGCGCTCGTTGCCACGCAGTGAAAGCATCGCTTTATTGAAGTGAATTCACTGCCTGAGGTTAAGAAGCCGTTTCAAAGATCAGAGTTGAAACGCAGCTTTGAAGCGCCGTGTGGAGACGAGTCACGACACACACATCAGCACCGCTATTATTCAAGCTTTTAATTTAACATCCTGAAGCGAGAAGTCTCAAAGAAATAGACATTCAATAGTGCGAGAAAACAGTTCCATCTACTTAATAGTGCAAGTGAAATGCAGGGATAAGCAATGTGCATTCAAATAGAATGAGGTAACACAGAAAGTACCACTCATTGTGACTGTAAAGAGATGAATGTGCTATAAACAAATATATATATACACCTGTATCTCCTCTCTTTAACTTTCATTTGGATTTGACCCTGGTTTCAGTTCAATTATACAGATATGTCTATTTCTGGTTCCTCTGATGGTGCTTACTCTGAAAGAAAGACTAACTAAGGCGCAGGTGCATGAGAGCATTGCCAGCTTACATACATAGTTCTTGGTGAAGAATAACTCTTTCATCCAAAAGATTAGGATTGAAACAACATAAGTTAAAGTGATATAAGACTATTTGTCAACAAGTTAAAATGTTACAAGCAATGATGATTTATCCGTTCTTTGAATTTAGATTCATCTTGTAGAGAGAAGTCCTAATTTCCATCAAAATCAAAACACATTTATTCCACTTTCTTCACACTTTTACTATTTGGATGTTGGAGATCAACTCAAACACAAACCCTGCTTTTCGTATGTCCACTATTCCTCTCTGTCAGAGCTTGATATTAATACCCAGGCTCCTCATGCCCAGAGTCTGCTGCGTCATCATTGGTCGGTAAGTGGTTAAGATTAGCATTTAGCTTTCAGTAATCACAGGGAGGTAAAGACAGGCTTCACTGCATGTCATTACCAACCCCTCCCTCCCCGAACCAGGCCTTGATGAGACTTCCAGGAGTCTTTGAACGTTTAAAAGGACCCACTGAGGGGGTCTCCATAGATTAATGATGGGTTATCCACAGGTTTTGAGTGGTTGTCAACAACAATAAGGAACGTTTTAGTGTCTCTCTTGCATAGGGTATTTTGAATAATGTTTTAGTCATGATTTGTTCATTAAATGTGATCTGATCTTCACCAAAGTCACAACTATAGACAAACACAATGTGCTTAAGCTAATAACACACACACACACACACACACACACACACACACACACACACACACACACACACACACACACACACACACACACACACACACACACACACACACACACACACACACACACACACACACACACACACACACACACACACTTATAATCTTTCATGTCTTTATTGAACAGACCCATTAAACATTCGAAGCGCAGGTGGAAGAAGGAAGTGAACCCTTGGATTTAATGCCTGGTAAATCCTCCAAAGTAATTATTTGTGTGCTCGTCGTTAAATACAGATAATGTTTGTTTATTATTGTAACTTAGGTGAAGATCAGACCGTTATTTGGAACACATTTATACGAACATGCAGGTTATTCCAAAGGGTTGATTGACTTTTTAAACAACAGTGTTTTCGATGCACCACATACACCTTTCTTTACCTGTCTCTCCAGCCTCTCCTTGTCCTCCAGGTGTTTTCGTCCTCCTCTCATCACGATGCCAGTCAGGAAGTCGCTTTTGGCTTCATCACTGAAAACTCTCAGCAGGAGTCCCGGCAGAAAAAGTCCAGACCCCGTTATCTCACATCTTTAGGAGCAGAGAGGAAGGACGTGTTTGTCTTCCTCTTCCTGTTTGGGACAGTTTCTAGTTTGGCGAAGAATCAACCAACAGAGAAAAGTGGCTCCTGTTATCGTCATGGCGATGAGTCCAAAGGAACAAGATACTGGTCGAGTTATATTTTGGCTGATGTTCTATCTCTTTACTTGAGAGTTCATTTTCATGCTATTCTTTGCAGCCTGCAGTGAAACCCTAACCTTAGTCATACTAATGAAATATAACTTTCCTCAACTAAGTTTAACCAAACTTGACTAAAATAAACTAGACTTAAGTAATCCAAATCAACTCAAATCAAGCCAACTTTAACCAAACTAAACCTAATCAAAGTAAACTAAACTTAGCCAAACTGAACATAGCTATGGGTAAGCTAAGCTAATCAAAACCCAAACTCAACTCAACTAAGCTAAGATACATGTAAGCTAAACCAAACAAATTGTCATGGTTTTGGATTTATGTTGTTTTCATTTTCCACCTTTTATTTTGAAATGTTTTCCTCCTTGTGTCTTGTCTGGTCCTTCTTCCTGTGTTTGCCTTCCTGTCGTTAGTTTCCCTGGTGTGTCTGATTGTCTGATTGTGTTCACCTGTTGTGTTTCTGCCTCTCCTGTCCAGCTGTGTCTTCCCCTGTGATTACCCTTCTGTGTATTTAGTCTTCCCCTGTGCTCCATGGCTGTTCGTCGTCTTTCCATGTCCCTGCTACCTGTCGGCTCTTCGTTTCCTTGTTCCCTGCCTCGCCTATGCTCGTCTTTGCTTGTCATGTCTCCTGCCTGTTCCCGTCTGTCGTGCTCTCCGGTTTTGGTTTTGTTAATTAGTTTCTTGTTTTTCATGTCTTCGGCTTTTTTATAATAAAGCTTCCTTTTTGTTAACAAACCTTTTTGTATTTTTTTAACTGCACTTGGGTCTTATTTTCCCCACCCTGACACAAATTGTGTGTGAATATAAATAAACTGAGCTAAACTAAACTAAGGGAAGAGAAGCTAAGGTCAACAAAATAACCTAAACGTATTGAGTGTGAATGCCAGTAAACTAAGCTTGGCTTAACTAAACTAAGCTGTTACGGTTCAGGGGCGGTGGTGGCGAAGTCGATAGGGACTTGGCAACTGGAAGGTCACCAGTTCAAGTCCCGGCAAGACCAAGTGCTACCGAGGTGTCCCTGAGCAAGGCACCGTTCCCTACACTGCTCCCCGGGCGCCGTTCAAAATGGCAGCACACTGCTCCTAACACTAGGATGGGTCAAATGCAGAGAAACTATTTCCCCACGGGGATTAATAAGTAGGTTTAACTAAACTAAATGGAGCTCAACTCATTGAGTGTGAATATCAATATGACCGTTCATTTGGTTTTGAAGAGGAATTCATTTAAACTCTGACAACCATCGCCAGATACAAGCCAATCACCTGGGGATGTTTGAATCATCAAAGCATCCGTTCATTCACAAAAGTTAACGTCCACTTTGAGGAGTCATGTTTCTGAAGTCAGCAGATGTCTGGAAGAGTAGAAAAATAGGTTTGAGGTTTTTAAACCCAGCATCATGCGAGGTAAAGCTTCTGTGGTTGTTGTGAACATGCTGAGACCTGCAGAGGATATCAAGAGCTCCTCACTCTTCCTCTCAAAACCAACACCTTCATGTCAACTCGTCGTGTGAAGGGTTTCACACGACGGCTCGAGAGTGAGGAGGAGCCTTTACGGTATCTTACGTTTCTAAAGGCTCATTCTGTACACTAAATCCAGTCCGACCCTGACCCTTGACCTCCTGAGGGGCTCACAGGCTGCAGGTGTTACTTAACCTCTGAGGGAGGGGTCAAACGTTGCTGAGGGGACATTGTCCAGACAGGTGACCTTTGGGGGAGGGTGCGTTAACAACAGAGAGGTGAGGAACAAACGCCCAACGACTAATGACTCCAGGTACGACCAGGAGGTCCAACATCACTTGGTCACTGTGCCTTGTCTTGTTATGCTGCTGAAACGCAAAGAAATCCCAAATTGGGATCAATAGAGTACTTATTATTATTATCTTATCACTGCTGTTTCTCGCTTTAAAGAACAAGCAAAGAACAGGTATTATAGGGTGGAGAAGAGTTTTAGCATTTCCTCTTTGCTTGTCTCAGAATCCCTTTATTAGTCCCACAGAGGGGAAATGTACACACACACAAAGTAGAGCAGATGAGATTTGGGGGGGGGGGGGGGGGGACACAGGTGAACACAATCAGACAATCAGACAGGAGGGAAACAAGACAAGACACAAACAGGTGATACATTTCAAAATAAAACTGAAAGTCAAAATCAACATGTGTTTTTAATAGGTTTTGCTTAGAAGCATAACATAAGTGTGTGAGAAAGCTGAAGAGATGTTCTTCTAAGACATCAAGTACCCCAGTTCTTGTTCTGAATTTGTGATTTCTGGTCTCTGGATGAATAACAGATTTGAGACGTGCTAAATAAAGTCATTTGATCCAAAGCTGTCCGAGAAATGTTAGCTGGATCTACAGAAACCCTGAGCAAGTCATTTCCCTCCAAAAACTAAACATTTCTTGCGTCTTTGAGGGACTTTTTGAGAGAATGCATGGCATTCCCTAAACCTGAGCGTCACTGCAGAACAGATTCACCGTGTGATGAGAGATCAAACAGCTACCTCCTATTTTCACGCACACTAGTGCATGTTTTATTCCTGTTGCTTCTCAGTTTGTGTTCCCACTCTTCTGCTGATAGTCACAGGATTTAAAAACCACATGCATTAATTTTCAAAACAAGTTTGACTACAAAGACTCCACAGAGAAACCGTGATTATATCATCTGAAGCACATCAGAAGACTCCTGTTTCTCTTGAGGTTATACATGAAAGAGCTCAAGAGAAATCATAGTGATATCAGAAGAAATGTGGCTGAATGTTCTGGAAACTCCTCGGAGAGATTTCTGCTAGTTTCTTCATAACTCCCAACTAGAAGTCCAATTTAAGTCTCAGCAATCTTTCTGCAGAACATGCACATATCTGTTGGTCTCATACACAAGTCAAACCTTTTCCTGACATAAGTTGGCCATTTATCTCAGAGATGTTACACCCGAAACCAATTGTCCCTTGGAAACATCCATAAAGCTCTCACTAAATACACATCTTTAACTACAGTATATCCACTCAATTGAGAACACCTTTGCTTTTTAACTCCAAAAGGAGAAGGGGGTTACATGTTGATCTGTTGTATACAATGTGAAGTTAACCTGAGTCATAGAAAACGACCTCAGCCTTCACCAGCCAGCAGGGGGCACTAAATCCCCAACACCAGGACATCTGGCAGGGCCGGGGGCAAAAACAGAGAGGGGTCAAATCAATCACACACACACACACACACACACACACACACACACACACACACACACACACACACACACACACACACACACACACACACACACACACACACACACACACACACACACACACACACACACACACACACACACACACACACACACACACACACACACACACATTTGGATTAGACATGAAGTCTGTGTGTTGTTAACATACCAGCTGAATGTTAATGTGTAACCATGCAGTGCATTATGGGATAAAACAGACAGGAGTCACAGGCTTTGTGTCAGAAATTCAAATGAAGTCAGAAGTTTGTCATCAGATCTTAAAACCTGACGAGTTTCCAAAACTGAGTGGGTTCAAAACTAAGAAGAAGTGGAAGATTCAACATGTTGAGAACAAAGTAAACATGTTTGGGAACAAAGCCACATTTGGAGAATAAAAATGAAATGCCCAGAAAAAAAGTTGAAATAACACTTTGATAAACAAATTGAAATGTAAACTTGACAAATAAATTAATATCGTGCATGAAATGTATTGTTTCCGGTCCCTAATTGTCTTCCGTAGATTTCATTCATGAATTATTCCCGCATTAAACACTTTGGGAACCAATTCAAAATGTTGGAAACAACGTCAACATTTTGGGAACGTAGTAAAAATGGGAAAAAAAAGCAAGATGTTGAGAATAAATATGAAATATTGGAAGCAAAGTCAAAATGTTTGGTTAGAAATTCGAAATTCAAGATGAAATGTCGAGAAACATTTTGATAAGAACTTGAAATGTAAAATTGAGCCATAGTTGACCTGACATACTGAAAGTTAAATAGTGTTTTTCTGGAGGTGAACAATTCAATTAAATATTTTTGTTTTCCTGTCCTTAATTGTCTTCCTCAAAATATTTAATTTTTACATTTTTTTAATTTTTCCTCCACCAGTTATGCATTTCTGCTGTTTACCTACAAACCTGTCACTCACTCAGCTCCACAGCGAGGAGGAGGAGGAGGAGGAGGAGGAGGAAGAGGAGGAGGAAGAGGAAGAGGAAGAGGGAGAGGGAGAGGGAGAGGGAGAGGAATTGCTGTCTGTGGAGGTGGAGCTTCAGGATCGCTGAGTGCACCGGTCTCTCTCTCTCTGACTGACGGAGCTTCTCCAAAGTTTCCCGGCTCCTGTTCCTCTCTCTGCTGCTCGGTTAAAGTCTCAGCAAACAATTAAACTACACCCGGAGAGAGAGGAGAGAGAGCGAGTAGTGAGGAGAGAGGACAGAGAGAGAGAGATATTTGCGAGGCTGCAGGAGGAGCGTTTTCCCCGGACTCTCCTGGAGGATTTACCCCTGAAACAAAGCGTGGAGCTACGGTACTCTCGGTGCTCCATCCTGCAGCAGCGACACCATGGACTGAGACCCCCGAGCCTCTTTCCCCTGAGTTTGGACTCTCACTAACAACACATGAGTGGGACTGACCGCACGCGGGGTTTCCATACAGCACATCCTCAGGGATTACAATAACCAGGGCAATGGATAACTTCTTCACGGAGGTAAGAAGTGTTCTCCTGCTTCTGTCCTGCAGCATGCTGGCTCCAGGAGATGTAACACTCCATGCAATATGTTTGACTCCTCGTGCTTCATATACTACACTTCAGGATGCTTTGTAACTATCTCACCATGCACTGTGCTGCATTAGGAACACTTTTACTCCAGAGCATGCGCTTTAAACGCATCAAACTTTGAGGTAACCACTTTTTCAGCATTACGAAAAACGGTGTAAATCCTTATCGGGATAATATTTGTTTATTATCTGCATACAATTACTATAAAGTGCAATAAAGCTACCGAGCAGCAACAAGTTGTCCTAAATTATCATAATATGGAAAACTGGAAAATGTGATTAACCTCAATGAAGCTCAATGAGGAACATAACCTATGACCCCTTATTCAAATGTAATGATTTTATAGCAGCAAAGGTGTCATAAAGCACTTAAAATGAGCAATGAATGGAGAGTAAAACACACACACACACACACACACACACACACACACACACACACACACACACACACACACACACACACACACACACACACACACACACACACACACACACACACACAGTAAGGTATCAGACTGGGGGGGTCCCAGTTTCCTCAACTCAACAAAGTGCTGTAAAGCTATTAATAGATGTCAGAAGAGGAAGCTTCTGATTGGCTAACGAGGTCTTAATGAAATGGCTGTGTGATGATCACCTGTGTTTCAGATGATGCTCTCTTCTGTTTCCTAAACTGTTCTCATCAACATGCAAAGAATCCATCTTATTGTTCCTGCGTCTATCTGCCTGAAGAGATCCTGTAATCATAAACAAACTGAAACAATTAGTCTGTTAATAAGTGTTTGGTAAGTGTGAGGATTACTTTGCTTGTCTTTCTCTGTTGATTTGTTGGAACAAACAAGACAGTTAAAGGTTTTTCAGACAAGTTATTACGACAACAATGACCAAGAACACAATCGTTAGTGGAGTCAAGATGAACACAAGTCAACATATCTCCACAGAAAGTAGTTTACTATTCGTTGAACTCGCTGAAAGGACCCTGTAATCCTATACATAGCTGACACAAGTAGTCTGTTAATAGTTAATCAAGTACCAGAACTTAAAGACTACATTTTTTGCAGCGTCTTTCAAGCAAAACGGCTAAACTTCTTTTCAACTTCTAAATAATGAGAGTGCCCCTGCTTCGGTCTTCTCTTTGGTGATTGTAAACTCATGGTGTTTGCTGTTGGTCTGTTGTTGGAAGAACAAGACATTTGAAGACTTCAGTTCAGGATTTAGGAGATGATGATGGACAATTTAAGGTTTTCCGATCTTTTATTAAACAAACAATTACTTGATTTAACAAGAAAACAATCACTAGTTGTTTCCCCACTGGTTTTACACGTGTAACTTCAAGACTGGACTTCTCTGATGATTTGTTAGTTTCTAAACTCGTCTTTAAACGTCTCTTAGTTTCAGCTTCTTAATTGAGAGGACTTGTTTCTTTCTCTGTTGGTATTATGGCGCTTGTCCACTGCAGCTTTTCCACTGGGGCTAGTTCCGGCTACTTTTTCACCTTTTTTCTGGCCCGAAAAAATCGAGGTTCTTACCGGGCCAACAACCGGGCTGAAGTGACGTAAACAAGGAGGCTACAACTACAACAAGATGAACATATTTGACCGTGATTTAATTGTAATACACGTTTCTAAATGATGCCGAAGTAACAACATGCTGATACCGGTTAGTAAAAACCATGAATTAATGCTTTGACAAGTCTGCAGACAGACGGCAGGCGAACAACCTTTTAAAATGCGTGTTTTCTGAATGGAGATTGGCTAAGCTAACGTTATATATGCTCCGACCGTCCACACTCACAACAACGGCCTATACAGACATAAACAAACCAGCGACTGTATTCTCCATGACACAGACAGTCTGTGGTTTGTACTTGTTTAACTTATGTCTAGTTTCTGAACAGATATGAGGACCTGTGAGCTCTGAGTGCTAACAGCTAACGGCTGTGTTTTGAAGATGACGTCACGGCAGTTTTTTGCAGCCGATCGCCCCGCCTACACTGCGTTACTATAGTTACTACCCCAGTTGGTAAATTGTAATGGAAACGCAGCATAAAGTGAGTTTGGCCTACCAAGGCCTAACCATACCGTACTAAGCCGTGCGAGGCCCTGCAGTGGAAAAGCGCCATTAGACTCCAGTTTGTTGGAAAAACCCGGACGTTTGAAGACTTCATCTTGTTGGGGTTTAGGAAGTGTTGATGGACATTTAAAGTCTTCTGATGTTGAAGCGAAACACCTGAACATCCCTTTGGTCATTGTGAGGATTGCTCTGCTTCTATCTTGTCTTTTGATATCTGTATTTTGGTTTTGGACGGTTGGTTGTTTGGAAAAACACAAGACTTTTGAAGACTTTAGTTCAGGCTTTGGGACTGACGATGGACATTTGAATGTTTCTGATGTTTATTGAGCATATATAAGTTCAACAGGAAAAAGTGTCAATGGTTTTAAAGGTGTATCTTTTCGTGAGTCATGCTGGAACCTTTGGTTGCTGATTATTATACGGCTCTCTCTACGAACAACACATTTCATTTCCTAAGAAATCTTGTTATCAGCCTCGTAACAATGTTTGCGGTTGGGTTTATAATATGCAACAACCATGATAGTAAATACAAAAGTACATTTACTCAAATTGTGCATATTCGAGGTATACTTTACTCTCATATTTTCTTTTAATGCCACTTGATACTTTAACTCAATTTGATTCAAAGTGAGATATTGTAGTTTGACTGTCACATTTAGCTGATTATACTTTAACTTAAGTAACATTTCCAATGCAGGACTTTAACTTGTCACAGAGTACTTTGTTTCAATCTAGTAGTACTTTTACCATCTGAATACTTTCTCCACTGGTCTTGAATCCTGGTAGGTGTGTAGATCTCTGTGACTCACGGCTAATAGGCTCTAAACGCGGTTGGTTTACGACATCAGGCTCCACACCTGTCTGCAGGTAACGGACACCTGAGTCACTCCTCAATGTTTCCTGTAGAGACTCCGAGCCTTCAAGATATCTGCCTCTCATCTGAGCAGCTGTAAAACCGCTGACAGACAAAACCTGAGAGCCATTTAACCGGTTTCTCTCCATAGTCTGTTTGCCAGCTCATAGAGTCCTCTTGGGAACCCGGACATGTTGTTGCAATTTGCATAATAAGCACAAGTTGCATTCATTTGCATTATATAGCATATCCAGACAATTTCTATAACAATGGCTTGACTGATTCGGACAATTTTAGAGTGGTTTTGGGGGTTATTAAGGATTTCTGACGATTTCAGGATCAAATATTGCAGTTTTAACCAGAAAGTGGCCATATTTGGACTCTCTGTGGGCTGATTTTGATGCATTTTGGGTCAATTTTTAAGTTTAAGAGGACCCAAAACTGCCTTTTCTTATCCTTAAAATGTCAGAATTGTATTCAACATCCTCAATAACCTCAAAAACAACACAACAATTGTTCAAATCAGTCAAACTATTTTCTGCATATGCTATTTAATGCTTATTAATGCAACTCATGGCAATTGTACACATTTTCCAACATATGGAAGTTCAGCCGTTTCTATGTGCTGGAGACGCTACTATACATGTCTATCATAAAACGTTTGTGTACTTAACATTTCTGTCATGCAGACTATCAGGTGGAGGTGTGACGGTTACACAGCTGATAACAAACGTCCTGCTTCCTGGTTTTTAGAGATTGCCGTCGTCTCATTGGTTCTCGTGCTTTTTCAAACCCCAGCGAGGCTTTCAGGGCCAAAGGTCGCTGAGCTCACAGGAGCGTTGGGGTAAAACAAACACAGGTTTTCCTGCCGCAGCAGCAGCAGCAGAGTTGTGACGACTACATCTGGCTGCTGAGCTCCAGTCTGAGAGACAGAAAAAGGGGGGTATTTGTGAGAGCCAGACGCAGGCAGGCGTGCTCAGTCGTCTCAAATGTCGTCCTGCCTTCCTTTATATCTGCCAGCTAATCGCAGCGGAGACAAAGAGCCCAGTCTTTAAGGAAAAGGGCATCAGCTCCAGCGGTTTGAGACGAGTTTGTTTCATATTTACTCTGAAGACGGTTTGGAGGAAGACTCTGTGATGATGAAGAGCTTCTGTAGATAACCTGAGTGCATTGAGTAAAGAAAACACTCCTCACTGTCTGTGCAAACTCACACCCAATGCATCATGGGTATATTTAATGTCAACAAGTGCTTTGTGTTCATATCTGCACTCGTGTTTGCAGGCAGATTCGTTTTACTGCCTGCTCTCAACTCTAAATTATAGAATTAAATACGTTGATAGTTAAAGGTTTGATTTGCAAAAAAGACATTTCTGTTTAAATTTAGTTTTTATAATATGAGAATTTGTTTGTGTGCAATCCAGACACTATCAACTTAAACTTAGTTGTTGTGATTAAATATATCCACATTATTGTCTTTATTTGTATTTTTTTATTGTGACTCCAGGTAAAATTTAAAAAACGGAAATTATGATTTTTTTTTCGTGCAATTCAACGTCAATCAAAATACGCTTGGGTTGTTATTGAAATGTTCCTGAAGCTTTTTCACAACTGTAGTGCACCCAGGGTAACACCAATTACATCTGTATTGGTTTATGAACTCTCTTAACGGCTCTTATGTGTTTCTTCAGATGTCTTCAGTGGAAATAACAGACCACGGGTTGAAATTGAGTCAGAGGGAAATATATGAATACAGTCAGTTTACAGACTTGGCATTCAAATGCAAATGCTGGTTAGTGAAGAGCACAAAGGTGTTATTTGCAGGACTTGATGTAAACTAAAACACACGTCTCAGTTTCTCCTTCTCATCGCTGCATTTAGATTCTGATCCAGTGAAAGTGAGGTTTTTCCAACATGTTAAATCCAGCTCTGTCTTCGAGGTGCAGCTCAGTCCCTCAGAGGCAGCAGAGTGGACGGACTGCTCTCTAATGACCGCTGCAGACACAACAGTCTGAAGTCAGAGCGGCTCTATAAATAGAGTCAGACTCCAGACCTCCATCAGCTGCCGCTCACTTTCTTCAGAGGCAGCGGTTCTCCTCTGCAAAGAAAAACACAATCACTGGATGTCCTTTCCCCGGTTTAAGAGTGGAAGAAACTCACTGCAAAAAGGGCTTTATTTAAAGGTCCCATGTCATGCTTTTCCGGTTAGTACCCGTCCCCTTGTTGTTATGAAGGTTTTAATGCATGTAAACGGTCTGCAGAGTCAAAACCCTCAAAGTACACCATGGAGCGAGTAAAACTCTAAAACAGAAAATACCTCCCCAAAACGCCTCGTTGGAGATACGTCACTGTCCATTTGATTCTTCCGGGTACATCATGATGTCATGTCGTCCCCGGAACGAAATGGACCAATCCGTGGAGCCGTTACGTTACGTCCGCGGAGCCGTTACGTTAAGCCCCCGCTGATTGGTCCAAATTGACCAATCCACGGACTTCCTCACACACTCAGTGCAGGCAGCTCTGCTGATCTCTCCTCCCTGGCTGCAGGCTGATAACAGACAGTTGGGATCGCGGCGAAATTCTCTCTGCAGACCCATTCTCACAGCGTTTATCAACCTGTTTCTTACTCAATATCAAGCACACTTATTGTGTTTACTTCGGCTGTGACTTTGTGTGCTCAGGGTGAGTTTGGCTGTGTTTCGCTGTGTATCGCTAAACAAGGAAATCACACCTCCACGGAGCTCAGCGCGATTCACAACGTCCCGACCAATCAGAGCACACTGGGCTCACAGGGAGGGAGGGGCAAGAGCTGCAACGAGCCGTTTAGTGGAGAGAGTGAATACACAGACTTTACAGAGATGCTGTGAGAAACCAATGTGAGTTTGGAAAATTGCACAGTATAAATCTATTCTAGTAGAACTCAACAATGGAACTATGATCAGTGGAAATGGCCATGACACGGGACCTTTAATGTGTGAATCAGCACACGTTGGGTACCTTCCCTCTATGTCTTGTTCCCGCCCCTTTTTGGGGGAAGTATCCGCTGTCATTTGATTGGCGGTAAGGTTTTTGGATCAAAACATTTAGAAAACGTAGCATTTTTAAATCTACTAGGAGCCCAAATCCGATGGTCAGCAGGCTAGCAACTACAATGTCATTGGAGATCGATGATCAGAGTCCATTTGGTGAAATTAGAAGCAATTGTTGATCGATATCCTGCAGTCAACTGGCTCAAAACATCTAGTATGTTTCTATGTGGCCACATGTATCAATCACCCATGGCCTTATGCAGGATGTTATAAATACAGAGGTCCAAAATCAGCCTATCAGGGGGATCGGGGGGGCATGCAATGTTTGATTAAATTGTTAAAATAAAGATACAGATCCACACTTTATTCCCTCCGACTCCTCACGTGTCACTGCTGCCATCGTATTAAAAGTAATTTAGTAGTTTATTAAACACACCTTCTTCTGTTCATCTTCCTGTTTCCATTTTTGATATTAAGTTATAGAAATGTCTCCTCATCAGAAGATATATTTGACTGCTCTCTCGGAGGAGGAGGAGAAGAAGAAGAAGAAGTGGTTGGAGAGGAAAGCCACCTTCGCCAATGTCGAAATGTCTGCTCGCTAAAAGTGACGTTGGATACACCTCAGAAATACTTTAATGACTTTAATGGTGGGCACAGCTATGTCACCCCCTCAAATTGAATCGTAGCAACATAAATAAAAGCCTTTTGCAGAGTGGAAGAACCATTTTAAATTACATTTTTAAACCCTCAAATTCTCCCCGAATGCAGGACGAGGCAGCTTTCATTCAGGTTAAAAATCCTGGTCTCTGATTGGTTGATATACACTTTTATTATATCCTCTGTGTGTGTGTGTGTGTGTGTGTGTGTGTGTGTGTGTGTGTGTGTGTGTGTGTGTGTGTGTGTGTGTGTGTGTGTGTGTGTGTGTGTGTGTGTGTGTGTGTGTGTGTGTGTGTGTGTGTGTGTGTGTGTGTGTGTGTGTGTGTGTGTGTGTGTGTGTGTGTGTGTGTGTGTGTGTGTGTGTGTGTGTGTGTGTGTGTGTGTGTGTGTGTGTGTGTGTGTGTGTGTGTGTGTGTGTGTGTGTGTGTGTGTGTGTGTGTGTGTGTGTGTGTGTGTGTGTGTGTGTGTGTGTGTGTGTGTGTGTGTGTGTGTGTGTGTGTGTGTGTGTGTGTGTGTGTGTGTGGCCTACAGACTGACGGTTACAGGGTTTGTTTTTATTTGAACTGGTGGGCGTGACTTCACCTTTCCACCAATCAGAGAGCAGCATGCCCTCAGGTGTTGCTGTGCAGGGATGTGTGTGAGCTATGGTTTTCATCACACACTGATAACACAAAGGAGACCTGAGTTTACACAGTTACTGTACACATGGAATATTGACTTACTTCTAATTAACATTTCCAATGGAGAACTTAACGTAGTTAGTTATTTGGAGTGTACTTGTACTTGAGTAAAGGATCTGAATACTTCTTCCATTTCTGCCCAATAGATCAGAAGTCCTTGTTTCTATGCTGGCAGCAACAGTAGTTTATAGAGCTCCAAATTGGCAGAGCTTTTCATAATTTGAGTTTTTTGTTTGAAAATGAAGATAAATGATCAGCAAACATGAAGCTTTACGGGGGCTGAAGTCTTGGCAGTGTGTTCTCGGTGTTGAAACTTCTTCTCATGCTTGTTTTGAAGTCCTACAGACAGATTTACTTCTTCAATAAGCCTGTGAGAATCTGTTTCCTGCAAACATAAACATAGCTTTGTAGATTCAAGTCCAGAAACTTCTTATTCTTTCTTTGTTTTCGGTGTCAAGAACTTGTTGTTTATGTTTGTAATGAAGTCTCACAGACAGATATACTTCTAAAATACGCCTGTGAGAATCTGCAACCCTAAACCTACTTTCAAGACTCCAGTCGAGAAACGTCCGATTCTTCCTTTCTCCCTGCGTTTCTCCTTAAAGCCATAAAGCGTTCCGTGCCGATCACAGACGGTAATGGGCTCACCACAACAAACATCATCTGAAACGGCTTCATTTTGAGGATGCTGGTGCGCGTCGTCCCTCCCTCTGTGGCTCCTGGCTCGTTCTGAAGATGAAACCTGACTCCTGTGGAGCTGAGAGGAATTTAAACTGCTTGCAGATTTGTTGTTTCGTGCACAGCGGACGTAGGACGACTGAGTTTTACGTCCAGCTGAGTCGTTGCTCAGTCTGAAGCTTTTTAGGAGTTTCTTCAGGTCACCTTGAAGAGTCCGAGGAATCTGCTTTTCATTCCCAATAGAGACGTCTGTCCTCGTGGAAAGAGAACAGAAGAAGAAACGGCTAAACAGGGCAATGCCTACAATTAAACAATTTGTAGATGCACAATATGGCCAAAAGTATGTGGGCGTGCAATTTTAAAATGTGTCCTCTAATGTTACCTTACGTCGTAGTCAAATATGTCCAGAACAAAGTGGTTGAACCGTCATGCATACTTCGAAACATTTGGTCATGAGTTTCACTTTTAAGGTTATAATTGTCAATATTTAATTCACCTGTGGCAACGAACACCCTTCCATTATTATAACTTTCATTAAGGAGGAGCTCATGGCTTCATGGCTGTTGTCTTCACAAGAGGACCTTGAGAGAGTCAGTACAGATCAAGTGTATGCAGAATCCACTGCAAGTCACAAAGGAAAGGAAAGAAAGGCGTCAAGTGAACAGGGCTTCTGGCATCTCTTCACAAGAAGTGGAGTTTCTTCAGGTCACCTTGACGAGGGACCAATGAGACTCTGAGGAATCTGTTTTTCATACCCAATAGTGACTCCTGGCTTAGTAGAAAAAAGGCAAAAATGACGATGCAATTTGGCCAAACGTATGACACCAAAACAATGAATGTGAATGGGCTTAAAGGTTCGTTCTTTACCGTGAAGACTGCCCCAGAAACACCATTTACATGCACTCAAACCTATAGAACACACTACAGGAGAGGGAACACCCCCCAAAGGCCTCTTAAGTAAATCAAAAATAATGAATGAGTCTTTGAGCGGGGGTACAGTCTCGCTTTCCTGCCTTCAAACACTTCATTGAGTTTCCAACGAAAAGGTGTTGTTCCAGAGTTGCTTGTAGGGAGTTGGAAGCTTTTTAACGCTGCTGCTGAAACGACACCTTCAGACTCTCTGGATGAGATCCAGCGCCGCCTGCCCTCCATCTTAGAGCTGTCAAACCACTGCATATACTGGGGGGGGGGGGGGGACTGTGACTGGGGGAAATTACAGAAAGTCTGCAGCTCCAGACAGGAAACTTATTTATTTTTATTCCCTTTCTTTGGCAGCCGGCTCGATTTAAATTGATGATTGTAATAGCTGCAGCCTGGTGGTAAAGCAGGAGTGAGACTCTGATGCTGACCTCTGACCTCTTCCCAAAGCGCCTCACGATTAGTTTTATTAGGTTTTAAGGGATTGACAGAAATGTTGTTAAAACCATTTTGATAATAAATAGTTCTATGGCCCTTTCCGACCAAATGGTTCCCGGAAATATGGATTACTAAAAACTAAAAGCCCCACGTATTCCGTTTGCATTCCAACACATCTGAGAGACCTGGCATTTTAGGCAAAGTAATCCAGCCGTTTTAAAAATGTTTGGGGTTATTTGTTTGTAATTATAGTCGAAACAAACACAGATAATGTATTTCGGATCCTGGAAGTTCATTTGATGAAGAACGCTTGTATTTCTTTTCTTTTTAAATTCAGTAAATAACTTCACGTTAGGATCTTATAATCATGTGTCCATGCTTTAATGTTCAAAACGCTCTGTATTTGTCTCATACTGTCTGTTCTGCAGCACCTCTTCTCACCCTCTGTCTGAAACCAGAGGTGAAATATTCCTTATTGATTCCACATTGGGAAATTATTTTGTTACAGCATCATGTGGACAAGGCAATGCACCTGAATTTGCACTTTTTTATTCAATGAATTGAAGTAAAAATTTAGAAAACACGTCAATAGACGAACCTGCTAATAAAGTAAGCTATGAGTGTGCAGAGTTAACATTTAAAGTAAAATGAAGGAACCCTAAGGAACCAACATGGCCGACTCTGTGTCTTCCTGTCCTTCACATACGGAGGGATTACATTTCTTAGGAGAAGACATTTCTGACTTGATGCTCCAGGTATTTCCAAATCTGCTTCTTGTCCCGTTTGTAGGTTAATCCATGCTTTAGATGCCACATTAGTGTGTGTGTGTGTGTGTGTGTGTGTGTGTGTGTGTGTGTGTGTGTGTGTGTGTGTGTGTGTGTGTGTGTGTGTGTGTGTGTGTGTGTGTGTGTGTGTGTGTGTGTGTGTGTGTGTGTGTGTGTGTGTGTGTGTGTGTGTGTGTGTGTGTGTGTGTGTGTGTGTGTGTGTGTGTGTGTGTGTGTGTGTGTGTGTGTGTGTGTGTGTGTGTGTGTGTGTGTGTGTGTGTGTGTGTGTGTGTGTGTGTGTGTGTGTGTGTGTGTGTGTGTGTGTGTGTGTGTGTGTGTGTGTGTGTGTGTGTGTGTGTGTGTGTGTGTGTGTGTGTGTGTGTGTGTGTGTGTGTGTGTGTGTGTGTGTGTGTGTGTGTGTGTGTGTGTGTGTGTGTGTCAGACAGCTGATCCCTCACATATGTTCTGACTGCAAACACATCAGTGTTAGGATTACAGGATCAGCCTTAAAACTGTCTTTGTTTGTTTTTAATTTCACAAAATGGACAATCTCCTTAACCTTTTTACGCTCACTCAGACTCACAAATGCAACAACTAAAGAAGTGTTGTTTTTATTCATTTAAGATCCTGATGTGAAAGACGGACAAATGGACAGGAAACGTCAAGCATCGGCCATTTTCTGACCATAATAACAAAGCTTGTTACCTTTCTCTTTGCAACGGCAACATGACACCAAAGGTATCGACTGCTTGAACATGTGTTTGAGTTAATTTCACTTTTCATATAACGTGTTTGGATATTTGATGAATCTTCAATGCAGATTTGTCATTAAATTGTCCAGCTAAACAAAGAAGCTATTTTTTGTAGACTTACCAACTAAATGTACAAAAAACACAAAATCAGGTTCCTAGTTTTCCAATGCAAATGTGACCGACGTTATCATCGTTCAAACTAAATGTATTTAAGCAAGAAATGGATCTGCGTCGCTGCACAGCAATACAAAGAAAACCTGTTATCGCTTTTATGAAATGGAAAAAATGATAAATGCAGATGACTTCTAGAAGATAGAAATATATGCGTACACAAACATTAAAGCTCCATGACATGTAGTCTTCATTAGGGTGTATCTTTCACTAAATCATCGCTCTGTTTTCCTTCCCGCTCTTTCTCCCCCTCCATCCATTAGTCTTTGTTTCCTCTCCTCTTCATCACCTTCCTCTGCCTCCTTTATTTCCTCCTCTGGATTTCCTTAAAGCCTTCACTTCCTGCCGGAGCCTCCAAACATTCCTCTGGATCGAAACACTTCCTAACCCCCCCCTCTCCCTCCAACCCCCTGCACATGTGTTCATAAGGAGCTGCAGGACGCATGGACGACATGCATGCTTATATATCCTGGGTATTTAAAGAGGACGTCAATAGTCGTTTTATAAGTCTTTAAACCGGTCTGGAGGAGGTCCTTTTCCACACGTCACTGTCTCCAGGTTTTGCTCTGTTGTTATGGGGTCGGTTCAGCTGTCGTGACTTTATGGCTTCTATTGAAGGGTTCCTGGTTCAGTCATTAACAGTGTTGTGCTAGTTACTGAACCAGTAACTAGTTACCATTACCAGTTACTTCATTTCAAAAGTAACTCAGTTACTTTACTGATTACTTACACCAAAAAGTAATGCGTTACTGTGAAAAGTAACGTTTTAGTTACTTAATAAAAGGGCTCCCATTAATGCCCTTATAGCCTTCATTTCAGTACTGTTATTGCATTGGAGAATAATACCATCTGTTGATCAACTTGACATGCATTATATGCAATCTGGATTGCATCGATATTAGCTGGCTTTCCATTTTTGTATATTCTTTCTCCAGGTAGTTGGAAAAACTTTTCCGTCCCATATGCGGTGTGCCGCCCGGACATGGTATCATGCTAACTAGCTCCCTGAAAGCGGGTGACTCCACTGTAGCAATAGCCTGCATGTGTTCTACAACATACCGTGCAATGGCTTTATCGACTTTTCCCTGGCTAGCAGTCCCTCGGTTAAAATCCAGCCGCTGTTGCTTAGGTGGAGGTGGAGTGGCGTCGGCTGAGTCTGGGTCTGTGCCGGTCTTAGTTACTAGTGTTACCTTTTATTACTAACGGTATCTCGGCACCGAAACCGTAGTTTCGAATACACACCGGTGGTTTCTGACTTGGCTCGTTGTCAGCCGGTAACCAGCTGCCCAGACATTTCGAGGGGAAAAAGGATGAAAACGAGGCTTTCGGGTGCCGTGGGAAGAACCTCCGTTTATTCAGGTTCTTCAAGCTATATTGACACTGTATTGCCTACAGACTAGATACTATTCATTTTCTGACCACTTTCTCTATACTTTCGTCTCTCTCTCCATAACTCCGCACTTCGCCTTGGCCATCACATTTCACACACACAGAGACTTCAAAACCCACAACCCCTTGCGGCTGCTACTCTTAAAGTGACAGGCCAAGCCTGTAACACTAGCTTCGTCCCAGCATGTTGTTTTTGCAGATGTTTTAAGAGATTTGAATTACTGGTTTGGGCAGGAGATAGGATCTTTGACCCGCCAGGACACAACTTACATTTAACAGAAACTCTCTTTTCTTTGTGCTCGACAAAAGTGAAATAGTGAGAATATCTCCAGGTGGAGAAACTAGACTTGAGCTCCGCCGCCGCCACCATGATAGTCTTGTTAGTAAACAACACAAACACGCCCACAGCCCGTCCCCGCATGTGACACAGGAAGTATCTAAGTACATTTACTCAAGTACTTAAGTACAGTTCTGATCTCTGTTCGCCTGGATGTTGACTATATAAATAACGGAGTAACGCACCATGTAGTAACGGTAACTGAGTTACTGAATTTAAAAAGTAATGTGTTAGAGTACTAGTTACTGCCAAAAATAACGGCGTTACAGTAACGCGTTACTGTGTAACGCGTTAGTCCCAACACTGGTCATGAGTCTCTTTTCACTGATAAAAGGGTGAAATGTGCTTAAAGGGGCCCTATTCAGATGGTTGGGGTTTCCTGCAGTAGGTTTGTGTGCATGTTAATGGTCTGCAAAGGCTAACATCTCTGGAAACTTACCTAAAATATAAGTTTTATTGGCTTATTTGAACAATGTGATCACATGACTCCTGATGTTTCTGCAGATCTGCTGTGAAACCTAGTCATTTCAGATATAGGGCTGTTCGATTAATCGTATTTTAATCGCGATTACGATTATGGCTTGCAACGATTACGAAAACAACGTAATCAAAATGAAAACAATTTTTTTTTTTTTTGGGTTTTTCAGTTGAATAATCGCATTTAATAATCGCAATTACAATTATTGACCCAAATCGAGATTCTGATTTTTGCCATAATCGAGCAGCCCTAGTTTCAGATACACTTCCAGTCATGAGACGGCTAGCTTTGCAGCAGAGACCGTTTTTCAGTTTGTGTCCCCTGGTCTCCGTTGTGTTTTGAGCTTCTTCCAGCGATTTGTATTTGCAGTGTTTTAATAAACGTTTCCCTTGGTGACGACGTTTCTTAGTTTGATTGTGTTTTGGCACATGTGTGTTTTTACAATCCCCCCACGTTTCCTTTTCAACCTGTGCTTCAAATAACGAACAAACTCCCAAAACAAATGGGGAACAGCAGACGGATCCCTCTCCCCGATAACTGAGCAGAACGTGCATTAAGGTAATGTTAAACACTAGGGCTGCTCGATTATGGCAAAAATCATAATCTCGATTTTTTGGGTCAATAATTGCGATTATTCATTGACTTTGAAAACATCCATTTATTAAAGAAAAAAAATGTGAACAGTATGTTTTTAACAGTTGACCGGTTTTTACCCTGAACTTTATAATTCAGCTGAAAAAAAAAAAAAAAAAAGTAATAATAATCAAAAAATTATCGTTTTATTTCGATTACGTTGTTTTCGTAATCGTTGCAAGCCATAATCGTAATCGCGATTAAAATACGATTAATTGAGCAGCCCTATTAAACACCGTCTCTCCTCCTGTGTGTCCACCGATCTGTGAACACTCAGTGTAGCGCCCTGCGGGAACCGGTGCTCGGCAGGAGATCATTCCTCGCTTCAGTGGCTGCAGATGCAATATTTCATAATCCAGTGAAACAGGTTTGCATGTGAGACGTTCTCCTGACACTAATCCCTCAGAGTGCTGCTGCTCCACGCCCCCCCCCCCCCCCCCCCCCCGCTGCTGAAACGCTCAATTAAAAACAGGAAACCTGACTGTTTTCAATCTGTTTGATTTACGCTCCGTGACGAGGAGCCACTCAGAGAGCAGAGGAGGGAGTGTGTCCTCATCCCAGGTGTGTGTCAGAGCTGCTGTTCTTTACCTTATGTTACAATAATGGAGTATTTCTGCCACAAAGGATGTTGATTAACAAACTAATAAAAGTACACGCATTGTTTTCATTTTGTCCTCTCGTCGTCTTTTCTGCAGATGACTCTTAAAGCCCAAATGTTAGTTGTTTAAAAAGAGGGATAAAAGCATAAAATCCTCATATTTTAGAAACGGGAAATAGGAAAGAAACAACATGTTTGCTCAATAAACAAACTAACCAATACATTGTTAAAATGCTTTTATGTTAATCGTTTACTCGTTTTAATCTTTGGCAAATCAAATCATCAGAAAGCAACTTTTCTAATGTCGACAACGACAACTCATTAAGGTAGAAATGGGTTTCTGTCGCAGCAAGCCAGTCAAACACACCTGTCAAAGGAAACGAGCAGCCGACCTAACGAGGCTGCTTGGTATGTTGTGGTTTATGATTCACACATACCTGAGGGAGGTTTACACCTGACACACACACACACACACACACACACACACACACACACACACACACACACACACACATAACCGTCCACAAACACCTAACCCACAAACCGATGTAATGATTTAATAGAAGCACCTGCAGGGAGGAAGCTATTCTCACTTTTCACTTTCTCCAGGAGGGCAGAACAAATCCTCTTTCCAGGCAAACGTATGTGTAAAGTCTGGTCATGCCTGTAACGCTCTGATATGTTTCCATAAGAGCTGAGAACAGTGTTCAGAGCGTGTTGAATGTGGGTAGATGTCTCTTAATCCTTTACTTTCTTTGGGTTGGCTAAGGCCGTTAAGGTTGAACGGTCGTCTACCAATCAGACGGTCGGTGGTCCTGCATATTAAAGTGACTTCGGGAGAGAAAATGAACCATGAATTGCTGCTGTTGGTTGTGCCGGCAGTGTGTGCGTGAGTGTGAATATTTATCACCTCCGATAAGCACATAGCACCTCTGATTGGTGTGAATGCTGGCGTGCGTTTGAAAGCACATTGATTGGTTGCCAAGAGTAAAAAAGCACAATTGAAGTACTTTATTCATCCTGTGGGGAAGTAAGGTTTGGAAAATGTGTTATCAATTAAAACTAAACGGCATCCTTGACGTTTACATTCAGCGAGTCCAGTTTCTGGTTGGACTGGGTTCTTTTTCATGGTTGAAGTGACCCCAGATTACAATAAGGGGAATCCAGCTGTTGGGTTGGGAGTCAGGCGTTAGCGGTATGAATGAAGCTAGACGCCAATCTCTGGCTGGCAGAGGGGGAACGTAATCAGTCCCAACAATGGCATGAATGCAGTAAATATACCTGTTCATTTCAAGGTTGGGGAAACCATTTCTTAGAGGGTCAGTCTCTGACTTAAGTACTTATTGTGTTGAAGACTAAATCCAGACTTACTCAAGAGTTCTATACTGCTCTTAATGACCTTAACATAAAGCTGGACCATGTTAAAAAAAAGCCAACATTCCCTGTGAAATACATCGTGAAGAGACCATAGGAAGAGACGCACAGGAAGAGACGCACAACCATTGTGATTCTAACCCACAAAGGACGTCAGTTATTGCCTCGGAGACATGCAGCTCTGTTTCTGATCATATCTGGGAGAGAGGTAGGAGGAGGGTTATCTGATCTTGGACTCTGTTGACAGCAGCTTCCTGGAAACCCCCGTACACACACACACACACACACACACACACACACACACACACACACACACACACACACACACACACACACACACACACACACACACACACACACACACACTCGTTAAAAATGCAGGCTGGGCACAACCCGAAAAACCAAACCTCCATTTCCAGTAATTATCTGCTGCTGCTCGTGCCATGCTGTTATCTTGCAAGAGTGCTTCTCCTCTACAGGCTCCTCAGAGTTTTTTTCTGGCCATTATGAAAAAAGTTGATCAGATTTAACGAGCGGATTGATTTTGTTTTTGCCGCAACATGGAGCCAAAAAGGCAATCAGAACGGCGTCTCTCTTCAGGTTCCCGCTTGATTCATGAAGTCCATTAACAGTTAGTGCCATTTCAATGCTCAAGATGACGATATGTATTCAGATAAGAGCTTTTGAACACGCGTCTGCTGCAGGAAATGCATTTGCTCAAAGTTAAGAGGAGTTCCAGGAAGTACTGATGGTGTTGCAGTAAAAAAGTCTAGACACCTTGGGTTAAAACTGGGGAAGGTTTTTGAAGATGTGCAGGCAACGTTCATCTCCTGTCTTTGTAGTATTTCCGTGTCTCTATGGTTACCGGCCAAAGCAGTCATCGATAAGTTGTTGAAACAAGTATAACAGAACTGTTGATTCTACATGAACTCTTTAGGTCAACACGTACAGTGTGAGGACGAGTTCTCAAGGTTATCTTGAATGGGAACACTCGGACATTGACACTGAAGATAAGGGACTTTAGATAAGGGTAAAAGTCCAAATCAGCCCCCAAATAGACCCTGTTTTGACTACTTATAAGAACTCAATAATATAATGAAATCATTACCAATTCTAGACTATAGTCGTCTACTAGATGGTCCTTACTTGCTGTGAATAGTATTTTTTTATCCAAGCATGATGTCGATTTACAATGTGGTAATATCTGAGCACTTTTAAATCGATTTACTGAGGGACTCTTTCAATTAGCTGCATTTAGTCGTCATGTTACGAGGAGTTGAGGGATGAATAAACGGTTTGTTTTTGTTTAGTTGCTGGCTTAAACTGGGGATTCCTTTAGCTTGACTCCATTTCAAATGATTCCTAAACCACAAATGAATCCAGCCTTTGAACCACGGCCATCCATACAGATCATACATTTATATTTTGTCCAATATTCAACTTTAGCTTCAATCTTGAAACGCAGATTTGTGTCCAGGTTTTTCCGGTTCTTTTGTTGATTGGCTTCTCTGAATATTATCTCGATGCTAGTTGCGTCCCACGTCAAAGTGTCATTGAGCTAAAACTTTAGTGGCAGTAGACATCACTTCTGACCTCTCCTTGGAAATATGAGCATTAAGTCACTCCCAGAGGACCCTTACCTCATAAGACTGTGTGAATGCGGTGTTTGAAACATTCCTGTGATTGAATACACTCTTCCAGTTTGTTTACACATGCACTGCAAAGTAAT
The DNA here is from genome assembly GCA_028583405.1 of Pogonophryne albipinna. Lineage (NCBI taxonomy): Eukaryota > Metazoa > Chordata > Actinopteri > Perciformes > Artedidraconidae > Pogonophryne > Pogonophryne albipinna. Next base: position 460,891 of record JAPTMU010000078.1, read on the forward strand.
TCTCCTGTAATTCAACCCTCGCCTCGCCACTTGACCCAGTTCTCCAACGGCCAAGCCACCAGAGTTATTAGCCTGTCTCTGCGAGTGCACTCAGTGACTTGACACTTTTCAAAATAAGCCACACAGTCGTTAAAGGACGTTAAAAGCTCTGATGGTTGAAGCGTGTCCCAGAAATCTCACACTTAATCTGGGAAATAGCTGCAGCCAGAATACACAAGGTTATCTCTGCAGTTTAGAGGGTCAAAGGGATTTTATACCTGAACATCAAGGCTGGTTTCCGACACTCAGATCTGTGGGATTAGTGGGAAATCTCACTTTGATTGAATATTAAACATGTCGTGCTGGATTCTCTCAAAAACACTGAAAGAAAAGTTGGTGTAATGTTTACCCCGAGAGCGTTTAGATTACTTTTATTATCCATTTAGCTGCTGTTACCTGAAGTGACTCTGCCTAGAGTTGACTTTGGCGTCAGCTCCATAATGAAACTCTAACTATAGACGCCCGGTGGAACGCTGTAATTGTGAAGCAGGGACAGGAAGTGTAATGTTTATGAAGCTCTGAGCAGAGAGGTTGAGCAAACAGTGAATTAAACGCCCTGCAGTAATGTTGCCTATTCCTGTTTTATCCTTTCACAATAAAAGCCTCCCCTTTGTTTGGCTTTTAATGGAAGCAGCAGTGTTAAGATTGCTTTAGCAGACTTTAAAGAGTCCTCTCCTGCTGATGTTCAGGTGTTTATCAGTATGTAGTGTCTCTACTTTAAAGAGTCCTCTCCTGCTGATGTTCAGGTGTATATCAGTATGTAGTGTCTCTACTTTAAAGAGTCCTCTCCTGCTGATGTTCAGGTGTTTATCAGTATGTAGTGTCTCTACTTTAAAGAGTCCTCTCCTGCTGATGTTCAGGTGTATATCAGTATGTAGTGTCCCTACTTTAAAGAGTCCTCTCCTGCTGATGTTCAGGTGTATATCAGTATGTAGTGTCTCTACTTTAAAGAGTCCTCTCCTGCTGATGTTCAGGTGTTTATCAGTATGTAGTGTCTCTACTTTAAAGAGTCCTCTCCTGCTGATGTTCAGGTGTATATCAGTATGTAGTGTCCCTACTTTAAAGAGTCCTCTCCTGCTGATGTTCAGGTGTATATCAGTATGTAATGTCTCTACTTTAAAGAGTCCTCTCCTGCTGATGTTCAGGTGTATATCAGTATGTAGTGTCTCTACTTTAAAGAGTCCTCTCCTGCTGATGTTCAGGTGTATATCAGTATGTAGTGTCTCTACTTTAAAGAGTCCTCTCCTGAAGATGTTCAGGTGTATATCAGCATGTAGTGTCTCTACTTTAAAGAGTCCTCTCCTGCTGATGTTCAGGTGTATGTCAGTATGTAGTGTCTCTACTTTAAAGAGTCCTCTCCTGCTGATGTTCAGGTGTATATCAGTATGTAGTGTCTCTACTTTAAAGAGTCCTCTCCTGCTGGTGTTCAGGTGTATATCAGTATGTAGTGTCTATACTTTAAAGAGTCATCTCCTGCTGATGTTCAGGTGTATATCAGTATGTAGTGTCTCTACTTTAAAGAGTCCTCTCCTGCTGATGTTCAGTTGTATATCAGTATGTAGTGTCTCTACTTTAAAGAGTCCTCTCCTGCTGATGTTCAGGTGTATATCAGTATGTAGTGTCTCTACTTTAAAGAGTCCTCTCCTGCTGATGTTCAGGTGTATATCAGTATGTAGTGTCTCTACTTTAAAGAGTCCTCTCCTGCTGATGTTCAGGTGTATATCAGTATGTAGTGTCTCTACTTTAAAGAGTCCTCTCCTGCTGGTGTTCAGGTGTATATCAGTATGTAGTGTCTATACTTTAAAGAGTCTTCTCCTGCTGATGTTCAGGTGTATATCAGTATGTAGTGTCTCTACTTTAAAGAGTCCTCTCCTGCTGATGTTCAGTTGTATATCAGTATGTAGTGTCTCTACTTTAAAGAGTCCTCTCCTGCTGATGTTCAGGTGTATATCAGTATGTAGTGTCTCTACTTTAAAGAGTCCTCTCCTGCTGATGTTCAGGTGTATATCAGTATGTAGTGTCTCTACTTTAAAGAGTCCTCTCCTGCTGATGTTCAGGTGTATATCAGTATGTAGTGTCTCTACTTTAAAGAGTCCTCTCCTGCTGATGTTCAGGTGTATATCAGTATGTAGTGTCTCTACTTTAAAGAGTCCTCTCCTGCTGATGTTCAGGTGAATATCAGTATGTAGTGTCTCTACTTTAAAGAGTCCTCTCCTGCTGATGTTCAGGTGTATATCAGTATGTAGTGTCTCTACTTTAAAGAGTCCTCTCCTGCTGATGTTCAGGTGTATATCAGTATGTAGTATCTCTACTTTAAAGAGTCCTCTCCTGCTGATGTTCAGGTGTATATCAGTATGTAGTGTCTCTACTTTAAAGAGTCCTCTCCTGCTGATGTTCAGGTGTATATCAGTATGTAGTGTCTCTACTTTAAAGAGTCCTCTCCTGCTGATGTTCAGGTGTATATCAGTATGTAGTGTCTCTACTTTAAAGAGTCCTCTCCTGCTGATGTTCAGATGTATATCAGTATGTAGTGTCACTTTAAAGAGTCCTCTCCTGCTGATGTTCAGGTGTATATATCAGTATGTAGTGTCACTTTAAAGAGTCCTTGCCGACTCTTGGGAGCATCTCCCTGGTTCCCTCCACAAAAAGCCAATGGGACAAACTTAAAGAGGCCGCACTGTATAAAAAATGAACTTTAAACTCAAAGGACCGTTGTTGAAACAAGACCAAAACCTACTTACATGTGTCACCACTTTCGCCGCTTTGAAACAGTTATAGGTCACGTTGAAATACTGCTTTAATTCGTGCGCCTCGCAGTTTGTTTCTCAGGGTAAAAATGCCCTTTTTTCTTTTCCTACAACAAGGCGTCTGTTGTGTTTCTGAAGAAAAGCAGAAAGGGGAAGACAGTATTTATATTCTGCCCGTTCCCTGCGCTACGAGTCTACAAATGGCACAGCTGGGCAACACATGGCAGCGCTGGCCTCTCAGCTGCCACACACACACACACACACACACACACACACACACACACACACACACACACACACACACACACACACACACACACACACACACACACACACACACACACATACACATCGTCAGCGCTTAACTAATGCATGTATGTGGACATTTACCACTCTTGCTTTCACACATTTGTGCAAACTAGTGTGTGATGTCTTAAACACGCTCTCTCATGCACACACTGACTTCTGTACACACACACACACACACACACACACACACACACACACACACACGCGCGCGCAGAGTAAAGTAGGTGGGCTTCAGTTTGGAGTCTGGTCATGTAACTAACAGGAACAAGTCACGTTTTGAAAACCTCCTGCACTTACAGCACCACAAGGAAAGTATTTCTGAGATGTATTTAAACTAAATATGCTTAGATATCATATTGTATTTTCTCCTTTGATCTACTGCGGCTTGTGTTGTACCCTTAATTGGACATTGCTTGCTAAACGAATACATGTACAGTTATATATTGATGTACACACGACGTCCCACCAGTCTTTACATTCAGATCTAGTAGTTGAACACAGTCAATGTCATCAGGAGTAATTTGGGGTTGAGTGTCTTGCCCAAAAGGACCGGGACTAAACCCACAGTCCTCCGATTGGACGCCGGCCGCTCTACCTCAGAGCCACAGCCACTCAGCACAGCTAAGCATGAGCTGCCGAAAGTCCTGCAAACTTCTATCTTCGGATTTAAAACTCCCCATGTGAGTTTGCTTTGGCTGGTTTGCTGCAGACAGCGGTGGAGCTCTGGCCGTGGTGACGATGAGTCACAGACGGGACATTTGCTCAATCTGAAACTGGTTTTACTGCAGTTTGCTGCTTGTTGTGACTCTTTGATTATTGCCCTTTTTATTTTCTGTAGTTCTCTTTTAAGTATATTATGTTGCGTTGTGCAAGGAGCCTGGCACTTCAGATGTGTCGTGCCAAAAAGGATGCTGCAGCTATTGTGCATACGGGAAAACATTTGGACCTTAATTCATTTGAGGTTACAAGCTTGATTCTGACAGTCGCATATTACCCGCTTTTTTTTTTAACCGTTCTACCATTTTAATAATAAAATAGTTCACAGTGCATTGTCCAGTCTTTGACTCTCACACAGGAACATATTGTGGTCTTATTTAATCAAGAGCTGGATTTCCTCTGGTCTGGCTTCACAAAGTCTGGAAAGGACAATCGTTGTGTTTTATAAGCAGAAGTAGACGATGGTGGTATTCAGGGTTTGTTGTAGGGTCAACGCAGTGATGGTGTGTTTGTGAGGGGCTCAGGGGGAAAGGGTTGATGCACTCAAATCTAATGAATGATTTATTGATCTGATCTGTGCACAGAGTTGTATTGCTGCATGCACATCCCCAGAAAGTAGTAGATATGTGAAATAACAAACATTCTTTGCTCAACAGTCCCCTTTGAGGTCATGAAGCCCCTCACTAAAATGCCTGACCTAATGGCAAACACAAACTCCCATTGCCCTTTTGTTTCTGTGGATGCTGCAGGTTTGACTCAATGATGAGAAAACAAGGAAGCTGCCCAGCAAGCATTCAGCTTTGTTCCGCAAACTCAAAACAGCTGGAGAGCGCATTCTCGTTCAAACAAACAAATGCAAAAAGAGATTTTTATTTTGAGTCATCCAGGATCAGTGGACGGGGGTCAGGCCTTCACAGGTCCAGCCCAAACAACAGGTCCAGCCCAAATAACAGGTCCAGCCCAAACAACAGGTCCAGCCCAAACAACAGGTCCAGCCCAAACAACAAGTCCAGCTCAAACAACAAGTCCAGCCCAAACAACAAGTCCAGCCCAAACAACAAGTCCAGCCCAAACAACAGGGACGGTGGTTTTTAGCAATGGTCACACTGGCTTTATTACATGCTTTGAGATTCAAACTGGCAACCTTATGGCTTTCTCTAACCTGTGTCCAGAGGTGGAAGAAGTACTCAGATCTTGTACTTGAGTAAAAGTAGAAGTACTCAGATCTTGTACTTGAGTAAAAGTAGAAGTACTCAGATCTTGTACTTGAGTAAAGGTAGAAGTACTCAGATCTTGTACTTGAGTAAAAGTAGAAGTACTCAGATCTTGTACTTGAGTAAAAGTAGAAGTACTCAGATCTTGTACTTGAGTAAAAGTAGAAGTACTCAGATATTGTACTTGAGTAAAAGTAGAAGTACTCAGATCTTGTACTTGAGTAAAAGTGGAAGTACTCAGACCTTGTGCTTGAGTAAAAGTAAAAGTACTCAGATCTTGTACTTGAGTAAAAGTAGAAGTACTCAGATCTTGTTCTTGAGTAAAAGTAGAAGTACTCAGATCTTGTGCTTGAGTAAAAGTAGAAGTACTCAGATCTTGTACTTGAGTAAAAGTAGAAGTACTCAGATCTTGTGCTTGAGTAAAAGTAGAAGTACTCAGATCTTGTACTTGAGTAAAAGTAGAAGTACTCATATCTTGTACTTGAGTAAAAGTAGAAGTACTCAGATCTTGTACTTGAGTAAAAGTAGAAGTACCAGAGTGTAGGAATACTCTGATACAGTGAAATTAAAAAGTATAAAAGTATTATCATCAAAATATAGTGAAAGACAGTAAAAGTAGTCGTTTTGCAGATTGGTCCATTTCAGAATAATATATATGATATGTTTTATAATGATTGATCATGAAAGTGTTCTCAAAGCTGGTAAAGGTGCAGCTAGTTTGAAGTACTTTGTAGACTGCAGGGTAGCTGATGGATTTACTCCAGGTGGAACTAAAGTCTGATTTAACACTTGGATATATTTCACATCATTCATCCAGATCTGTGAAGTAACTAAAGGGATTAAATACATGTAGTGGAGTAGAAGTACACAATGTACCTCTGAACTGTAGAGGAGTAGAAGTAGGCCTACAGTAGAATAAAATGGAAATTGAAGTACAAGTATCTCTCAAGTATAGTACTTGAGTAAATGTACTTAGTTACTTCCCACCTCTGCCTTTGTCACTTCTTTGCCTCGGAGGAACTGATATGAGAATAATCCTCAAAATGGCCGTCACGTGGATAAACACCTAAAAGAAGCAGGAAGCGGTCGAGAAAAGCACGACAGGAAAAGCAAGTTAGAATTTCTCCTCTTCAAAGCTGTTTGTTTTCAAAGGGCTTCTCCAAATCACTTTTGAACATGTTCATATTTCTTGCTTGCACAGGATAAGCGTGTTTATGTTCTAGTTGGGGGGTTGAAATGTCCTCTTTGTTGTTTCATGTGGAAATGGGAACCCAAAAGCATCCCTCCAGTTGTCAGTAGCCGGGCCAGGTGCTGGGATAACGAGCCAACTCAAAGAAAATAACGACTTATATGGTTTAAGAAAAAGTGAATGTGTGAGAAGTCGCAGTGTGCTGAGTCTTGGGTCCACCAACATCGTTTCTGCTCTCTTGGACAAATATGTTTAATACAGTTGAACCTCAAAGGGTGGGTCAGAAACGCAGTGTGGTGGTTTCTTTCAGAAGATTTGAATTATAGAAACACTACAAATATGTTTTAAAAAGTTGAACCTAAATGTGTAGATCAGAAATATCACCCTTCGATACTGGTTGTGCAATAAAATTAACTTTTTTAGATGCAGGAAAATCGTCCTTTCCTGTTTCCAGCAGACTAGTTTGCTTTTTCATAAGATCAGATAAGAAGTACTTCATTGATCCCAATTTGGGAAATGTTTGCGTTGCAGAACAGACAAGGCATTGCACATAAGAGACAATTAAAGAGTTGAAATGAACAATTCTAAAATGGAAACATCTCAAAATGGAAATGATACATGTTGAAATACCAATTTACAGTAAACAAAATATAAATAAAGCAGGATATTATATACGTTAAAGGTGGGGTAGGTAATTTTGGAGAAACCAGCTCGAGTGCTAGATTTTGAAAATACACAGCCGGAAGAAATCTGCCACTTCCTCACAGAGCCCCTCCCCCAACACACACGAACGCGCACATGACCAATGAGGGCACGAGATCAGTTTGTGCACAGATGGAAGGCTGACAGGCAGGTAGGCCATCCAGTTACTTTAGCCGGCTCAGATGATTGGTCGAGCTTTTTACAGCGCCACGGCTTCCAGAGATGACATTTTTTTATGGATTTGTTGTCAAAGCACTTCAGATATTCATTGCTATCGGGATGTTAAGAGCATTCCATGGAATATAACAACAAGTGTATCTCGAGCCGGTTTCTCAAACTGACCTACCCCACCTTTAAGTGCAAATTTAATTTCATGTTCAACGTCAACAAATGTGCCTAAAAGCCGGGTTTGTAACCAGTGAAAAATGTTAAGAGCTTAACATCTTATTTATACCTCTTACTTATTGAGTCTCTCTTTCAAACTTGAAGTTAAGATGGTGACTTTTTGAACAGCTGAAAGATCAAGAAACCTGGTTTTGATTCGTTTTTGTGTCAAGTTTTATTGTAGTGTGTTTTACGATAATCAGCAGGTCCAATTCCTTGATTTTAGTTCTCATATATTCGCTCCAAAGCACAAGAAAGGGGGCGATAATTAGCACGTTCACCAGAGTCATGTTTCCGGAGGCGATAAATGCTCTTGACCTGGGAATGAAAGCTGATTGTAAGCTCTCCCACTGAAGACAAAAGCCAGATGTTGGTGGGTGTTTTTTGTCCAATGGGAAAGGTGCAACTAAAGTCATGCACATGTGTTCTGTAACAGCATGGACTTGTTAACCAGTTTTTGATGTATCTTGGTCTTCCATGTCCTTTAAAGGAGACAGAGCCTCAATGAAACCTTGAAAATGAACGTGCAAGTAGCAGAAGAGTGTTTTCAATCTTAAAGAAGACTGCCCTGTTTTCTCCACTGAACAGCGAATACGTGTTGTGTTGTTCTGTAGGCTGACAGTAAGTAGAGCATGTTAACAATCCCTCAGAAACCGCTATAAACACAAACACCTGTTTCCTCCATCACAACCAAACTCTCCCGACTCCATCGAATATTCAGGGGGAGTCGGCACATTCCAACATTTCCAACATGTCTGACCTTAAACACACATTGCTTTCTGACATGTGTTTTCTCCTCATGGATTGATTCATTGCACATTGTTAGAGTATTTCAGTGTGTAATTACACAAAGTGGTTGGTTTAGCACTTCCCTAGTCCATATTCATGTGTGTATCCACACGCTCAAGTCCTCCCGTTATAATTCCAGTGGGGAAAAATCAGCGGGAAAATTGCATTTAGGTCCGTTCAGATGTTCTGCTCATGTGACATACTGTAACCAAAAGTAGAACATGGACCAATTTCATGTCAGACATGTCAGAAGGGATTAACCCATTTCATCGACTTTGAATAGTGAATGCACGGCTGAGTCATAAACATTATCCTCGTTATAAATCCAGGGTGTAGAGTTTAATCCTGGAGAGTTACGAGAACAACATAATGAGAATATTTAACGAGACGCTGACTCATTATCAGGAGGTGCAAAAGGACACTGATCGCTGTCATCAGGACCTCATCGCTCTGATGGATTCATGTTTCAAGGCGTGTTTGTTGAGGGAACGATAAAGGAGGGGTGTTTGCTCACCGGCCGTCGTGTCCTTATTGTGAACGACAGATCACATCATGTCTACACCTTGGTTTATTGTTTTATAGTTTTCATTGTATTATCAGTTTAGTTTGTTCTGGTGCAAACTACAGCTTTTGAAACTGGGGTTGGACTCCATTGCATTTATGTCAACTTACTCTTATTTTGTATGTATTTAAATAATAAATGAAGTGATCTCAAAACAGAGAAAATCTTAAGGCTGGAAGCAACAACAAATATTTCCATTTTTAAACTTTTGATTCGTCATTAAAAGACAATATCAATACAATTTATAAATAATCGCCACAGTTTTAGTGGTTGAATCCCTATTAAAATATAAAGTCCTGAGGTGTGAGGTATGTATTGTGATTGCTATTAGTCAATATTATAAAAGAAAAATGCACACTCACTGTAGAGTGAACGCAAACATATATTTATATCTACAATAAAGGCTTTCTATTCTATTCTCTATACTGTAGTTGTCTTGTGAGATCAAATATGTATTTAAAGTATTCTAGGCATTGGCGATATTCTTAGACCATGTTTTATTAATCCGTGTAATGCCTCTAAGGACACATGAGAAGTCAGTACTTTGTCTTGATGTTAACACTATTTGCAGTCCCATGGAGTCATAAACAACAATAACAACACTTCCTTTGTAAACAGTTTCCCGGGGTTTTTTCAGGTTATGTAACTTCACGGTCAAAGTCATCTGGTGCAGCAGCGACACCTCCCACACTGAGACGGATTTCATCACCAGATCCTATGATTCCTCCAGAAAGACTGGGTTCAGACGGGTTCAGACCGGTTCAGACCGGTTCAGCACATGTTTGATTGATGGAGGATTGAGCAATTAGACGCATTGGAAAAGGGACTGGGTGTTCACTACGAGGCATTAAGACATCTCTGCATTTGGGACAGACTTACTGGGAGTTTGTTCCTGAAAGGTTGGTGTTTTCGAAGGAACACACAAATGATAGTTTCTGACAATTGAGGCTTTTATCTGAGCTTTTCCAGGGAGTTGTGTGTCGACACGTGGTTCAGAATCGGTGGAGAAAACGACCTGTTAGCCAGATGAGAAAGTAAACATTCCAGTCAGTGCTTCTGCCAGGGCTGAGAGGGCGTCCACCCCGAGAGCAGGGGGGAATTTTGACTTGAGCCGTCCCTTATAGATACTGTCTTTTTACGTTAGTGAGCCGGATCATTTGGCTCGGCTCTCTTAAAGCAACGGCTGTGTCGGCTCCCAAACGGCTCTTCATGTTACCACAGTTTACCACGGAGCCTCAGTTTCGCCGCTGCGAGGTTCTGGCGCTCGCAGCTCACGCGCATGCTCCACTAAACCCCCCCAAACCCCCCCCCGCTCATCGCGTCCAAATCGCGCACGTTCCGTGTTGTCCCGTAGCAGGCACCTTCGATGTCGGGGAAACGATCTTCAATACTCCGAAAAGAATCCCACCAGACTCCTTTGCCCCTCGAACAGCGGGATGTCCTTTTTGTCCTTTTTCCTTTTCGTTATTTCAAGCGATAAAAACTCTCGATCTTCTCTCAAATTATTAATATTTTTGACGGCAAGACGGCCCCCTGGCGGAAACGCGGGTTCCCGTAGTGATAATGAGGGTGTGGGACTGAGTGAAAACTGTGATTAGAGCTGTTACACATGGCCGGCATCAGCTGTCACACTCACAGTGAAGTCACATGTACGTCTGTTTCGTTTTGAAGGTAGATTGTGGGTGTTTCTCAATGTCGAGGAAGGCTGCTCCAGAGCCACTATTTCAAGCATACTACGTCATCGAGTGCCGCCGAAGGACTGTTCCAAAGTCCAGCATACTTGGAATTCTACCGAGTCCGGCGTACTTCGTTTGGAGAAATGTTAGAGGCTGCACATGTGTAGACTCCGCGGTCTTAAAATCCCCACAATGCTTTGTTTTTTTCCCCAAATCTGTGGTGGAAAATGTAAGGCGGGGCCTCTCACGTGACGCACACCTGCACACTTGCTCGCCAAGCCACTCTTCGTTTTCCAAATGCCAGGAAGTATTCTTGCCTCGCTTCTGAAGCAAGACGCTCGGAAGACATGTGCTACCAAGCGAGCGTCCTCGACATTGAGAAACACCCTGTTTCTTTTTTCGTTACAAAACTCTATCTCAGGGTATCATGAAACTGAACCCGCACCGGGAATCTTTTCTCTCTTTCAATCCACTTGCAATCAAACAATATTTGTAGTTTTACAATTCTGTCAAGAACACTTGGCTTTTCTCAACTTTTAAAACAGAAATATTGTCTTCTTTCCAATGCAACATGCAGCTCTGACTTATTACATAGTTTTGCAATCAATCCAACTGATCCTGACACATCCAATCTTTTTATAAATGTGCATTTGACTCACTCATTAAGTATGTGACCTTTGCTGTGTCATGGAGCAACACTGCTTAGTTTGCTCGATATGTTGAAAACCCTAACTGTCAATAACAAATGAGAAAATGTTTAAAGTTAGGCCTCTTGGTTCCTGGTAACTGTGTTTAAATGGAGTACAAACAGGAACACAGGTTTATAGGACAGTAAACAAATTCGAAGTGTCCATGAGCTAGTTGACGTGAAGACTCCCCGCCTTTTGTCTGATTTCCAGTGTTCTTGTTCTCGGTCTTCTTGTGTATGTTTCCCCTGGCGGTTTGATTGTCGTCCAACTAAAAAAAGAGTCTCTTCCAAGTCTCTCTAGTCAGCTGCTCGCTCACATGGATCCACCCTACAGCTGCTCTCCAGATCCAGCACTACATGCCTTTTAATTATCCACTCAGCAGCTGAGGAGGATCCTGGGAGCTTCATCTCCCAACGCTGGGTGTCTCTGAAGTTTTTCAGAATGCAGCGTGGGAAGGAATTATACTTCCATTTGTTAAGGCATGTTTTTATTAGAGTAATGTAGTGATGATGTATTTCTTTAGAAAGGCAGCATCTCCCTCGTTCCCTCCACAACAAGCCAATAGTATCCTCCATTGGGAGTTTTTGCAGAAAATTGGCTCTTTGGCAAATGCATGTTTATGATACTTACATGTATTCTTCCGGAAGATCATTTTAACAGATATATTCCACTTTCATAATGGTGCATTGAAGCATAAATGCAATCATCAGAGGTAAAAAAGCGAACATTAAAAGAACTACAGCACGGTCACATGACTTCACGTCACCACCGCTAAGCTAAAGGTGGCTAATGTTGGGCTGTAAAGGAACTACAGCACGGTCACATGACTTCACGTCACCACCGCTAAACTAAAGATGGCTAATGTTGGGCTGTAAAGGAACGACAGCACGGTCACATGACTTCACGTCACCACCGCTAAGCTAAAGGAGGCTAATGTTGGGCTGTAAAGGAACTACAGCACGGTCACATGACTTCACGTCACCACCGCTAAGCTAAAGGTGGCTAATGTTGGGCTGTAAAGGAACTACAGCACGGTCACATGACTTCACGTCACCACCGCTAAGCTAAAGGAGGCTAATGTTGGGCTATAAAGAAACTACAGCATGGTCACATGACTTCACGTCACCACCGCTAAGCTAAAGGAGGCTAATGTTGGGCTGTAAAGAAACTACAGCATGGTCACATGACTTCACGTCACCACCGCTAAGCTAAAGGCGGCTAATGTTGGGCTATAAAGGAACTACAGCACGGTCACATGACTTCACGTCACCACCGCCAAGCTAAAGGCGGCTAATGTTGGGCTATAAAGGAACTACAGCACGGTCACATGACTTCACGTCACCACCGCTAAGCTAAAGGCGGCTAATGTTGGGCTATAAAGGAACTACAGCACGGTCACATGACTTCACGTCACCGCCGCTAAGCTAAAGGCTGCTAATGTTGGGTTCATAAAGGAACTACAGCACGGTCACATGACTTCACGTCACCACCGCTAAGCTAAAGGTGGCTAATGTTGGGCTATAAAGGAACTACAGCACGGTCACATGACTTCACGTCACCGCCGCTAAGCTAAAGGCTGCTAATGTTGGGTTCATAAAGGAACTACAGCACGGTCACATGACTTCACGTCACCACCGCTAAGCTAAAGGTGGCTAATGTTGGGCTATAAAGGAACTACAGCACGGTCACATGACTTCACGTCACCGCCGCTAAGCTAAAGGCTGCTAATGTTGGGTTCATAAAGGAACTACAGCACGGTCACATGACTTCACGTCACCACCGCTATGCTAAAGGAGGCTAATGTTGGGCGTGATGACGTTTAGTCGTCTCATTTAGACACTTGTTAGCAACCGGCATTTTTTTATTCACCAGTGAGGTAAATTTACTGATGTATTTTATGCTGTGAAATAAACATATCTTCAGCTTGTGTTAGCCACAGACCCTTTTTAAGTCCAAAAAAACATTGACTTCATTGACTAGCCCTGAAGTGCTTAAATGCTCACCAATTTCCAGGTTTAGGACTAATTCCTACACCACTCTATTGGGCTTCGACTGACTCTTTTATTGAGCTGTGATCGTCGTAAAAGTGCCATCCCTTTGAGCTGGTATCCCTTTCATCACCCTCTTCATCAGGTGTCTTTGTCCCGGATGTTTCCTGATACTCTGCTCACTGACAGCAGGACGATCAGCTGATGAGCAGTTGCTTCCTGTCCTCCAGTCGACACCTCTGCTCCCGCCCACTCTCCGACACCAGAGTGTGCCGAGTGACGTGACCTTCGACCCATCCTGACAGTGACTTTGTTAATAATTCAAGCCTACCAGGTGCTACATGTTGAGTGGGTTGTGAGCTGGTGTTTTATTTAAAAGCTGTGGGTGTATGGTGTCCTATTTGTGCCATGAAGTACATCTTAACTCCAACTTCACTGCTGTTTTAAGTCAGTCCATATTAAGCAGTAGGTAAATACAAAAGGCTTATTCCATTGTTAATATATATGAAATCCCAAATTCTGGACTGTTTTGGCAACAAGCAAATGACCAATACAGCATTTTTGCACAAAGGAAAGTCATGTGGTGATACTTCATAGTTAGTTTACATTTAGTTCTTGATCTTTTGATTTCTTTTTTACAATATGGCATTTTTAGGCAGACGGACAATTATATAAATTCTTAAAAACCCATTAATATTTCTCCAGGCCTGCATTTGATGCGTGGTCTAACATTTAAAGGGGACATATTATGCTTTTTGGTTTGTATTGGAACGTGTGTGTGGTTTTGACACTTAAAGAGCCTGTGACAGCCTCCCAACAACTGTTGTGCAATGAAATATTGGGCTACTAGTCATCTCGAACCGTCAGTTTAAAAAAGAAGTTGCGATCCCGTTCCGATAAATATCAATAATTTCGAACATCGCGGGGAAATTCCTTCGACTAATTTTGAAGTTTTGGGGGAAGCCGGAAGTGACATCAATGCGGGAACGCTTCACTGTGCGGCGAGAGAGCCAAACACGGACAAAGTGTGTTGTCATGCGTAGAAATTGTGAATTACTGAGTTTAGGCACGTTAATAACGTTTTAATGAAGTTGACTACAGTATATTCATATTTGTCAGCGCTTTCATGTCAATCCGGCGAACATAAACATAAATGATCGTGGTGAAGATGATTAAATTAGGATTAAAAATCGGTAGTGAGAGCTGCTGAATTTCCTCCCGTAGGATGTGATATAAAAACAAATCGATTATTTTTGTAGTTGTAAACTCAAGTGGATGAAACTACATTTATTAGTGCTTTCATGTCAATTCGGCGAACATATGATTCATTAAATGATCGTGAGGATGATGATTAAAAATCGTTTGTTTGAGCCGGTCTGCATTTCCTGATGAGAAAACAAACCGATGCTTTTTGTAGTTGTAGTACACCAACATGGATTAAACGTGTGTTTTTTTTTTATCACAATGTTGGGAAATTAATGGATAAAATGCACGGATTATTATTATTATTATTATTCCCACTCTGATCGGGACACTAGGTCCACCGTTTCCCCGCAGCGAGGCTCCCCCCGTTGGCAGTTTACGTGGGCTGGGTGCAGTGGCGGACTGGCCATCGGGACGAATCCCGATGGGCCGGTACCGAAGTGGGCCGGTCAGATAAGTCACTAGCACATCCCCCACTCCCCCCGTTGACAATTTACTAGCGGTACCGAAGTGGGCCGGTCGAGAGTCCCGGGATGATTTTTAGTCCCATTCCACCACTGGCTACATGACCGTATGATCGCACATATTGACGAACCTAATTCCTAAACTTCTAACAGATACAACATAAACCGATTCTTCAGCCTCATATGAGCTCTCAGACACGTTCAAAATTAAACTGTCATCGCTGTCATCGCTTGCTGCTGTGTGCGCCATCGTGCGTTTACATGCAGATGCTGGGATCCTGAACGGTGCAGCTGGAGCGCTGTGCCCGCAATGACGTCACACATAATTTGGCGGGACTTGACGAATCCCCGAGAAGATCCAGAAAATGGTCAACATTGAAGGGCAGATTAATGGTTATCAAAGTACAAATATCCAAAATCAGTTCAGTAACGGTTTTCAAGGGGACAATATTTACTCAAATTGATGGGTTTGGATGATGGGGGAAACTCGTGTCACAGGCTCTTTAAGACTGCAGTTCACATCATATCTCCTACCAGCAGTTACCATGTGTTTCTCTTAACTTTGACTACAATTGCTTTGGTTGTAGAAAATGGACTGAATGTGTTACACGAAGGTCAGAAAGAAAGGCAATAAGAAATGACCGGGTTTTAGCTATAACTGAATTTATGTATGTGTTGAAAACCAAAGATCTACAGCGTAGGTTTAAGTTAATTCTTCTTTTTGCAGTTTTGTATGTTGTTTTCATGCCATGGCAGGATATCCAGTCCAGTCTTTGGTTCGACTAGATACCTTAAACCAGGGGTTCCCAACCCCCGGTCCGCGGTGATATTATTTCATCCAGTAGCCTGGTTAAACTTTCACTAGAAAACTGTTGAAAATGGCTTTTATGATGTTCTGAGGGATTCGGCGGCTCAGCCTCTCGTGCGCACGAGAAAGTTACCGGTGCGCCAAGTAGGAAGAGGAGCACAGGAGACAACCGTTTCATTACAGACTGTTATGCTTATGTGGGGAAATGGCAGTGCATACATTATTTGAGATATATTTCAAACTCTGACTTCATTTTAAGGACATGTCGGCCAGGGGTGTAGAGCTATTTGTTTATTTTATTAGCTTTTCTTTTTAATGACTGATTTTAAATGCCATTTTCTTAATGTCTTTCATTTTTTTGTAAAGCACTTTGAATTGCCTTGTGTTGAAAAGTGCTATATAAATAAACTTGCCTTGCCTTTGTTTAATCACCGGATTGGCAGAACAGGAGAGTAAACAGTCTGCCTTGATCTATGAATTCATGTCCGGGACTCTCACGGTATCTGCTGCCCGCAGCTGTTTGAAGGAAAACCTCCTTCACTTCATGAAATGGCTGCAGGCAGCATCAGCTTTTTTACGCACCGCCTTCGCTGTGTTTACCTTCATCAGAACAGCGAGTGACTGCAGGCTGCTACGTGTTAACCACACACAGCTCTACACACATCGAACTGCCCGATTACTCCCCCTTTTATTAGTTTTATGAAGGAGATGTCCAGTCACCAAGGTGTGTGTGTGTGTGTGTGTGTGTGCTCTGCTCAGCTCTGTGTTTGTGTCCGACACCGGCATTTGTTTTCAAATGACCATGAACAGTAATTTACACACATCTGGCTAACTCCATAGGTAGCCTGTATGCGGGTGTTCCCAAAATAAATTAGTTTAATCTTAATCTCGATGTAGAGCTAAATGCTGTCGGAGGTGCACCGGAACGAACGACACTATCATAATATCTTCTGAAAACAAATGCCAATGTCTCACACACACACACACACACACACACACACACACACACACACACACACACACACACACACACACACACACACACACACACACACACACACACACACACCACCTTCATAATGCGCCTTCTCCTCGTTTTCCCATCACTGGATTATCCGTAAATCATACAAACAAAACTAAAACGTTGATTTATCTGTTTTCCCGTTTTGGTTTAAAAACTGAATAACGTTGTTTTTTTGGTTTTCCGTTTTTCCGAAAAACCAAAAAACGACACCGGTTCTTTTTTAAACATTAATATGTTTTGGATGCATATTGTTCTAGTATTTGTTCAGGCTGTTACATAGGCTACAATTAGCCTCTGTTGCTACCTGCTGGTGAGTAAATATTCAAATCAGTTAACATTGACAACCGGTCCGCGATTTTTTTTTTAATGTATCTGCCGGTCCTTGGCACAATAAAGGTTGGGAACCCCTACCTTAAACCACATGTGTCAAACTCAAGGCCCGGGGGCCAAATCAGGCCCGTGGTGGATTTACTTTCGGCCCGCAGGATAATTTCTAATTCCTATTAGATCTGGCCCTCCGGTATATTGCACGCACACCTTCACTCCATCCTGAGGGTCTCCTCCGCTCAGAGCCTGAGCCCAAACATTGATGACCTTGCACCCAAGATGAGATGCCAAGTATCTGAACTAGCATCACAGAGCAGCACACTGACTTTAATGGATGTTTCCTTCTGCACTTTCTCTCTCACGACAACAGGGCATGTTTGGTTTTCTCTTTGAGGGGAATAGTTTTGTTGAAGCTGTTGTTGGCCTGTGGAAAAATGTACTCATAAGAAATGACTCTGGAAAAGCTGCAGATAGAGCCATAAGAAATGAATGCAGCTGATTATTTAATGTGTAATGTTGTTTTTATAGGCAATAATTTAAGCTTTGTTAGTTCCAGATTTAATATGTGCAATAAGTTCATTTCAATGAGTTCTGCAATAAACATTGAACTAGTCCGGCCCTCGAGTAGTAGGCTACCCATTTTTTAATTTTGGCCCTCTGTGTGTTTGAGTTTGACCCCCCTGCCTTAAACTAAGCTAATTAGCAAATGTCATTATGCTAACCAGCTAAACTAATTTCATTAACATGGTAAATATTCTATCTGCTTAAGGTCAGCATGTTAGCATTGTCATTGTGGACAGGTTAGCGTTAGCATTTAAATCCTCAACAGTTAAAACCAAGGGCTAGTTTCCTGCTTTCGACAAAATAAAAAGTAACCAAAAAATGTTAATTCGAGTTTAACCAAAATGCTTCAAAATGTAGTGACTCATCTCAAACTGTCCTGTTCTAACCCCAGTTGTTTTCAAGAGAGAGATCTGAATCGTCCCTAGCAACAAGTTGATGTACTATGTATTACAAGCAATGATATCCTGGCTGAGAGGAAACAGACCCTGCCTGAACTCCTACTCAAAACCACAAACGCGCTCTCTGGATGTTGACCATCTCTGAGTTGAGTTGGGCTCTAAATTTAGTCCAACCACAGAGCCTCTGAGCTGACGTTGACGTCAGTAAAAAAGTAAAATAAGGATCAGGATCAAATGTAAGCGGAGGGGAGCTTGTTAAAGTTGATCCTGTGGTCAGTGGAAACGTTCTGTATGCATTTGACAAAACAGACTTCCTTTTGTTCATTCCTAAGCCTACAGTTTTTAGGCTTTTTCCGAATTCCTTGAAAAAGCACTTGAGGCATGTCGCTGATGATACTTGACTAATGAGGGAAGTCATTTCATCGAGATAAAACAGCAGTACTGGAGCCTCTTGGCATGCTGCTTTTCTGTGGTTTGTCGAGATGTTGTTGTGAACTTCACCTTAACTCACCATCTGCCCGTTGGCTGGAAAACACTCTGCATTGGAGAGACACCTCATGGGGATCTCAGTACGCCTGAGAAAGATGCAGTTTGTAAAAGTTGTGTGTTGACTTCTGGGGTGACTTCTGTCGCTCAGTTCCCCGTGTCATTTGTGGTCGTTGGCAGTGAAAATGAGTTGGAGGGAATCTGTGGTAACTGGACCTATTAGCTAAATACTTTCTGTGTTTTGAAAGAGACATTCGGTTTCACTGCTAATGTATTTTAATTTCACGTTTCCTGCCTTAGTGGGTCTGTTCTCTTGCCAAGGCCGCTGAGTAAGTGTAGATCAAACAAACCAGTTGCTTGGTCCCGGTCGAAAGTATTTTTCGTACAGTAGATGTTAACAGAAAGCCTTTCTTTGACTACACGTGGTCTTTCAATCCCCTCTAGTGAAGATGAGCAGTTTAGTCACACTTGAGAAGTAAAGAAATAGACCACACATAGACATATTTGAAGAATCTGAGCAGCAAACGTTCTTGCTTAAAAACAAGTTGAATCTAACCATGAAGCACGGCTAAAGAAAGGAATCTGTCTGTGAGGGTCCTTCACATATCTCAAAGTCTATTTTATTGTCAATCTTTCAGTTTGTGTGTACAGACGGATCGAAATATTGTTTTCCACAATCCCAGGGATAAACATATATCTTCCAATCATCTGGTCTACTTCACTACATGTATTGCAGTTTTGAAAGTGGTGCAATTTGGCCTGATGGTGGCGCTATAACAAGAACTTTAGGTTTTGTCATTTCACTTTTGAGCCAGTTGTCTCAGAAACAAAATTCATGTTCAATGTTTTCTTGGATTCTGTCGGGTCAGACGAATCTTTCCACATAAGCCACATCCATCTGAGAATAGAAATATTTTCCACTATTTTGAGTTGGCTTCTTTTTCTGCTTTAGTTTTGCTATAAGCAATAGTCACACAATTTGGTACAAAACAACTGTGGACGAAGATGGAAAAAGAGACGTTTTCGGATAATTGATGTCTCATAAAAAGTTATAGCTGGCACTCAACAATTGGTCAGACGCTGGAGGAAGGGCTTCATTTACAAAAATACAAAGTTAGTGCTTTTGCAACCACATCTAGTGGACATCTTTACGTTTAACGTCTGAGCAGCCACGAGAAAGTTGGTTTCATTTGGCCAATAGTTGGCGCCGTAGCAGCTTCATCTAACTGTCTGTTTTTGTAGTATTTAGTGCTGTTTTACGCATATCTCAACAACTGCTCAGCTAATCCAGTGCAAAGTTGGCGGGTGTATTTCTGAGGACCCAAGGGAGGGCGGTGTCGAGTGTAAAGTTGATTGTAGGAGTGTTTCTCCACAACACGGCAAACAGCACTTTCTGAAGCCAAGTGTTCCTGTTTCAAATGGGGTACTGCACAAGTATATCCAAAACTTAAGAAAGACTTCACAGCGATGCACGAAAGGAGCTGTGTCAACAAAGTAATGGCAAGAACTGTTGGGTTATATAGTTATTTAGTTAGTTACTATTGTGTATGAAGGAAAAACGTGTATAACATACAAAAAAAGCCATGGTGACAAAAAGATCAGGTTTTAGGTCGAATACTCGGGGTAACTTCACGAATCAGACTTTTGTTGAATGTAGTTAGGAAAGTGTGCAATAGTGTAATAAAAAAGCAGCTTCAAACACATACTGTCAAACTAACAATAAAGCCAGCAGGCAGATTATCGCAGCCAATGAAAAACCTATCGTCAACATTATTTAAAACTTTAGTCAGCTACTCCTCAAAGCTTCGGAGGAGTTGCTGAGTTGCCTTGGCTGTTGTGAACCAGTCAATGTGTGTTTTATGGCTGCCGCGTTACATGTTCATATGTTAGCAATTAATCACAACAGTGTGTGTGTGCAGAATAACTGTGTCTTCGTCTGTTGGCAAGTTGTTGAGATGAACACAGTCTGCCATTCTCCATCATCAAACACCATTTTCTCCCACCATGCATTCGAGTCACATCCTTATAGTCACTCAAAACCCCTGTAAATGCTGACCAAGGCTTTTACGGTTGCACTATTTCTGTGTGGAATGACAGCTTCCACTCAATCAGCTTCAGAGCGATCCTAAATAGACCTGCAGTAGGTTTTAATGAATCTTTTTCCTGGGATATGAAAGTGTTCCGAGGGAGCGTCCTGCAGGATGTAGATCGGCTGCCTCTCTCATATGGTTTCATTTAACCCCGTACAAACGTACAGCCAGGGTTTGCATTCGTTCCTGCATCAGGGAAATTTGGCTCTCCTCTCCCCTCGCTTACGAGCCTTTGGGTTTGATGAGGCTGAGATTGGGCTCTGGTGTTCTGCTGCCACATCAAGGCGCCGCTCACAGGACGGATAATGGCTTCTGCTGCGTTAAACCAAGCTTATTCGTGGCATTTTGAAGGGTAAATCTGCCCCCTTGGTGATTTGTTAACGACCCTGTTGTGCAAGCCAACATACTGTATTCATTTGGATGTCAGGGTTGTCTTTATGGGAACTCAGCGTTGTTCAGTGTGAAAGGCGAACAATAGCTTTGCATTTCTCATCCAATTCTTTAACATTTATCTCACAACTAAATATAGCTTGAAATATATATTTTTAGCTTTTTCACATTGTCTGTTTAGTGTTTGTTTATGGATTTACAACCAATGGCTGATAACACACTTTGCTGGTTGTTGTGTTTTTCCCTCTCCTGTAGCGTGTTAAATATATTTTAGTGCATGTCAATGGTCTGCAAAGGATAACATCCCTGTGTTTGCTTCAGAGGGAGATTCTCTGAGCAGAATATGTCAGCCTGAAAATGCAGATAAAGGACTTGATAGTAAACACAAGCATGTACCATCTAATCTCCCTTATCCACACACAGCAGCACAAGAGATCGGAATCAGAATCCCTTTAGTCCCACAGCGTTACAGCAGGAAAGAGCCACAGACAGCTTAGTGTTGCATAATCTTACATGCGTTAAAAATGACTAAGTTATAATATAATAAACAATATGCTAAAAAAAAAGATAAAAAAGTTACATAATCAAATCAAACCTCTAACTAACTGTTCCTGACTAAGGACTGCAGATGGAAATTAGCTATTAGCTCAAATCTGGCATAATTCATCTCTTCTCTTTTCTGAGATGAATGTATTTGCATGCACGGTCCTTGTTGAAATGAATACATAATAACAGTAAGTCGACCCATCACCGACCCGTCCGTTTAGATTAAAGTTTGGAAAACTCTTATGGACCTTTTAACAAAGTGACACGTCATGTATCATGAGCTCCAGGCTTCTACAGGATAATATGGTGCTGCTCACCGAGCTGCTGGATGAGTGGTATGTAACGTCTAATTAAGGGGTATTAAGGTCTGGGAATTCAATAAGGGGGAGCTGAAGGGAAGCCAGACGTTATTATGACAGATGATGTGCTTTCTATAGATCCAGTGACCATGTCTTTTCATTTTAACGCTTGCAAACATACATTTCATAGCAATTTAACGCCATTATTCTAATTGTAACTGACTTAGTTCTGCCTCCTCTTATAACTCTACCAAAAATGTTCCTTTAAAGCAAAACCAAATGTCTCCTAACTGGGTTTGAGAAGGTAGACTTCAGTCCTAAGTGGATTAAAGAAGAATGTGGTTCCAAAAGATAAGCAGAGATAAGAGCAGCGGAGCCTCATGTATAGATCGATCGATTAGAGAATATTAAAGCAAGCTGCGCTCCACAGGTAATCCGATTACACATGCTCACAATCAAGATAATGGAAACACACTAAACCATTCAAATTCTGAATAAGGACATTTAAAGTAATGCTTTGGGTCATTTTAAATGATCTCGGAGCAGTTCATTTGTTTGAAATTAACCATTCAATTGTGTGCAGGAATCGTAATGACCTTTTTATTCGTGTGTAACTATTCACTAAGTTCCAGTTCAGTGGGGTTAAGTGCCATTAACCCCTAACATCAAGTGTGTGAGAGCAACCGTACCTACTTTTTACTTTTATTAAGTCAATGTTTGTGAGAGTTTGCACAATTGTTCTAATGTATTAACATAAACATAAACATGCTTTAGGGCCACCAGTCGTAAAACACACTCCATTCAAACACGACAGAAACACAACTGTTTAAACGAGATGGAATCAGTGAGATTTATTGAACACAATAAAGTAATCCCCGTAACATTTTCCCTGTTTACTAAACCTGCTTTTTGCCCGGTTCTTTGTTCGGACGTTGAATGTAAAATACAGAGAAGAAAAACACAAAATATAAAATAAGTCTTTCCTCTATTTTTTACAGATTTTCTTGTGTTTTAAAAACCTCAACACGTCCTCATTTTGGTGCAACATGTGTATGATTTGATACCTGGCTTTGAGGGTTTGTGTCATGTGTTCGAATGCATGTGTGTAATTACTGTTTGTTTATTGGTGTTTGTGTGCAGTTGTGTTTGTGTACAGGGTGAGGCATGTGTGCGTCTGTCTCTGCAGATAACTTCCTGTCATGTGTTTATTTTGCTGAGTCATTGTGAGGCTTTCCCAGACCTTTCCTAATGTCAACACGGCAGCCTAATCAGTTCCCACAATGCCCTGCTCTCACTATGTGTGTCCAGTCATTCAAATCTCAATAACCGCTGAACTCGTGCTGATTGGTTCCCCACAAAGACTGACAGTTGATTGGTCCTCTGACGAAGGTTCGAGGTCATTTGCCCTCGCAGACTTCCTCTTGTTTCCCAGACTGAGGCTTCCCATTGAACACGCTGTGTGTTGCTTCTATTGTGTTGTCACTCACAGTCATCACACAACACTTTCTCTTCCCTCCAGACCCAGATTGTAGAGCTTTTTAACAATCAATAAGATTTATCCTGCATCAGCTGGTGAATGTTAGGGCTCAACTTAAAGCTGAACCATTTGGAAAAAACGAATGTTGTATTTAGTCTTTAGAAAATAATGTGTAGGCTGGGATCTCAATGCAGCTCCACAATACTTCATTCAACATGGTGTTTTAATACACGCATCGTTTTGTCATGCACATTCCTAATGAGCTTTGAAAAGGGGATGCCCCCAATTATGTTACGCTCAGACCTAGGGGAACCTAGGCGCAGCATAAGATGCACTCTCCCCACTTTTCCCACTCCCAAGAACACGGACGCCAAAACAGAGAAAGCGTTTGGTACATTTATTTACCCAAAATGATTACACACCGGAGTAGCAAAACCACAAAACAAAGAATGCTTTTAACACAAAATCTTACCTATCAAATGAGAAAAATAAACGTACAAAAATCTTACCTACTCTAATGCAACAAACAGGAGAAAACGAATTATCCAGAAGGGAAAAAAAAGAAAGGGTTTTGCACTCCTAAGCAAAGTAAATAAAGCGTGTCTAACAAAGACAGCTTTAGTAGCTTTTCTACACAGTCTCACAACACGAGAGAAAGGACCGGCATACGGTATAAATAAGCAATCAGTGTAACAGGACAGACATCGCAGCGCAGATGTGTGTTGGGAGTAGGAGAAGTCTAGTCGGAGAGAGGCCGAGGAACTAATCAGCTTAACGGGCACCACCTGTTGCACACACACACACACACACACACACACACACACACACACACACACACACACACACACACACACACACACACACACACACACACACACACACACACACACACACACACACAGAGACACAGGATTGTCGTAACAATTATTTTAACAATTTCTTGGGTAATTTGCATTTTCTATTTACTTATATCATTATTTTGTCAGGTTCAAAAGCAGAGGGGCTTTTAAAATGAAAAGCCTTCATCACATCCTTCCTCTGCAGCACTTGCACTTTGAAATCATCCTCTTGCTCTTATTTCACTGGACGGGATTCAGACTCAAAAACACGCCAGACGGTTATTCACCTTAACCCGGGTCATAAAAAGCAGTTCCCTCTTAAAGTTAATAACTAATCCGTCCAATCAGCCGTCCCGTGCTTATCTCCCGACAGCAAAACAAAAGCCTGATAGCCGTCTGCGACACACACCGTTACTCTGGACATGAGACTGAACTGTGGAAATGCACCAGATCCTGCAGGACTGAGCGTCTGTTTGCTCTGCATCTCAAACACCGGCCAGTCTGGACCGAGTGAAGCTGCCTCATTGTTGGCAGAATCAGAACTAGAATCAGATCTATCACCAAGTAGGTTTACACTTAGGGGGAATTTGCTTCGGTGTGAATGGTGCGTGCAATGATACAGAAAGAAGAATGCTTAGGTGCAACAAATATGACTTTTCGAAGTGGAGAGCTGTGCAGATGTAAAACAAGTGGAGAAACATGTGGCATTAATAAAACCATCCGTAGCACAAGTGACTGTTATATCCATGAGAATGTGTGTTGGTAGATTGACAGCGAAACCTTTGATACCTGAATGCTTTGGTTTGGTTTTTGAAGAGGACTCGTGGGTCATGAAACGGAGCACACCTGCACAATCAAGATAAGAAAACGGGTGCATACGCCTTTTAACTTCCTCAAACAGGATTCAAACGGTGCGTGAGGCGCTGCTTCTGATCCGCTGCGAGACACTTTCTTTACTGTCAGAAACACAAGCGTCTTTTCTTCTGGTGTTTGAGGCGATGCGTGGTGAGCATGTGGGGCTTGTACAAACAAGAAGCAGATCATCTGTTCCACTCGGTTGACGGGGGGAACCTGCAGGTGTGGGAATTAAACCTACGGGGACGTGATTGGTTGAGACTTCGGAATATGTTGTATCTATTCATTCATTACATGGCACAGTGTTAACTACAGCTGGTATCGTTGGACGTGTTTTGATACTTGTTTCAGGACTGATGCTGAAGCATGTCAACTTTTCCATTTGACAAAAGAAGTTGTGATAGGACAAGTCTCTTATACGATTAACACCAAGTCTAACATTATCAAATCAGGAAGTAGCCTGTCAATCATCAGTTTTGAAGCCAAATTTGGGATTTTTGATACTCACAGCATCTGAAGGCCCGGACACACCAAGCTGACACCAAAGAACTCACACAGACGGACCCGACTGTTGTGTCGCCTCACGTCTCTGCGTCTTCGCCAACAGTCGCACTGGAACACACCGACTTCAGCCGACGGCCAAGAAGCACGTACGAACTGCGCATGCGTGAGTGGCAATAACTCTCCTGACCAGCAGGCGGCGGTAGTGTGTGTTCGTCATTCAAACGAGGCAACAACCGGAAGACAGACTGCGTGATAACCGAGAGAAGAAGAACAGACTGCGTGATATAAACAAACAACAAATAGCGTTCCATTTTCACTCTACAGCGAGAAGCTCACGGGGCTTTCCCGAACCTGTGTCGAGAGCTGGAGTTCAATGGAATCTCAGATTGGCCTTCTTAATCGTTTGTTTGGGTCCCTCACTTCCGTTTTGCTTCTCATGCACTGATTCGCGTGCTGAACAGCCAATCAGAGTGATCTGTTTTGCCGACTGCCTTTGGCCGACTGCAAAAGCCGAAAAAGCGTAGGCACGGCGGAAAAGACACAACGGTGCGAGACACACCAATCTGAGTAGGGCGTGCGACGCCCACCAACGGCCAAAATCTGCTTGGTGTGTCCGAACGCCGTACCATGCAATGGAAACAAACTATGTGATCCTCTGATTTTAAA
Source organism: Pogonophryne albipinna (assembly GCA_028583405.1). Lineage (NCBI taxonomy): Eukaryota > Metazoa > Chordata > Actinopteri > Perciformes > Artedidraconidae > Pogonophryne > Pogonophryne albipinna. The sequence goes on from JAPTMU010000078.1 coordinate 486,836, forward strand.
CCCCACAACCTGGTTTCCATGCCGCCATTGGATCATGTTGCAAATTGTCGAGCCTGAACAGGAACATTTTACTTATTGTAGGTGCTGAACTTTTATTTGGACTTTAATGATTAAAAAACTCTTCATAGCGTTGACTCAAAGTTGTTTCTACACCCAAGTCTCTTGAAATGTGTCGGAGCGTCTGAGAGCAGAGCTGAGAACAGATCCGGTCTGATGAAGAGCTGCAGCTGTTGCTGATGTGCTGCTTTCTCCGCACGGCTGCTGCAGTCCAGGTCAAAGTTCAGCACTGGCAACATGGTGTTCACACACTCCCTAGAAAAACAACTGGACTCATGCCACCTCGTTTAGCGCTCCAAATATCCACGACTGCAGTTACAGGTCTGAAGAATAAACACAGGCTGCAGGAAAGAGTGCCAGCTGTTTCTAAGAGCAGCAATGCATCATGTCTCAGAGAACATACCAGCAGTTGTGTGGAGTCAGTTTTAGTGTTTGAGAAAAGGAAATACAGGCTTTCTCTTTGAGCGCTGGGATAGAGAGGGTGGCTGTGGAGGAACACAGGACTCCGTTTGTTACCAGAGAGGAAGAGGAATCTCTCCATCGAGACAGCTGCTCATTTCCAACCCTGCCGGCGTACGAGCGCTCCCAACGCCACAGATACTCCCATCACCTCCCCCCCGCATCCCACAGAGAGCATTAGCCACACATGTCGAGGTTACTCAGGGAAAATAGAGGCAGGAGAAGGGTCAGCGGCTGAGGTTTACCCCCGGAGCTTCAGGGCTGGAGGTTTGTGTCTGTGTTTTGGTTTCTGGCCGGGAGGGGGGCGAAGGCCAGAAGGAGGAGACTCTTTCTGGACCATTCACACTTTATGACCTTTTTATACAGTGGTGGATCCAAAAGCTCTACGACCACATTTTATAGATGCTATGTAGCTCTCTTCGCGACACAGACACAGGTCGGTTCTTTAAAACGGGCGTTTATTTCTTGGAGTTTTCATCCTGTAGCCTCGCCTCTTCCGTTACGCCGTGAGAACTACAACACCAACACATAGCCAAACATATTAGCATATTGTGCTACACATACGAATGAAAACATAAAACAAATACCTCGTTGGCTGCTTGTCGTGAAAGGAGATTAATCTAGTTCCTTTTCTGTATAACTTTGTCACAGACTTCAGCAGAGCTTCAAACAAAGACGTCAACCCACGTTGAGTTGTCCAGTGTAACAACAAAACACGCAGTACCAGCACATGAACAAACATTAGTTCCTAGGCACATAGACACATACGCATATCGGTTTAACATGTAAAACAAACTGTATTAAATCATGCCATATTTAACGATTCTAAATAACATGAAATAAAGTATTTATTTATCTAATTGAACTATGACATTAATTGTGTTATTCTTTTTTAATTAAGCTAACTTTGTTACGTCATTTACATGCTAATTATCAAGGATTGCAATATCTATATCCTCCAGCATGAGACTTGAACAATTAAGACACTGAAAAGTCCATCCAAATGCATTGTCTTGTCTCTTTTGTATTGCTGTTTTACTTGTTGGAAAACATATATTACAATCTAAATACATACAATGACATAACGGAGCAAGCAAAAGATTTGAAAGCAGAGGCATTTCCTCAATAAAACCAAAGTTTTTTGATGCAAGAATCGTCTGTCTGTACTTCCGGATAGTTAGGGTTAGGGTTGTTTATTACGGTGAGATGCAGCTTCCCCTCTGCTTGGATATTGGACGTGTGGATGTAGGTCACACTCTGGCTCTGCTAGCAGTCAGGTTGAACTGGAATGAGCGTCTCTGGTGCAACAGCTGGGTCCTGATCCCAGTCCAGACTCCTTACGCTCTCAGGCTGGAGTGTTGACATTAGCCCTTCATGTCCCCACATACCAGCAGCCGTGGATTATTTGTCCTGCTTTATTTAAAAGTTGTTTGTTTTGTGTTTGAGCGGACATCATGACGTCTGGAGTCTATGAAAGCTGATCCATCCTGGTGGTAGGGGACATTTCTAGAATATCACAGTGTTTGTTTGTTCTGTAGAGACCTTGCGGCGCAGTGAAAGTCAACATTGGGGAATCTCAAACATTCATGGCATTGGATGTTTTGAAGCCCAACTGGAGCGGATATCAGACTGGATAACATTAATAAACCCACAAAGTTAGACTGTCTTCAGCAGGAGCTTTCACAGCCTGGAGAATGCTTCAAATGCAGTGCTGGGAAAATGAACTAGCATCTAGAAGGACATTTTTGAAACTGTAATAAAGACAATTAAAGTACAACGACCACTTTACACAGCGAAAGACAGTGTAAGCTCTTTCAAACTGTCATTCTTCACACAACTTCTCTTTCGAATATGCATTGATATCCCCCTTCATGTAGACTATCATAACTTTTAGCAATGGAAAACCCCCCAAAGGTGAATGGAGTTGAGTTTGGGTGTGCTGTGCCATGCCGAACAGTAAAACGACATGATAGTCAGCTTTTTACCCCACAACACGACTCCTAAAATGAGGACCCTAATGCAAATGGTCATGCCTGAATACAAACATTTGGAGGTGCTGCAGTAGCATGATATGTAGAGGCGTTTTGCACGATTTCATCCAAATATTCCCAAATGCATCCAATAATCATGTCTGCCTGAATGCTGTCCATCAGATTAAGTGTCCCTGAACTTTTCCTGTTTTTAAATGAACAATTATATAGCATTGTGCTGCATTGGTGGAGGTATGAGCTCTCTGATTGCTTGTTAGTTTTCTTTCCTTCCAGAAGTGTGTTTCTCATCCAAAATGCACCGCTGGGTCCTCGTTTTCTTTGGTCTGTCGGAAAGTAGAAAGGTGATCTTTGATGTCCTGCGTTCAGGCAATCAGCGGTGATGAATGAGCGATACAAGGTGAAGCTCAGGGCTTTTGGCACAGAGCCAGAGTTTGGAAATGGGCTAGTAGCTCTGTGGGTCAAAGTGTGTGAAGGAGGGAAGGAGGGAGGGGAGAAGGAGTGGATTAAGGGAGTAGGGAGCGAAAGCACAATAAGATAGTGACTCTCTGTCGGAGTGAGGGCGGGCGGCACACGCTGTCCACAAAGAACATGGATGTGTGTGTTGGGGGTCTTTGGTGGTAAAAGAGACTTAAAGTGTGCTGGTGGGAGGAGGGAGACCCCTTTCTTTCAGCTTGATCCGAGCATCAGATTCCTCCGGTGGTGCACATCAGGAATGTCCATATGGTCGCGGCTGGTAAACGGCACACGCCTTCTCATTGTGACGATACAATGGGACATCTTCCTTTGTTTGGTTTCTTTTCGTAGCATCAAAGAGCCAGACGTCGCTCACTCTCAGCACCACACAATGTCCTGTTCTGTGTGTTTGTAATGTCTTCTTTACGCAAAATTATCAATGAATAAGTTTGTACTAAATAAAGCTTGTCAACAACTTCCATGAACAAAAAAAGACAAAACCCAACAACTAGCTTGTTCTTCTTTTTCTGGCTTCCTGTCTTTGTCTTGCAGATATAAGCCTGTTAGTTTCACTTATTATGTGAATCTCTCCTTGGGTATTTATATGTCTATTTAATTTCCAATTTAACCATGAATAATTGTATATACAATGGTTATTCTGTGTTTCTATTTCTCACTCCTGTCTTTGGCTCTCAGATATACTGATGCTTCTCACTTAAGATGTGAATTTTTCACGTTGAAATGATTGAATATTGTATTGAACTTTGTCACCAAATGCCAAGAAAAGACCAAAGCCAACAGTAGTTATAGTCCAATAGTCCATCAGCGAATACTTCCCATGTCTCCGTCAATAAAAAAGCTAAAAAGGTCCAACATTTTTAGAAAGTTTAGAAACCGTCCCATCGCCCAATACTTTTTGACTTCCTGTTTTTGGCAATCAGCTATAAGGCAAATGGTTTTCACTGAAGTTTGACATATTTCCGTGTGTTTATACGTCTATTTTATTAAAAATCATCTTTGAATAACTTTATGAAGTGTATAGGCTAATCAAAAAAGCCCATGAAAACACCAAGAGCAAGGACTAGTCCGTATTTAAATCTGAACTCCTGTCTTTCAGTCAATAAAAACGGTCAAATGAATACGTTTAGAAACCACCATCAGATAACCACCTACAAAAACAGAATCTCACTGAAGATCACAGATCCCGTTTTATGCCTTTGCAACTTTCCCTTTATAAGTTGCAGAAAGCCAAAGTAAAGAGAGACGAGTCGTTTTCTGTGTCAGACTTGTTCAAAAGATGAGTTTATGAGTTTCCTCTGAGCGTCCCAGAGGATCGCAGGACCTTTGAATCGTGCAGGTTTCCTCTCCAGAGAACACAGAGGAGGGTTTAAAACAACACACAGTCCCGTCTGATCCACTGCTGACACTGCAGACCTGAGCTTTACCCCGTGTGTGTGTGTGTGTGTGTGTGTGTGTGTGTACTCTGCATCCATTCATCCGCTAACTGATTCCCAGCCAGGTGCCCCTCTCCGCCATACTCAGTCAGAATGAGGGCTTGTGGGTCAGAGGTCGTTCATATGACTGGTTCAGAAATAAGAGAGACATCTCGCAAATGTGCAGCGTTTGTTTTTCCCATTAGCATTAGCTTGTCACGCTAATGAACAGCGGCACATATGGCTTTGCGATTACGAGAGAATTCGCTCAGAGGGCCCCTTGGTTCTTCAGCCATATTTCAACAAAAAGGGAGAGGGCAGAGGTTGGTGCTACTGGTGGGAATTTCCCCCTGAATGCCATCAAACTATTCAAAATATCATAAAAAGGTGAAGGCCAAACCTGGAGGATTGGGTATTTACTGTAGTGTGTAACTATCCCTCCCCCAAACTACTTAGCTCTGTCGTTTGTTAAAAGATATAATACATTTGACAACAACAAAAATAAGAGAAAAGAGGAACCAAAACTTTCCAAAGCATTTCCTCATTTCTTTTCTTTTTTTGAGACACAATGGTCCGTCTGACTTTGATAACCAAATATATATAAGTTCTAAATGAAAACATGCAAATCTACGCTGTAACTGTTTGGTGTCAAGCTGTTGTTCTGACCGCTCAATATTCTAAACAAGTGTATTAATATGCAGAATGATGGCAAAGGTTTTCTCTGATTGGCTAACCCTAACTCTAACCTCACTCCTAAAGCCTAAACCTAAACACCCCACTGAATGATAGCAACTAGTACTGACCAATCAGAGGGAGATTACGGCCTTTTATACCTTCGCACAGTATAGGAAAAATAGCATTGCTGTCATTCTGCATAGTAATTGTCCACATGTGCTTCTGTTCGTTGCAGGGAGAGTGTGTGGATGTATATTCAAAGCGACGGTGAAATTGCAAACGTGTATTTGTTTTCAGGAAAACAAGCTTTGGGATAAACAGGCTTTCGGTCCAATGGGACATTATTTGGACTTTAGGGGTTTCTTAATAATAGGCTACAGTAACAACGGCCAATCCCCCTAAATGTTGGTCGACCACAGCCGAAAAATGTATAAAAGACCATGATACAAACCTCCTAACATACAGTTAAGACCTTCTCCTGAATTCCATACATTTTCTGCTAATACTCCCCAAACACTGCAGCCTGGGGGCGACTGCATGAGTACATATCCAGCTGTTAGCTGAGGGGGAACACTAGCAACCAGAAGCAGTAAACTCAACGGGTCATCAGGTATAAAAGTGTTTTCTGATTCTGCTCTGCAGTCGCTCACTAAAAAGCATCAATGAACATTCAGGTTTACTGGCCTCCTGGGGGCCTGCAGGCACAGATCTGAGAAACCCAACACTGCTGAGTTTTCCCCGACAGCCGAGGACCTCCGATTGGTCAGAGAAAGGTCAATGTCGTGGTTATGCCATGGTAACGACAGATGGAGGGTAGTACAGCTTCTTGTGGCATTAGCATAGCAACGCGTTACCTGACCACGAAATACCATTTCCTCAACAATATAATTGACACAAATACCTCAAACACACTGTCAAAGATGTTTCGACAATGATTTGTATCAACTTAGCCTCAAAAAACAACCACAGTAGGGAAGCGGTTGATTATATAACATCAAATCCTGCAAAATACACACATTTCTTTGCAGGTGAGGTTTCTTAGAGATTTCCTTTGCGGTTTCTTTCCGCATTATTTGACATGTTCAATGTTACGCATGACGATGTTGAAGCTCCGTCCGGTTCTTCCTTTTCTGGGAATGTTGGTGGTCCTCATGTGCTGCCTGTACCGAGACTTACTTTCAATAGTTTTACAAGCTCTTTGGGCATTTTGAAGTATGGGATTCATGTCGTTGTCTGTTTGATTTCCCTTCCTCTAACAGGAATAGACGTCTGTGCCTGATGACTAAAACGTGTGTTTGTTTCCTTGCAGGGAGACCGGGTGTGGTTACGGGAGGATGAGCAGTACCTCCCCAGCACCGTGTCCTCATGCTCTGGAGGGGTGGTTGCCTTTGCCACAGACTATGGCCAGGTGAGAACCAATACAGTTCATCATATGTGATCCTTCTACACCTGAGGGTCACATCCCATCAGAGTCTTCTGTCCTCCTTCAGCACCTTTGAACGCTTTCTAACAATCTTTATACAGATTTAGGATCCTGCATTTGAACCCGAAGCAGCTTTAGTTTTCTGGACCATACTGTACTTACCATTGTCCAAGTTTTAGCGAGAGTTTATCTCTGATTCTTAAACAGTTATGTAACCTCCTGACTGTTTAGAAGAAGAAGAGACATGAACTTCATGTGACAGAAACCTAACTTGATTTGTTTCTGCTCAGTTACAAAAACCAGCACACAATGGATCTGTTATTGTCTCGCCATGTGCAGAACCATGTGCTTCCATTATTGGTCTGAATTGCATAATGTGGAGAGTGCTTCAGCTTTGGGAAAAGCACAACACACTTTGGTATTATCAAATCTGACTACTAGGACGAAACGGCCTTTGAAATTGTTCATCAGCTGACCAGAGAAAAAACACTAAGGTAACCGTCTGGTCCTCCTGACATGGAAATCCCAGACTTTCCCATACGCTTTTCGCAGACTGACAGATTTCTTTTGTAAACCTCGAAGAGAGCTAAGGCTTAAAGAGGTCCACTTATAATTTGGGATCAGCTCAAGATGCTTTAAATCCCTCGAACCCCATATGGTTCTGCATTACCTCTTTGATCCATATGTTGTGAAAACAGCGATAAAGACGAGGTGAAGGACACATGGATCAGGGGTCACTGTGGGCTCTGTGTGTTTTTGGTTGGTTATTAAGAAAGAAGTTAGATTTTCAGACAAAACATTGTGTCGTAGTTGGCTGTGATGATTCCTCTGTAAGCTGTTAAACTCCACAGATTTGGATTGAAGTGTCGTGAGAGCAACATGAAGTGTGTTCAAACGTGTTGTGCTTTTGTAGCCTATGCTTTGACTCCAAACACTAAAACGATCATGCAACATCATGTCCTGTCAACGCACCTGCAGTTAGTTATACATGATTGCTTTAAGCACACACACACACACACACACACACACACACACACACACACACACACACACACACACACACACACACACACACACACACACACACACACACACACACACTAAGACCTGTTTACCGACTCCTTTGAAACTCTGAAAATACACTTGTATTGTGTTTGTGTGGAGGGGTTGAGCATTGTTGAAATGTGTTATTGCATGATAGAAACACTAATAATGCACAGCTAATATATAATATGTAGAATGGCTTGGAGAGCACAACACTCCACCAAGACAATAGCCACGTTCACACCGGAGTACTTTTCCCCTTTAGTTCCGTTAGTACCCCTTATGTTGCGTTCACACTAAAAAGAGTACTTAGTGCCGGGAACTTTTACCCCCATTTTTAGTGCCTGCTAGAGAGGTGGTACTTTCCTGGGGGGAAAAAGTACCCCAGTTCTGATTGGCTGGGCGAATTGCAAACCACGGCCCGTAAAATTCTGAAAAGTTTTGTGAAGCCACCATTGAATTTGTTGCATTAGCATTATTAGCATTAGCATTAGCCCAGCGCACCAACGGAGAGAGACTAACTTATGGCAACACAAAAGAAAACATGGGAGCGGTGGAGATGAGGAGGTGTCGGCGTTCTGGCGATTTACTCGGAAGGCTTCAGTAGAAGCTGCTGGGGGTCCCAGCAGCTTCTACTGAAGCCTTCCCCAACTCCGGGGACTTCGGTTGGCAGTATACGCCGTGATGTTGTTTGCAGCCTGCCAGTAAACCCAAAGCGGAAGAAGACGAAGTGACGTCAGCGGCTCATTTGCGTAATCTTCCCTCAGGGAAAAGTACTCCGGTGTGAATGCGATTGGTACTTAGTGCCCTGGGGTAATAAGTGCCGGCACTAAGTACTGCAAAGTACGTGGTGTGAACGCGGCTAATGATGCATTCACATGCTCATAGGGAGGTTTGATTGGGACTTAGGGACTTTGTTTTTCCAACCAAACATTTACTTATCTCCGCCATGTTTCTGCATAATATGACATACGCTCTGCAAATCTTGCACCAAATTGTGTGCAGACTTTCCAAGTTGCCGTTACTCCTGGAGGAAGTGATTTTTCTCATGTTTTCCATTCGTCTGACACAAAGGCAAAAGTCCATCTCGCAATCTTACAAAAGTCAACAATATGTTTTGTCTGTGTTCCTTTGATTTGTTCCTAGGCCCATGCTACGTCCTTCAACCAAGTTTAATGAAAAGCATTCCAGTAAACAAACAAAGCCAACAACATGACCACCTTATGGGGGGTTATATTGAAAACACTTCAAATATGCTGTAATAAAAAAACTAAATTCAGACAGACTTCTGCAATAAGTCCCTCTTACTGCATCTGGTGCTATGATCATGTAAAAATACTAATCAAGATGGTATTTTCAGCCGGAGGTCATCAGTCCGCGATAAAAGCTTCCTTCAGGTTTCTGGGTGAAAAACGTGAATGCCAAATCGCAGGAACAAGGATGAAGGAAACATAAGGATAGGAGAAAAAACTCACTTTTGTATCGATGAGGTGAATGCTTATTATCATGTATGAAAATATAGTCAAATACTTTTTCGACAAGCCAACATTTAAGTGAGTTTAGACTACTAATTGCCTCTTAGACAAACTGTTTGTTGGCTGTTAAAACAGAGGGTCAGCAAATGTGCTGAGGCATTTAGGGTCATGTCGAGTCAGCGTATTGTGCGGTAGATTTACCGGCAGACTTTCTTATCTCCCGGCTCCAAGTCACGTTAATGACCCTCCACAACACAGGCTGCCCCCCCCCCAACCACAGGAAGTGTGTTGCTTTTGTTAGCATAACGTTGACATTATCCCCATCATTCCTCTTGTTAAGATATTCAGATTTCACTCAGGATACATTTGATGACTTTGGAGATACTCGAAATCCAGCCCCAACATCGAATATTCTGTTTGTATTTATCCATGTTTTTGTTAACATTCTCATCCGTCTCAAGGCCTTTAAACACGCCTTTCTTGGTGAATAATTGCATGTCAATATACTTTAGAGAGAAACGTAGTTATTTAGAGATCCAGATCCACTTCTACTGTTCTTACCTTTCAAAATAAAAGTCCCTCAAAGATGATATTATTATTACATGTCATTTGTTAGACGCTTTTATCCAAAGCGACTTACATACATTCAATACTGTGGACAATCCCCACAGGAGCAATGTGGGGTGAAGAGTCTCAGGGACACAACGACATGCTGACTGCTACTTGCTACCCCCTGATTCGAAGTCTAGCACTCTATCCATGGAGCCACAGTCGCCTATGGTATACAGCCTATGATATACAGCCTATGATATACAGCCTATGATATACAGCCTATGGTATACAGCCTATGATATACAGCCTATGATATTAGTAGGCACGTTTTTTCTAACCCTTACCCTAACCCACCCCCGATATGTAAAGGCCTTCAGCTGTAGACCAATCTTTGTTTGTACTGCTAATTAGCAAATGTTAGCATTGCTAAAATGGCTAAACTAAGAGGGGACACGTTGTAAACATGACCTGCTAAACATCAACCATGTAAGCATGTTGATAATGTTAGCATTTAGCTCAAAGCTATGAACAAACAGACGTGGAAACCAGTTCTCCTTTGGGCAGATATGTTATTTTGTCTTCTTCAATGCTCTCTATCTTGTGTTATCACTTTCTCTTCCTCTTGTCTTGTTTCATGTCATTTTTCGTCTGTCTTGTTGAGTCAGTTTGCTTTTCTCATCCTTTCTGTTTTGTCTTTTGTCATTTGTTTGTGTCTACTGCTCTTTTCCCTTCGATCCCTCTCTCGTCTTCAGTTTCCCTTTCTTAATCTTTTTTCTCCTCCTTTTTCGTGTTATCTCCTCTTGTTTCTTATTTCTGTCTCTCCGTGTTCTTTGCTTCCTTTGTTTTCTAATTCCCTTGCCTCCTTTTTGTCTATTGTGTCTTCATTGCTTCAGCTTTTCATCTCATCTCCTCAATGCAATTTAAAACCTAATTATGTTTAATATTTGTTTTAATCCACTCCTTTATTTGCTGTAAATAGCTGTAACGGCTCTACTTGCTGTGTTCAGGTTTATTAAATGACATGTTGTTGTGCGCCCAGATGGACCTGAAGCTTTTAATTAGCTCAGCTCAGTGTTGGGAAATAAAGGCAGCTCCAGATTTTCACTCTTAATCTGTTTAGGAGCTTTACAAGAATTAGCATCAGCTGCTTAAAATATGTTTTACTACAAACAACAATGAGATGAGAGTCACAGTGAACAAGCAGCCTAATAGGAAAAAAGCCACTTTGGAAAAGGACCAGAACTCTGTGTCTGTGTGTGTGTGTGTGTGTGTGTGTGTGTGTGTGTGTGTGTGTGTGTGTGTGTGTGTGTGTGTGTGTGTGTGTGTGTGTGTGTGTGTGTGTGTGTGTGTGTGTGTGTGTGTGTGTGTGTGTGTGTGTGTGTGTGTGTGTGTGTGTGTGTGTGTGTGTGTGTGTGTGTGTGTGTGTGTGTGTGTGTGTGTGTGTGTGTGTGTGTGTGTGTGTGTGTGTGTGTGTGTGTGTGTGTGTGTGTGTGTGTGTGTGTGTGTGTGTGTGTGTGTGTGTGTGTGTGTGTGTGTGTGTGTGTGTGTGTGTGTGTGTGTGTGTGTGTGTGTGTGTGTGTGTGTGTGTGTGTGTGTGTGTGTGTGTGTGTGTGTGTGTGTGTGTGTGTGATTCCTCTGGCCCTGACCTTACTTATAGGTCCACTAATACAGGCTAACATCTTATGATGAACTTTCTTATTCATGTACAATAAAAAAAAAAGGAGGTTCTTTCAGCTTGAACTATTAAAGTGTTTAACCCTAAAGGACACACGCCCAACATTAGCCGCCTTTAGCTTAGCGGTGGTGACGTGAAGTCATGTGACCGTGCTGTAGTTCCTTTATAGCCCAACATTAGCCGCCTTTAGCTTAGCGGTGGAGACGTGAAGTCATGTGACCGTGCTGTAGTTCCTTTATAGCCCAACATTAGCCACCTTTAGCTTAGCGGTGGTGACGTGAAGTCATGTGACCGTGCTGTAGTTCCTTTATAGCCCAACATTAGCCACCTTTAGCTTAGCGGTGGTGACGTGAAGTCATGTGACCGTGCTGTAGTTCCTTTATAGCCGACATTAGCCACCTTTAGCTTAGCGGTGGTGACGTGAAGTAATGTGACCGTGCTGTAGTTCCTTTATAGCCCAACATTAGCCACCTTTAGCTTTGCGGTGGTGACGTGAAATCATGTGACCGTGCTGTAGTTCCTTTATAGCCGACATTAGCCACCTTTAGCTTAGCGGTGGTGATGTGAAGTAATGTGACCGTGCTGTAGTTCCTTTATAGCCCAACATTAGCCACCTTTAACTTAGCGGTGGTGACGTGAAATCATGTGACCGTGCTGTAGTTCCTTTATAGCCCAACATTAGCCACCTTTAGCTTTGCGGTGGTGACGTGAAATCATGTGACCGTGCTGTAGTTCCTTTATAGCCGACATTAGCCACCTTTAGCTTAGCGGTGGTGACTTGAAGTCATGTGACCGTGCTGTAGTTCCTTTATAGCCCAACATTAGCCACCTTTAGCTTAGCGGTGGTGACGTGAAGTCATGTGACCGTGCTGTAGTTCCTTTATAGCCCAACATTAGCCACCTTTAGCTTAGCGGTGGTGACGTGAAGTCATGTGACCGTGCTGTAGTTCCTTTATAGCCCAACATTAGCCTCCTTTAGCTTGGCGGTGGTGACGTGAAGTCATGTGACTGTGCTGTAGTTCCTTTATAGCCCAACATTAGCCACCTTTAGCTTAGCGGTGGTGATGTTTTTCCCCTCAAAAATCATAAAGTGGTGTTAATATGTGGAGATTATCCTGCTCAACAGATCCCTTGCATTGCCTACAAAAATACTTCATCACTGATCTGATACGAAATTATTACTATAGCATCTTTAAAGTTAGTGTTGCTTTAGAAATGAAGCCTCTTAGTCTCAGAGAACTTCCTTAAAGTCCAGGCTGACACACTTCAGGTGTTTTAACAAGTTGAATCTAAACGACTAAAGGAACATAATCCCTTCAATAACATTTAAAAACTCTCAGCAAACTGCCCGTTAGAGCAGGAATGAAACGGAGCTCTCCCCCCTTCGCTGCCCCTCACTCTTCCTCTCAGACTTGAACAGGTACTCCTCCACTCGCCCCGAGCTTTATTCCCCCGCCTCCATCATCATCATCAAAAGCAGCAGCTGCTCTTTGAATCACCATTCATGTCCCGCTGCATTGTCCTGCAGTCAGTTCTGTCTGCGCAGTCAAAAACAACGAAACCCGAGCAAGACGAGAGAAACCCTGCGACCTCCGACGACACACACCAAAAAATACACACTGATATTTAAGGGTGCATTGACCACTCAAGACCCCTTACAGTTTCTAAACACAACATTCAAGTCTTTAGCAGGGTCAACAACCGGCTCTAAATGTACAAGTCTTATCTTATAAGGATGCAAATATATCCTTGGGAAGGGTTAGCTTCATATTTATTAAGAGCCTTGAAACAACACTACGATTATAAGTACACTTTTTCTCAAATGTTGTGCACACATTTCCTAAATCTTCAAAGTGAACACCTGTCCTTTATGAAATCCTTTGTTTAGAGTCAAAATAAACCGCACATTCGAGGGTTAGAGTCCTTTTATTGAGAGCAGCCTAAGGCACACCTGTTTGATAATCATGCTGTTTAATCAGACACTTGATACCTGACAGGTGGATGGACTATTGTGGCGAAGGAGAAGATCACACATTGATCTGAACACATTTCTGGGATACATATGAGAGACATTTTTGTATGGGAAATTATTCAAACTCAAAACAAAATGGGAGCATTAAAAACGGTTTTTGGTTTTTAGTTGTATTCAGTTTACAAGACAACAATTGAATAAAGAGAGAATGTTATATACATTTGCAAATATGAACCTGCTATGAAGGTGCTGAGTGGACGTTATTGATATGAATCAAGAAATACATTTGTATATGTTGACAGGGCATAACACAATGCACTTTAGATATACAGATAAAACTAAAATACATTAAATAAAAAAACAAGTCAGAAAAATAGAGGAAAACATCAAATGAATAAATAAAAAACGGATAAACCATTATCTTCAGGCTATCAACAGATAATGGATACATCGTCATTATTGTAATACATGTATTTATTGTCTCACCCATTTTAGACATTTCTCATTAGAAATATGGACTTTCTTACTTTTATTTTTCCATTGCATATATTTTATTTACCAGATTATTTTATTTTGAGTTCAAAAGTTATCGTCTTTCAACCAATTCCTTGTAATTTGTTAAGTAATAATTGTCTAATTCTTCTTATTTCAGTAGTAGGATACGTTTTTTAGAGAAATACCAAAAATAGTTTTCTTTTTTGTTAATTTTCTCCGGTTAAGTTTCTTCTAATTGCCTGAACATAAGTGTAAATTCACTTTCTGATCCACACAAGTAAGAACAACAGACAGTAGCTGAGTGATTCTGGAGCAGAGCGCTTAGAACCGAGGTTACAGCAGTAGCCCTGCACTGAAGCTGTCTAATGGCTTTGTTCCTCACAGATTTACTCCTGTTAGCATCTGTCGCTACAGACTTAGCGTCCGGGCCCCACGGCTTTGTTTTCCAAGGCTTCACACGGACAACTGGACAAATTAGAAACCTAATTAGGACAAAGCCAAAGAAAACCTGTTCCCTGCTGAGGCCCGACTGTACTGTCCATGACAGAAAGAGAGTGAGACGGACAGATGTTATCCGTTGTTTGGGCTCCAAGGAAAGAAAGGTCTTGATTATTCAGCATATAATTATATTTTAGACATTAGTGTTCTTCTGACTTCTTCTGACTTGTGTCAACGGTTCGATTATTCACACAGATTGAGGTTTCTTGTCTTGAAGTTGTTTTGTATTAAAGTTTAAAAGCACTCCGACTAAACCAGTACTAGTACACTATCTCAACATCTCTAAGAACTAGGCTATCACATGGTCATTAATCCACACTGGGCATGTGCGTGCTGAAAGCAAATAACCGTATATCGCTGCTGGACACATTCATTTTCACAAATTGCTCCAAAAAATGGCTTGCCTCCTGTGCATTTAGGCATATGGGGCATTTTAAAATGCAATATGTTACCGTACAGCAGCTGTTTGCACACACACCAAGGTCAGTTCCACTCATCATTAGGTATACATGTTGAAAAAACACCAGTAGTCAAGTCTGTTTGTCTTCGTGACAGATTTTTAAATTTAAAATTAGGGGTTCAAATGTTTACGGGTTTGGCCAGACTAGTGGTGAAGGTAGATGTAAAGGTAGAAAAAGTTAATTGTTTTAAAACCATAAACATGTCAGTGTGGATGCAGCCTCAAGTTAAGGCTATTTAATTTAATTTGTTCTTCCTTTGCCAATGCTACACCCAGAAAAGTTTACTAAAAATCAACCCAGTATTTTTTACATAATCCATCTGACAGAGAAACTGATCCACCTGGCCTCCTTTGTTTGACTCCAATGTTGAGACCACACAAGACCTTTTCAATTTCATTTGGATTTTCAGTAGAGAACACAGATCAGAACATGCAGGTTGTGATCGTAGCGGCGATGACCCGCTGTAAAAAACTGCCGGTCACATTTCACCCGCGTGAATGCGTTTCTGTGACGTTCAGATTCCCAGTGAAGCGTCACTGAAGCTGGAATGTGATGAATGAGGTCTGGCAGGATGCTGGGGGGGGGGTTATATATTAGTGTGTGTGTGTGTGTGTTGTGTGAGGGGTCAGATGTGATTGACTCCTCAGACAGAGACCAGCTTTCTTCAGGAAGAGTTGCCCTGAGCTGCTCGGTCACAGCGGGTCAACGACGTGTGTGTGTGTGTGTGTGTGTGTGTGTGTGTGTGTGTGTGTGTGTGTGTGTGTGTGTGTGTGTGTGTGTGTGTGTGTGTGTGTGTGTGTGTGTGTGTGTGTGTGTGTGTGTGTGTGTGTGTGTGTGTGTGTGTGTGTGTGTGTGTGTGTGTGTGTGTGTGTGTGTGTGTGTGTGTGTGTGTGTGTGTGTGTGTGTGTTTCTGACTTTCAGTTTACAGTTAAATTATTTGCTCTGTTGATTAGTTAGTTAGTTTGTTAGTTTATTGTTTAGTTATTTGGTTATTTAGTTGGTTTGTCCGTTAGTTAGTTATTTAGTTGGTTGGTTTGTTATTTTCTGTTGGTTACTTAGTTAATTTGTTGATTGGTTATTTAGTTGGTTGGTTATTTTGTTGGTTATTTTGTTGGTTACTTAGTTAGTTTGTTGATTGGTTATTTAGTTGGTTTGTAAGTTAGTTGGTTGGTTATTCAATATGTTGGTTGGTTGGTTGGTTATGTAGTTGGTTGGTTGGTTATTTCATCTGTTGGTTGGTTATTTGGTTGGTTGGTTGGTTGGTTATCTAGTGGTCTGGATGGTTAGTTTGTTATTTGGTTGGTTGGTTATCTAGTTGGTTGGTTGGTTAGTTTGTTAGTTGGTTGGTTGGTTATCTAGTTGGTTGGTTGGTTAGTTTGTTTGTTGGTTAGTTGGTTATCTGGTTGGTTGGTTGGTTGGTTGGTTGGTTATCTAGTTGGTTGGTTAGTTTGTTTGTTGGTTGGTTCTTTAGATCACATGTTTTATGCTTTATCCATGTGTGAAGCTAGAGTTATCATGAATGATTATCCAGGAGACAGCATGTCTTTCAAAGGATTCCAGTGTTAGATACTAAGATAGTGAACTGTTGTTGCATAGCTTGGTGTTTTATTGGCCTCCACTCAGTCATAAACTGAAACTGACACATATATTTGAAGTCCTCACGTTGGGTAACGTTGTGGACGACTATTGTTTTAGCTATTTCCCCTGAAGATCTCAGTGGAGACAGCTGAAGGAAAAGTCTAGGAGCTGCTTTTAGAAAACAGTCTTAAGTGACTTAGTGAAAACAACAGCTGATTGTGCAGCTAAAATTAGAAGAGGAGATATTTACCGAGGATGTTGAAAGATACTTCAGAAGCAAGTTTCAACAAAAAAGGACAAATACTTTTCTCCTAACCTTTTGGTAATGGTGGATATTTCACAGACATTAAATAATCTAGTAGCGAGTAGACATCGTTCTGTTTCTCTTTCTGTCACAGGACAGAAGGGTTGGAAATGTCTGAAAAACATTGTAGTCTGAGAAAACCCCGTCCTCCTCCTCCTCCAACGTGTTATTGAATATGCTTTGCGGTGTTGCTGTTTGTGGAAAAAGTTGAAACGACTGTCTCTTGGCTGCTTTCCTTTTTCCAACCAGAAGCCAACGTGGTTAAAGTCTGACAGTGTGAAACTTCATACAAGAACTACAGAATGTAAATATCAGCCACAGCCAAGGAGCCAGAAAGCGAGTCTGTAAAGTCTTCAGCGTCTCTTTTGGCAACAGAATACCTCCAAAATATTGATTAACTGAAGCAGACCCCCCTCAGTCAAACCGTGCGTCCTGCAGGCTGCAGACCCCCTGCTGAGCGTGATAATGGGAGGTCTCCTAATTTAAACAGGACCGCCCTGTGTCAGAGTATGTTGTCTAAAACGGAAGAATAGCCTCTTTGTCTAAATGTTTCAGTGGTTTTACTCAATATTATCTCATTGTTGTCGGACCAAACGTCAACCAATGACACTCCATTCAAGATGAAATAGTGCAAGTGATCCCAAGCCAATTCCCTATAGCTTGTTGTTCAAGTTTTACATCTTCATTCTAACAATCAGCTTTCTCTCTGTTTGGCTCATTAATGACTGATCCAGAACAAAACACCTCCAGTTCACAGAAGCTTCAGAACAAACTTACAGTAGCCCTGAAACTCTAAATCAAATCACATGACATGTTACACAGAGTTAACAAACCTTCAGAACCAATTCCCCTCGGTGGAATCATAGTTTCTTCTGAGGGAGGAACCAGATCATAACAAACATTACAAACACATAGTTCTGTGTTGCAGTAATAATGATAGGAAACAGCTGGGGGAAGAACCTGGACTGAACACATTAGGACACAAAGCAAGATTACTTTCTGTGTTTGATGTTGAAACGATTAAAACCAGATCCTATTTTAGCATGACCTGGGATTCAGAGTTGTTTTAATCCTGCAGAAGTCTTTCTTTGGAGGAATCCGATATGTTAAAGGTGGTGAAACGGACAGATTACATTTCATGTTGCTGCAGGAGTTCGATCTTTAGGAGGTTAGAGGAACACTCCTCCGGCTGCACAGCAGGAATGCTAACTGAATATAAGACTACAATATTTAAAAAAGGGTCAAAATACAGAGTGGTACAAATAAATCACTGGTTGTAATGTAAGCCAGGGGGAGGTGGAGGAACCTGAATCCGTTACATGCTGAGTAAAACAAGCGTCCCCTTTCTGATGAATGCAGGAAACTAACAGAGAATCAGATTCTATTTATTCTAATGAGGTTCAGAAAATCGCTGGTTTTTGGACGGCTCTAAAGATTATTTCGCAATATATTCCTGTGGTTTGAGGAATGTGTGTTCATCCATCTGACACATGTACTGTGGAGGGAAAGTATGCCAGAATATCTATATACTTGCACTATTCTTTTGTCATTTTCTATTATTTTATTTTCCACATTTAATGTAATCTATTTTTATTTTTTCTAATTCTCTCGGACTATTTCACTTTTTTTTAAATTTAATTTCAATTGTTTTGTTTAATTTCCCTTTTTTTTCAAATTCTTCTTGCATCATTTTTTTTATTTTAATACAATAAAAAAGTACTCGGAATAATTGTAAGTATTTTAAAACACAGGGTTGTGCAACAAAATGTGGTTACAGTGCCATTCACCTACATAAGAAAAACAAAAAATCACAGACTGGTTTAAGTTACCAAGTTCAGGTCTTGGTGAAAGTATCATTATCTGTCTCCTGCAGGCAGAACATTAACCTTCCTCTCCTGGTTCGTAAAAACAGCTCAGGTTTCCTGTCACCTTGCTCCCAGGTGACGTACGGTTTATATATCTGAGGTAAACTTGACCCTGGGCTGTAAACAAGCCGGAGAGGGTTTCTGCTCAGACTCTCTGTGAGATAATAACCTCCAATCTCGTCTAACTTAACCGTCATTGTTCTCTATCTGTCTGCAGTAATACGTTTGTAAGGTTGAGTTTTAGCCTTCATGCTTTGTGAGGAATTTAACGGAATTTAGTCAAAACACTTTCCACACGCGTCTCAACATCAGTATCAAAAAGTATCGTAGGAAATGTGTCTTATGCTAACATAAGATATACCAACGGAGGCATGAACTGCAAATTGTGCAGATATACATTTTAGATTTTAGACAAAGCAAGTGAACATGCACTTCTAAAAGTACCAGACCTTCCCCTGTGAACTGCTGAGGTGTCTCTGAGCAAGGCACAAGAGTGGAAGTGGAGTATAATTATTACTTCTACTGGCTGCTGTCTCGTAGTTAGACAGCTCAACTACTGAAATACATCTTTTAATACTGCTTTCACACTTCTTTACATGCTACACTTATTTATGTATTCTAATATACCCATTGTTGTCCACTTACAGTAGATGTGTATTTGAGTACATTTGAATGTGTATTTCTATTTGTATCTTTGCTTTTGTATATGCATGCCTTTTTAGTTAGTATTTTGGTATGTTTGGCTTTTCACTGTTGCTGTAACAATGTCTGTGGGAGGAATAAAGGTTTTCTGATTTTCTGTGTGTGCACTTTCAATTTCCACAGAAATCCATTTCCATTCAATTAGAAACTGGAATTATTGTTACGTTGCAATACGCCCAATGTCAGCCCAACGGGACCCATTTGATCTCCATCTCTTTCCATTTCCTGCTGCGGGTGTTTAAGATATTGTTGCATTTTAATTGCAGGCCCCTGAATGAAAATAAGAATTGTTGCTCAGCAGACTTTCTAATATTAGCCAAAATCGTATCATTGTTTAAATAATACAATCTTGTTTTTTTGCGTACATAATGACATGATTAAAATCTCCGTCTCTGTCCATGTCCCCGCTGCAGGTGTACACGTATAAGCAGAATGCTCTGAGCAGGCAGAAGGTGCAGCCCATGCACCACAGCAGCATCGGGGGGGTGGAGGACATGTCCACGCTGGAGGACCTCCATGACGGAGCCATCATGCACAACCTCTTCCTGCGCTACCAGCAGAGACACATCTACGTGAGTTCACTGCTGGATAACACTCTCAAGATTCAAGGCTTTTATTGTCATGTGTTCAGAGCTACAGTGCAGATGTGTCAATGAAAATGACATTAAAGCCTTGAATTGATTTGAATTGATAATGAGTTTATTGCGGATCTAAAGAGTCTCCAAGGTGGAGGTCAATCTGAACTTTTCTGTCAGAGGATTTTAGACCTGGACCTTTTGGTTTGTCTTGGTTTTAGTCCAAAGGATGTTTGATTTAGTCCAATGGATGTTTGATTTAGTCCAATGGATGTTTGATTTAGTCCAATGGATGTTTGATTTAGTCCAATGGATGTTTGATTTAGTCCAATGGATGTTTGATTTAGTCCAATGGATGTTTGATTTAGTCCAAAGGATGTTTGATTTAGTCCAATGGATGTTTGATTTAGTCCAATGGATGTTTGCTTTAGTCCAATGGATGTTTGATTTAGTCCAAAGGATGTTTGCTTTAGTCCAATGGATGTTTGCTTTAGTCCAATGGATGTTTGCTTTAGTCCAATGGATGTTTGATTTAGTCCAATGGATGTTTGCTTTAGTCCAATGGATGTTTGATTTAGTCCAATGGATGTTTGATTTAGTCCAATGGATGTTTGTCCAATGGATGTTTGCTTTAGTCCAATGGATGTTTGCTTTAGTCCAATGGATGTTTGTCCAATGGATGTTTGCTTTAGTCCAATGGATGTTTGCTTTAGTCCAATGGATGTTTGATTTCGTCCAATGGATGTTTGTCCATTGGATGTTTGATTTAGTCCAATGGATGTTTGATTTAGTCCAATGGATGTTTGCTTTAGTCCAATGGATGTTTGCTTTAGTCCAATGGATGTTTGCTTTAGTCCAATGGATGTTTGATTTAGTCCAATGGATGTTTGATTTAGTCCAATGGATGTTTGATTTAGTCCAATGGATGTTTGCTTTAGTCCAATGGATGTTTGCTTTAGTCCAATGGATGTTTGATTTAGTCCAATGGATGTTTGTCCAATGGATGTTTGCTTTAGTCCAATGGATGTTTGCTTTAGTCCAATGGATGTTTGATTTAGTCCAATGGATGTTTGATTTCGTCCAATGGATGTTTGTCCAATGGATGTTTGATTTAGTCCAAAGGATGTTTGATTTAGTCCAATGGATGTTTGATTTAGTCCAATGGATGTTTGCTTTAGTCCAATGGATGTTTGCTTTAGTCCAATGGATGTTTGATTTAGTCCAATGGATGTTTGATTTAGTCCAATGGATGTTTGATTTAGTCCAATGGATGTTTGATTTAGTCCAATGGATGTTTGCTTTAGTCCAATGGATGTTTGCTTTAGTCCAATGGATGTTTGATTTAGTCCAATGGATGTTTGCTTTAGTCCAATGGATGTTTGATTTAGTCCAATGGATGTTTGCTTTAGTCCAATGGATGTTTGATTTCGTCCAATGGATGTTTGATTTAGTCCAATGGATGTTTGCTTTAGTCCAATGGATGTTTGATTTAGTCCAATGGATGTCGTCTACTCCTTGAAGCAATTTGCAATATGAGATAATACAAAAAAAAGAAGGTGAACCAGAATTGGATTTGACAACATTGCACGCTTTCCAGTAGCAATGGTCACCTTTTTCAAATAAGTATAAGTAGAGTATTTGGCACATTTATTTTATTTATATTTTCTATTATTTTCTATCTTCTTTCATATATATATATATTTTTTATTATATGTTGTTATTATTTATATTTCTTCTTATTATATTTTTTTTATTATATATAATTATTATTATTATTTATATATTTTTTCTTTTATATTTTAATTGTATTTCTTATTTTTTTCTTATTAATTCTTCTTGCATTTTTTTAACTTAATTTAATTATTTTATTTGTATTTAAATGTCATTGTATTTTCTTTGGGGGAACAAGTATATATCTGCTACTTATACCTACCCAGTTTCATACAAGTGAAACCTGAGTGAGGGGCTCCATTTTAGAAACGTTATGCTATTGAGCCTTTTTGCCACAACTCGAGAACGAGACCCCTTCAAATCTAACGTGTTTCACCAGTCGTGACAAGTGTGGCAAAAGACACGTTTTCGCCCCCTAACCCAAAACGCGATCCTTCGTCATAAGAATGATAACTTTATGGACGACAACAAGCTTCCCATCTATCAGCTGAATCATGTTTCCACTTCTTTCTTAGCAGTAGTTATTACACAACGTCGGGATAGCCTGGAGACGCGGGCAGATAGGGAAGCTGTTGTTCAGAATCAGAAATGCAAACTGAGACACGTCTCCCCGTGGACATCCAGTCAGAAGAGTTTCTGTCTCTGATCTATTAAAGTGAAGGTTTTGCCTGAGGCGGTGAGACACACTTATGAACCGGATTGTCTGAACACAACGTACAGGACACTCGGGTACAGACAGCAGGCTTTTACAAGAACACATAAACCTGTCCGACTACTTTTTCATTACTTCTAGAAACTTTTATGAGATCATTTCCAGCATAAAAACGTAAAAATATTTAAAAAAAATTGTTCATGTAATATATATTTTTTAGCCTACAAAGTCCTCTATGCCCAATGTCTTGTTAGAACATTGTCTTTTAGGCTTTTCTAAAGTTTTTTAAGTTAACGTTTTGATCATTTGAAAAAGAAATCATAGTAAAAGTTCACGTTTTGATCTTGATTTAAAAAAGTATTTGCACAAAAAAATTAAGTGCATGACATTTTTTTTAACTTTCTTTCAGGTTTAATATCATTATGATTCAGTTTGGTGTTTCCTTTGGATACAGTATGTATTCCCTATCATACTGTATACATTTTGATATCTGAGGCCTACTTTTTATAATTGCTGTTTTTTGTGTGTGTACAAACGTTGACCAGGCGATAAAACCCAAACACAAGAGAGATTGTTTTAGCCTTTTTGGATCCAAGAGGTTCAATTAACCATAAAAACATAATAGGGCCCCTTTAAGTTAAAGTACAAAAGCCTTGGCATCAAAATGTACCAACAGTTAAATGACTTGATACGGTAATGGCCCATTTCAGAATCATAGGGTTAGGGTTAGCTGCAAAGTAGAACATTTGCCTCTAAAATGTAGTGAAGTAGAAATATAACGTGGAATAAGTACCTTCAAATTGGACCTTAGTACAATACGTTGAGTATACTTCATTACATTCAACCATTGGGTAGTATTGGTGCGAATGTTACTTCCATGTGCTAAATAGGTCATTATTCCATCCTGTCCTGTTTTACACGGTGAGATAATTAGCAAACAAAGCATCTCTGTTCCTGCTGACCGCGTCACAGTGAAGGATTCTGGGAAATACTATGACGAAGACAAAGGAAATGTAGGACACATCCCAACACTGCTGTGAATCCGGACATATTGAGTACCCCAAAGTTAGATTAGAAATGGTAAGGGTCCCCAGCACATGCAAAATGCCGGATGTTGGGCTAAGTTGCATGAATTAGTAGCTAAACAATGGTTTGGCCCATTTTGGTGTTGTTTTTAAGGTTAATGAGGATTTTGAATCAATTTCTGACATTTTTAGGATCAAAAATAGCACTTTTGATCCCATAAAACATTAAAATCAACCCGAAATGCATCAATATCAGCCCAATGAGAGTACAAATACGGCAACTCTCTGGTTAAGACTGACATTTTGGATCCTGAAATTGTCATAAATGCATTCAGCATCCTCGATAACCTCCAAAAACACTCCAAAACTGTCCAAATCGCAAAGCCATTTTTATAACAATTGTCTGGAAATGCTAATTTTGCAAATTGCCCAATGTATACAAGTTAGCATCCGGGAGTTTCTATGTGCTGTGGACCCGTGCTATACATTTCTAATATAACTTTGGGCTGCTCAATATTTTTAGGTTCACATTGCTGGAAAGTAGTCTGGTGTGTTTCCGTCCTGAAGGCAGAACTTTCTGTCTGACTCCTGAGACAAAGGCAGCTCTGTGTTTCCACGGTAACCTCTGACAGACGCACTCTCATTACTTTAATCACTGCTGAATGCTCCCGTATGGCAGAAATTATCCAATCAATGCTTCACCGTCGCCCAAAATCTGCACTGCTTGCTTGTTTGTCTAAAAGTAAGAGGCCCATTCACAGACTTCTCCATAAATCAATTATTCAAAGTCACAT
Organism: Pogonophryne albipinna; assembly: GCA_028583405.1. Classification (NCBI taxonomy): domain Eukaryota; kingdom Metazoa; phylum Chordata; class Actinopteri; order Perciformes; family Artedidraconidae; genus Pogonophryne; species Pogonophryne albipinna. Next base: position 510,665 of record JAPTMU010000078.1, read on the forward strand.
CCAGTCATGTGTCTCTCTCCAGAAGCTTTCAGGGTCTGGATTTATAACTTATCTGCAGTTGACTGTACTCAGTAGAGATGTCCGTTCGTCTCTCAGCTCCTGCCAGGGTTCTGTCTTCTGCTGACACTCTCCAGAGAATCTTCAGTCTCACACATACACTCTCCAGAAATGTGTTTCTCTCTAAAGTCAGGGCCTTCAGTGCCATGAGAGGAAGGGTTCATCAGGACAGCGTCAGCGAGTGATTTGTCATTGGAAATATAAAAGAGACCTGGAACTGGAGCTGACTTCACGATTAGTAGCCAAATCATGCAATGCAGCATTCATACCTTTTTACTTCATCTTCTTAATATACTCTTTTAATTTAATTTTCATAATTTTATATAAATTATGTTTATAAAATATGTGTGTGTGTGCGTCTGTATGGTAGTGTGTGTGGGTTAGTGTGTGTGGGGTAGTGTGTGTGGGGTAGTGTGTGTGGTAGTGTGTGTGGTAGTGTGTGGGGTAGTGTGTGTGGGGTAGTGTGTGTGGTAGTGTGTGTATGGTAGTGTGTGGGGTAGTATGTGGGGGTGTGTGTGGGGTAGTGTGTGGGGTTGTGTGTGTGTGTGTGTGTGTGTGTGTGTGTGTGTGTGTGTGTGTGTGTGTGTGTGTGTGTGTGTGTGTGTGTGTGTGTGTGTGTGTGTGTGTGTGTGTGTGTGTGTGTGTGTGTGTGTGTGTGTGTGTGTGTGTGTGTGTGTGTGTGTGTGTGTGTGTGTGTGTGTGTGTGTGTGTGTGTGTGTGTGTGTGTGTGTGTGTGTGTGTGTGTGTGTGTGTGTGTGTGTGTGTGTGTGTGTGTGTGTGTGTGTGTGTGTGTGTGTGTGTGTGTGTGTGTGTGTGTGTGTGTGTGTGTGTGTGTGTGTGTGTGATCATCAGACGGCTCGTTTTGACCTGAAATCAGCAGTACCTCTGTGGATGAATCTCAGGTAAAGTTCCTGACTTCCTGAAATACCAGAGTCTCCGTGGGGGGGGGGCAGTCAGAGGTGAGGGGGGGGGGGGCAGTCAGAGGTGAGGGACTGATGCGTGAAATCAAACGCATCGGAGCGAGGGGCCGAGTCGTAACCAATCAGGGGCCCCGGATTCCTGAGAGCCCCCCCGCAGGTTTCTGAGAGAACTAAATAAAGAGGGCTAATGAGTTCAGCAGGAAGAGAGAAGCTTCCTCAGGACATCGAGAGCCTTCCTGCTCTCTCACCCTCTCTTCCTCTCACCCTCTCTTCCTCTCATCCTCTCTTCCTCTCACCCTCTCTTCCTCTCACCCTCTCTTCCTCTCACCCTCTCTTCCTCTCATCCTCTCTTCCTCTCATCCTCTCTTCCTCTCACCCTCTCTTCCTCTCACCCTCTCTTCCTCTCATCCTCTCTTCCTCTCACCCTCTCTTCCTCTCACCCTCTCTTCCTCTCATCCTCTCTTCCTCTCATCCTCTCTTCCTCTCACCCTCTCTTCCTCTCATCCTCTCTTCCTCTCACCCTCTCTTCCTCTCATCCTCTCTTCCTCTCACCCTCTCTTCCTCTCATCCTCTCTTCCTCTCATCCTCTCTTCCTCTCACCCTCTCTTCCTCTCACCCTCTCTTCCTCTCACCCTCTCTTCCTCTCACCCTCTCTTCCTCTCATCCTCTCTTCCTCTCATCCTCTCTTCCTCTCACCCTCTCTTCCTCTCACCCTCTCTTCCTCTCATCCTCTCTTCCTCTCACCCTCTCTTCCTCTCACCCTCTCTCCCTCTCTCCCTCTCACCCTCTCACCCTCTCTTCCTCTCACCCTCTCACCCTCTCGCCCTCTCGCCCTCGCGTCCTCTCATCTCTTGTCCTCTCATCCTCTCGCCCTCTCGTCCTCTCACCCTCTCGTCCTCTCACCCTCTCGTCCTCTCGTCCTCTCGTCCTCTCACCCTCTCGTCCTCTCGTCCTCTCATCCTCTCTGCTGTCAGATCCTCTCGTCCTCTCGTCCTCTCGTCCTCTCGTCCTCTCGTCCTCTCGTCCTCTCACCCTCTCGTCCTCTCGTCCTCTCATCCTCTCTGCTGTCAGATCCTCTCATCCTCTCGTCCTCTCGCCCTCTCGCCCCCTCGTCCTCTCGCCCTCTCGCCCTGTCGCCCTCTCGCCCCCTCGTCCTCTCGCCCTCTCGTCCTCTCGTCCTCTCACCCTCTCGTCCACTCGTCCACTCGTCCTCTCGCCCTCTCTTCCTCTCGTCCTCTCTTCCTCTCGTCCTCTCGCCCTCTCGTCCTCTCGTCCTCTCGTCCTCTCCTCCTCTCGTCCTCTCACCCTCTCGTCCTCTCTGCTGTCAGGTCTTCAAAACGCTGCTGATTTCACGATGACTCTCATTGGCTTTCAGATGACTTGCAGTCGAGATGACGATGGTGTTTTTGAACATGTGGAACATTGAATTGTAACACACCTTGTCTGCCAATACATTTGTTTTTGTTTAGCAAAGTTTGACATCATAGATCTATAATATGTTAAAAGAAAATAGGTTTGATTTGAAAATAAAAAACACACACTCTCTCTGTGATTACTTACAAGATGTTCTATATTTTGTTGACATTACAAAATCTGTAGAAGTTTGTGAACCTGATGTGTTTATTAGTGCGGCTGGTTTCTGGTGGAGCGACCTGTGTGTGTGTGTGTGTGTGTGTGTGTGTGTGTGTGTGTGTGTGTGTGTGTGTGTGTGTGTGTGTGTGTGTGTGTGTGTGTGTGTGTGTGTGTGTGTGTGTGTGTGTGTGTGTGTGTGTGTGTGTGTGTGTGTGTGTGTGTGTGTGTGTGTGTGTGTGTGTGTGTGTGTGTGTGTGTGTGTGTGTGTGTGTGTGTGTGTGTGTGTGTGTGTGTGTGTGTGTGTGTGTGTGTGTGTGTGTGTGTGTGTGTTCCACTGGAAGACGAGAGAGGCCACTGTTTGACAGCTCAGCTGTTTACAATCACAGCAGCTCTAAAGGTTACACACACACACACACACACACACACACTCAGGAATCCCTGACTCGCTCTGTACCCCGATACTGTCCCTCTCTCATCTCATCTTTCTATCACACGCTGTTCTTTTTGCCTCTGCCCCATCAATATTTGTCTTAAATCCCCCACTCTCTCATAGACACACACACACACACACACACACACACACACACACACACACACACACACACACACACACACACACACACACACACACACACACACACACACACACACACACTCTGTCTCCTCTCTGTTTCTCTCTTCACAGCAGGGGGTCTTTAAATCAAGACCTTTCTATTCCTGCCTATCCGATCCGTTTTGTATCGTATATTTAAAATAAACATTACTTTATATAAACCAATCGATGCATGGCCTGTGGCCTGTGAACGCCAACGGCCCGTCCACACAGCAGCGTTAAAAAAATCTTGAAGATCTTGGAGCTGGGCGTGTCTGAAAGCTTGGGGATTTTTTGCGAGCAACGCGACCAACAACCAATCACATGAATCTCCCGCCCCCGACATACAAAGCAATAGCAATGTTAAAACGAAGTAAACTGGATATAAAATCCCCAAACAGGCGAAAACCTTCCAGTTTCACCCACTGTCTCTGTCACCTCCATCCATGCCTCGCTCCTCCGGTTTGTATCCCGGGAAAGTTATCAGCGACTGGTCATAAAGAACCGGGTGATCCATTTTCAGGAATATGAGGAAATGACCTGCGTAGTCTCTCCCAGCTTGCACGCGGTTTGATTGGCTAGCGCTTGTACCAGAGATGTTCACAAGTCTTTTTTTGCAAGTCCAAGTCAAGTCTCAAGTCTTTGGTCACGAGTCCAAGTCAAGTCTCAAGTCTTTGTGACCTGAGACTTGATCAAGTCTCAAGTCTTTGGTCACGAGTCCAAGTCAAGTCTCAAGTCTCTAAAAAATAAAAGTCTCATGTCTCTTCTGGTTGTAATAAGCCTTCTATTGTCTGCTGCTATCCAGTCTGTTAAGAATACTGCACAGCTATATCTAATAAATTCAAAGCATTTACTGTATTATTATCACTCCTATATCTATTAGCATACAGTATCAGTACTGATTAGTTGTTTGTTATATGATCACTTTAAACAGGCTATTGCAATGCAATATGAGGAAAAACATCACACTTTAGCTAAATGCAAACAACTTATAAGCAAAACACTTCAGAATCAGAAATCAGTATCACAAATACTTTATTAATCCCCCGCAGGGAAACTATGTTAAAAGTAAACATTTGTTCTGTGCCATTTGCAACTAAAAAACTATTGCTGCAATATTATCTGAAATATACTGAACTGGTGATATTAAAACATGACCTGTTCCAAAAGAGATATCTACCATTAACACCATTTACCAGCCAAATGCTGGTAAATCATCAAGTGGCTGGTTCTGTATGTTGCACGCACCAGCCAAAAATAACAATGGCAATCTATTGAGTGGCTGGTAACATTTCAACATTCACTAGGCTAGCCATTTGGCCAGTGGACAAAAATGTTAAAATGTGACCTCTGCAACCGTATTGTTTAATTACACTGGGTCTCTAATTACATCTTTTAAGTCTACTATAAATAAACATATTCCTCTATCCTCTCACTCAAACCCAGTGTAATGGTAACCTGATAAACCTGTAACATTAACGTTACGTGGTCAACAATAAACCTGTAACCTGCCTATAAACCGACAGATGTATTTATGTATGTAACTATGTATTTTTCTACGTTTAACGTTAGCCAGTAGATGGTGGCAGCGGAACGTAATGATTAACGTTACCGACCTTTTTTATGTCATGTCAAGTGTTGGATGTCAACGCCACTCAACGCAAACAAGTGTGACAAGCAAACATTCACTCATCTTTTCAAATATTCAGTTACAAAGCTAGTAGCAAGCTAAGTTAACATTACATAGCTGATGCTGAGCTAAACATGTTTGCTAACCGTCCATATGCGTTAATGTGACTGACCTCTCCGGGTGAGTTTTCAAGTGCCTGATGAAATTTGACGTTGTTGCACCAGCATCCTTGATTTTAATATTGCAGACTTTGCAGTGTGCGCTCCTTTTGTTGGTGCCGCCGGCGTTTTGTTCGAAGTGTTTATAGTTGAACCTAATTACAAGCGGTACAGCTGCAGGTGTGCCGCCGGTCGCCATGGTGTTACCATGATGTTAATGTTAAAGGTGGGGTAGGTAAGTTTGAGAAACCGGCTCGAGATACACTTTTTGTTATATTCCATGGAATGCTCTTAACATCCCGATAGCCGGCCCGGCTAAAATAACTGGATGGCCTACCTGCCTGTCAGCCTCCCATCGGGGCACAAACTTATCTCGTGCCCTCATTGGTCATGTGCGCGTTCGTGTGTGTTGGAGGAGGGGCTCTGTGAGGAAGTGGCAGATTTTCTCCGGTTGTGTATTTTCAAATTCTAGCGATCTCGAGCCGGTTTCTCAAACTTACCTACCCCACCTTTAATACGCCAAAAATAGAAAACACAATGATTGTTCACGAGTCCCAAAACACGAGTCCAAGTCGAGTCCGAAGTCTTTTGAGCAGGAGTCCAAGTCAAGTCTGAAGTCTCTGTGTGTGCGACTTAAGTGCGACTCGAGTCCGAGTCACAGACTCGAGTCCCCATCTCTGGCTTGTACTGTCAGATTTGCATAAACAGGATTTGATTGGCTGATGCTTCCACCTCAGCTTCAAAAGTTGAACATTGCTCAACTTTTGAATCCTGAAAATCCTGGAAATCTTCGCTTTGCTTCCCACAATGCAGTTCGGCGAAAAGCGAGGCAAAGTGACGTCACCCCATTCAAAGTCAATGGGCAGAGAAGCGTTGGAAGATTTTTTTAACGCTGCTGTGTGGACGGGCCGGAACTAATCGTGCCTCTGCTTCTGTCAAAAATACCCTGGAGCTCAGCGGCTAATGGCTCAACTGTAGATATACAAGCTGATGATAATGATAAGTGGTTAATGGGTTGAAACTTAAAACGTGCAAAAATCACAAAAAGAAGGACATAAAACGCCATGAAACAGATTGATGTCTTGCACAGACCCTCACTCTTTGTTAGAGCAAGATTTCATAGTTTGAGGTTTAATGTTCTTGTAATATAAGCTGTATCTTATCACAACATATCAAATGCAAATATCTGAAATAGTCCAGATGAGGCTTATTGCATGCATTTCAATCATATCTCTGTAATCTCTGCAGTCAGAGCTCTCCACCTGAACACACACCTTCAGACCACACACTGAATCCCTCTGGACACACTGAAACACAAAGCCACTTTACTTCGTATTAAAGCGGAACGTGTGCATGTGGAGGAACGTTTACATTGCAGAGGCTTCAGAGCTGATTACTGTCAGATGTGGAGCGACTGCCCTCCGGCCAAAAAACCTCCATGTCATTTCCTGCCGGCTATATATACAAATACCCTCTGTACGTATGTCACTTCCTGTGATTTAGACTAAGAGTGGGTACTGTCCCGTGTTGGGGAGAAGTGAACTACAAGTCATTTTAAAACACATTTTCTTTGTTGGTTTGATCATTTTTTACTTAGTTCTCCGTAGGGAAGTTTTTCTGTAGCTCGACTTCCTCCAGTGTGAAGACGTTTTCAAAGTAGTCTCTCCCACACCGCCCATTGGTTTGATTTAGATCTGTGTTGTTGGAAATATCTCGAATGTGAGAGAAATGACTGCATTAGTGGAATTACAGAGACATCGAGGCATTAGTGGCTCCATGCAAATGTTTTTTAGCATTTTTTGGTCGCTAATTACGTTCAATTTTGGTTTTTCACTCGTCTGTTATTTGTTAATGGACTTTGAGAACAGAAAAACACATTTGTCTGGAATCTGGGGGACATTGTTGTTGGCTCTGATGATTCAATGTTGGTTCCACTACAAGATGTATCAGCTGACTGAATCCAACAGGGCTTTAGTGAGTTTCAGCTAATTGGTTATCTGTCTTTCCACAACGTTATCGTTCCTTTTTCACTTTCCTCGCTCTCATAGTGTTGTTTTTGTCCGCAAAAAATATGTTTCTTTCAGATACAAAGCTGTAAAAAGCCACTGTACACAGCAGCGAACAGCAGACAGACACCGATAGAGACTTTCTGGTGAACATCGTGCAGCGATTATCAGCTAAACATATTTCCCTCAGGAGATGGAGGAGACCAAACATGAAGCAAAAAGAGACAACTGGACTCAAACTCATCAGATAAACACAAACACAAAGACTCTAAACAAATGACCCTGTCACTGCTGGATGTGTATATAAGAATCTGTTCGTTTTGGGTTTAATTATCTGAGGAAAAATACATTTGAGCAGCGATCATTCAAAGAAAATCTAACTTTCTTTTACCTTAAAACACCATTTTGGTTCCTTACATCAAGTGTAATGCGTGATTACTTTACAGTCTATGTGGGGCAAACTTCTGAAGCAATTGGAGTCAGGACTCAGATACCTCTTTCACACCAACGCAACTCCGGTTCAAGCTCCGTGAGCTTTTCAGGTTCAGAACCGGTTCTTCGGTTTAGCTCCGGCTCTTTTCACACCGCCCAGAGTCCGACTGGTGCTGCGTTATTGCGTCATCGTTTGCGTCATGGCGTAACCGTTTGCGTGCCTGCTTCATAAAGCCAAACCGCGCGGAAACCCCTCACAGCTGACAACAACAACAACAACGGCCGATTGTGCTCCAGCTTCCTCTGTACCTCTTCGGAAGACCAGATTCCCAGTAGGTAGCTGGTCTCTTCAGTGGACCACTGCTGCTTGTTAAGTTTCTCCATCGTTGTGTACAAACTGGATAAAACGCGGGCTTGTTGTTGTTGTTCAGGAGTTGATCCCGTCCCTGCCCCCGCCTCGACGTCAGCGTGACGTATGCGGTGCTTTTGCTCTAGCCGGACAATTTTTTGGTGCTTGAAACGAACCGGATTCCGGAGCTAAGAGGCGGCTCCGCTGCGGTGTGAACAGGAAAACCTGGTGCTTTTCAAGCTCCAGCTCCGAACCGGCCCTGAAACACCGTAAAACGAGGAGAGCTGGAGCTTTGATGGCAAACACTGACGGTTTATTTGGAGCTTCGGCCGGAGAATTCACAAAACATGTCGCGGGCCACGGTTTGACCACACGGTTGAGATGCCACAATCAATTCTGAAGAACCCTTCCTCTCGTATGATGTTTAACTAGTTTCTCTGAGGGTACTCAACGTTCTTCATTAGTTAGACTAAACAGTGGAGGAAACTGATTCACATTTGTTGTCGCTTATGGCTCGGGGTCATCTACCCCCCGAGAAGGATGTGTTCCAGGTGTCCCACAACAATGTCACAAACTGGCAACAACAACAACTTGCTAGGGCAACCCCTCCTTAAGGGAGATAACGGCTGCTCGAGGCTGAGCATCTGCGTCAGAGGGTGAAAGAGGACAGTAAATGATTCCCTAACAGTATACATAACATCACAAAAACAAAGTAGTAACATCATGGAAAATAAAAGAATATATTCTCATGTGTATGACAGTTGTCCTCCAGCTATCAGGTGTTTCCCTCAGGAGATGGAGGAGACCCAACATGAAGCAAAAAGAGAGACAACTGGACTGAAACTCATCAGAGAAACACAGACTCTAAACAAATGACCCTGTAACTGCTGGATGTCATCTGGATAAGAAACTTTCTGCTTTGGGTTTCATTTCCTGAGGAGAATACATCGGAAATGTGAGCAGCTTATTATCTTAAACTATAAAGCAAAGTTTGTCTCCTTACTTCCAGTCGAATGCACAGGAAATTAAAACGTTCATTTGTTTGTTATCCCTTACTAGTATCAAAACCTCCAACCATGTATTATAATCAAAATGAGAAAATGCTATTTAATTATTTAATCGTAGAAAATATGTATTTTAACATAAGAAGCTCAAATGAACAAAGATTACATTGAAAAGAAAATGTAATAAACACAAGAAATGAAATATGAATACATTTAAAACATTTTATAAATAAATAAATATATGTTGAAAAGTTTCATGTCGCCTTGAAACCTGCCAAACTTTCTTGTGTCACTTAAACATAATAATAATATTCCCTCCTCTGAACGACTGCAGCAGATGTTTGGTTTCCGTCAGCGTTGATATTAAACTCGACTCGTGGACCAGTCAGTTTAATCGCCAAGTCAAACAAATGCAGGAATTTGTCTTTGTGACACGGTGACTGCTGAATGCCTGAACCCCCCCCACAACCCCCCCACTCGGTTACATGTCCTGCCGTCAGCCATGCAGGTCGCACAGACCCTGGATCTGATCCTCACATGTTTGTAGAAATAATAATAATCTTCATTTGTACAGTATAGCACCTTTCATACAATAAGTGCAGTTCAAGGTGCTCGTAGACATTTCACAGAGAATTGATATCACACAGAATACAGCTACCAGTAAAAGACATATAAATAAACATAACAAATAGTAAGTAAGTAAGTAGGTAGGTAGGTAGTAGGTAGGTAGGTAGGTAAGCAAGCAGGTAAGTAGGTAGGTAGGTAGGTAGGTAGGTAGGTAGGTAGGTAGGTAGGTAAGCAAGCAGGTAGGTAAGTAAGTAGGTAGGTAGGCAAGTAGGTAGGTAAGTAGGTAGGTAAGTAAGTAAGTAGGTAGGTAGGTAGGTTGGTAAGTAAGTAAGTAAGTAGGTAGGTAGGTAGGTAAGTAAGTAAGTAGGTAGGTAGGTAGGTAAGTAAGTAAGTAGGTAGGTAAGTAGGTAGGTAAGTAAGTAGGTAGGTAGGTAGGTAGGTAGGTAAATAAGTAGGTAGGTAGGTAGGTAGGTAGGTAGGTAGGTAGGTAGGTAAAGAAAACTATAAAATACATGACAGAACTTGAAGTACAATCGCAATAGATTCATATTAAAGAAATGAAATACCAAAGAAAGAGTAAAATACAATAAAAACCATAAAATAAAATACCATAAAATGTGGGACTCACTGGGTAATATTAATCCTGCTCTAACTTGTATTATTCTATTTGTATTGTTTAATACATGCAGGATCACCCCCCACTCTGTTACATGTCCTGCCGTCAGCCATGCAGGCTGCACAGACCCTGGATCAGATCCTCCAGTTCTCCTCAGTGTTGCTCCATCTGGTCTTCATTTCCCCGTCAGAGCGTTCGTCTGGCTCCGGCTCTGAGGGATCTGGTTTTTTTGGACAGGTCTCAGCCTCCCTCTGCTCTAAAGTTTCACCGTGAGCTCTGACTGACGCCTCTCTGTAAACACTGAGTCTCTCTCGCTGCCGTTAACAGAGAAAAATACTCACTTTAGTTCAGTTTGACACTAACTGGGATCTGCTGTTCGTCATCTGCTGAGTGTCAGATATCCGTGATATAAGTGATACTGTACTTATAATCTGTCTTTGGAGAGTTTAACACTCACCTCTGAAGATGTGTTTGAGTTGCTCGTCGTCCACACTACTCGTCATGTCCCAACTTGTTCATTTAATTACAATGAAGTGGGTAAAACTATGTGAAAGTGGATTCAAATGATCATGCTGTTTGGTGCATTAGGTGTTACAAAGAAATATAGAACTATTAGACAGAAATATAGGATAGAACTACGTCATTCAATTAAAAAACATTCAAAGGAATGTTTATAAGAAATACACATTACAGTCATTAATATACAATAAAACAATCAAATACCATAACATGTCGGACTCTTAGCGTAATCCTAAACCAGCTCTAGCTTGTATTATTCTATTCTATTTGTATTGTTGAATCCATTCAGGATCACCTCTAACAGCTGTCAACAGTTGTACAAGTCTTCTTCCTCACATCTCACAGACAGACACATCATCAGAGGTTAACCCGAGAGCACACTACAAAGACTCTAGCCCAGTATATGTGTCTAGTATCTATAGAATAAGTCTCTCCACCTGAGATGAGATGTAATCACTGCAGTGAGATATCAGGGCTTGTGTTTAGACGATGCATCATCTTGTTGAGTCAAAACATCGTACTTTGAGTTGTATCTCAGATGAAACTTGTTTTTTTGAACATCAGAAAACGGAACACTTTTGAGCATTTGCGGCTTATATTGAAACCGCATTTCCTGATTCTGGTCAAATATAGGTCAACATGAGTTCTCCCAGCTATTAGAGCGGAGCAGGGATGACGTATTTACCCGGAAGGAAGCGGCTGGTTTCCTCGACTAAAAAGCAACGGGATCTCTCCAGAGGATTTAGGAAAATAGCTCAAAATAAGATTTGATAAATGCACGTTTTGTTCAGCCGGATCATCTCCACATGTCTACGCTACTTTCATAATGTTGAATCATAAATCTAATCAAAGCTAAATGCTAACGTGATGCTATAAAGGAACTACAGCGCGTCCAGCAGCACGACTTCAACGTCACGCCAACTTCAGATCCATATTCAAACACTCAGATTCTAAATGGAACGAGTTGAAGCGTTTGTTTGAACACTTTGCAGGAGGCAGGGACTTGCTTTCAAGCAGAACAGAAACTAACTTAGAGGAGTGTTTACGTGTTCGGCGTAATGACGTACAACGGCCTCCACGACTTCTGTAGTCCTATTCAGCCGCTTGGTAACAACCATCGTTTCTCAGACAACTCTTCAGAAATCACAGTGGGGTCACTGCTGATGATTTAATGTCGTAGAACAATCCGTCTCTTCAATGTGTCTCAACCACAGACCTTATTTCAGCTACTTTCCAAAACCCTATGGAGAGATCCCATTGGCTCTGAGACGAGGGAACAGGAAGTGGAGAAATGCTGACTCACTTCCTGGTTTTAGGACTCGTCACTGCACCGCTCCTTTACAAGATGTGATTTATCTAAATATTCCTTCTTATTTAAAGGAATCTTACAACAAGCACATGTTCACTTGTTCTATTGGCAGTTTTTTGTACTTATTTCAAGTGAAAACAACTTGTTTTCATTATTGTTTAACTTGTTATGGAGCTGCATTTGTTCCAGTGTGATGATCCAGATCAGAGCTAAACTGTTTACGCTGATCTGCTTTTATTCCTCCAAACGGAGTCCTTCACCTGAGCAGAGATCGGTGTTTACAGAGAGATAACAAAGGGATCCTCTGCACAGCACTATGACTTCTCCATTCCCCCTGTATGATTTGCACACGCAGGCAGGATAGTCCACAGTATTTGAAATGCAAATACTCTCCCCTCAACTGCCATTCAAATGTATTTGCATCCATAGTATCTGTAGGTCAGCGGGGCGTCTGTACGAGGGCTTTAATGAGCAGGAGATGAAGACGTTTGCACTGGAGGAAACGTCCTCATCAGCGAGAGAATACCTGCGTCTGAATCCTGAGATACGTCTTGTTTAGACAGGATGTTTAACCAGGACGTTACACAGGGGGGAGTTCACAGAAACACGTTAACGTAGGAGATATAGGTTAGACAAAGGAAAGCACTTGATGGGACTTGTTCATGGTTAGAATGGCATTTTCCTTTATAGTTTGAGCCAGTATATCGGCCAAATTGTGTATTAATGTTGCTTAGAATAGTGCCACCAGCCTCTATATCCCACTGTTTGAGTATCATTTATTAATAACTACTGTGTTGCGTTGCTTAAGGAGATTGCTGAGCCTTTCGTTAAAGAAACTCAATCAGTTTGTGATCCATGTCTTCAGTATATGAACCAATCTAAGCTAAAAGCAACGGACAGGAAGTAAAAATGTACTGAAGGACGGATTGACTAACGGATGCTTTTCCTCTTTTTATGCAGGGGAATTTGTTGATGATAAGAACATCTTACACTATATACTTCTACTGGTGCTTTTAGGTCATTGGGTGCATATCATATCATAGTATAATGTCTTATTTGGGCAATTAAATATCCTATATCAGTGCATTTAATGACTGAAGTGAACCACAAGTTGTAACGAGAGTTGAACTTGTATTCATAATGTCAAAAGCTGAGCGAGCTTCAAACTATTAGTAGACGACCCTCTTCAGATGAAGCCTTTGCATCACCAGGCTGATTGTCTTCTCTTCATGCTGTGTGCATCGGTATGCCGACTAACCCTAATCACGGTTATTATGGCTGTAATCTGATATCTGTTCTTCAGCGCTCTGGGCACGGTGTAACCTCAGGCACGGCAGAGCTTTCGTCTTATTTCTATTCATCCAAACGATTTGGAAATGTTTTCTGATTGACCTCGATAAAGAGGAAAAGGGGTCTTCTGTTGTAGATTTGTCTGCTTTGCGTTGAAGCTCCATTAGAATAATAAACCTTTTACTAACCGGTAGTGAGGCGATAATACAAGCTACTGAAGAGAGGACTACAGCGGCCTCACTAAAGCAAGCAGAAGGTGTGAAGCACATCTCCGTGGGACTACAGCCAGACGCTAAATGTGATTTCACTGTGACTGACAGCAGCCTGCTTTCAGAGGTTGTGTTGTTCCGGGATAATAGGAAGTCTGCAGAAAGGAGGAGAAGCTCTGCACACCAACGTGTTTCTCTTCTAAATGCATTGCATCTTCTCCTCCAGGCGACCCTCACCTCCTAATGTGTGCTCATGGGAACACTCTGATCCCCTGTAATAAGATTTACACTTTGCAAACACACAATGTTCCCATCTTCAGACGAACATGATAGAAAATACCTCATATTCTTTACATTTAGCAGAATAGGTGTTTAGACTCCAGAGAGAAAGTAGGGTAAAGTTCAACATGACCCTTTTTGCAGCATGAAACCGGAGCTGCTGTGATTTGTGGGGTTTCTGTGCAGCTTTTCATGGAGAAACGTGGGTTATCTTACTTATGTAACTTAAGTTATGTAACAATTACACTTATTAACCCAAACAGGCTTTTTTCTAAACCTAAGCAAGTCGTTTTGTTGCCTGCTACCAAACTGTAATAACTTGCTTAAAACCACTGCAGTTATGTTAAGGAATGAGGACGTGTGGATATTATGTTAACCCATAGGTGGTCAGTAAGCGGTGGAAGACTTGTCAATATGTCATTGTGATGCATGCATATACTGCCATTCTCCAACAGGAACACATAGTACAAGAACATTCCCATGCAACATTTGATCAAAAGAGATCGTTAAGAATAGGTATATGCGTTCTTTAAATGGTTATGATTAAGGCTAATACACATTTTGACAGTCAAAGCACACGGACTGTATCACAAGAAGTAGATAAGGTACAGGATGTCTGGATATGTTCGACCTTGAAGCAAATTGAAAGGATTGGCTTCATCTTTTTGTTGACTTGTGTCGATGCTGGGAAATGAGACATATGACCTCTTACAAAGTCTGACTTTTGAGAGTTTGCTCCAACATGTTTACCCTCCAGAGTGGACCACGCTCATGAGTGTTATCCAAAGGGTTCAGGAGCTGAGTTTAGGCATTTATTCTGGGGTTTGTACACAAAAGACCTGGTGCGTTTAAGGGGTGGATCCAAATGAAAAAGTAATTATTGTTAACCTTTCCAAACTGTGGATCCACTTCACTCTTTTAACCAATTTAAGGTTTGTTTTCTTGGGACGCACGCTTGTCTAAGAGATGGAAAACGTCTCAACTTGTTAACTGCACCTCTTTGCTGGTTTTGACAGTATCTTTTAGGGCTGCTCGATTATGGCAAAAATCATAATCTCGATTATTTGGGTCAATAATTGTAATTTACGATTATTAACTGCGATTATTCATTGACTTTGAAAACATCCATTTATTGGAGACATTTTTTCTTAACAGTATGTTTTGAACAGTTGATTACCCTGAACTTAAAGGTCCCATGTCATGCTTTTCCGGTTATTACCCGTCCCCTTGTGTGTTATGAAGGTTTTAATGCATGTAAACGGTCTGCAGAGTCAAAACCCTCAAAGTACACCATGTAGCGAGTAAAACTCTAACACAGAAAATACCTCCCCTAAAACGCCTCGTTGGAGATACGTCACTGTCCATTTGATTCTTCCGGGTACATCATGATGTCATGTCGTCCCCGGAACGAAATGGACCAATCCGTGGAGCCGTTACGTTACGTCCGCGGAGCCGTTACGTTAAGCCCCCGCTGATTGGTCCAAATTGACCAATCCACGGACTTCCTCACACACTCAGTACAAGCAGCTCTGCTGATCTCTCCTCCCTGGCTGCAGGCTGATAACAGACAGTTGGGATCGTGGCGAAATTCTCTCTGCAGACCCATTCTCACAGCCGTTTATCAACCTGTTTCTTACTCAATATCAAGCCACACTTATTGTGTTTACTTCGGCTGTGACTTTGTGTGCTCAGGGATGAGTTTGGCTGTGTTTCGCTGTGTATCGCTAAACAAGGAAATCACACCTCCACGGAGCTCAGCGCGATTCACAACGTCCCGACCAATCAGAGCACACTGTGCTCACAGGGAGGGGGGGGGGGCTGGAGCTATTGGAGCTACAACGAGCCGTTAAAGGCAGAGAGTGAAATTCAGTGAATACACGTAGTTTACAGAGATGCTGTTTGAGAAACCAATGTGAGTTTGGACACAGTATAATTCTATTCTAGTAGACCTCAACAAAGGAATTATGATCAGTGGAAATGGCCATGACATGGGACCTTTAAAGTATAATTCAACTGAAAATGTAATAATAAAAAAATTAATCGTTTTATTCCGATTACGTTGTTTTCGTAATCGTTGCAAGCCATAATCGTAATCGCGATTAAAATACGATTAATTGAGCAGCCCTAGTATCTTTGCATTTGTTTTCTCATGGATGCAATCGTGCAACACATCTCTGCACTTTTCTGATAGAAACTTCTTTTTCTGAACAGCCTCCGTGACTATTTGTTCTGCTGTAACCTTTACGACGTCTCACAGCGAGGCCATCGGTACAAACATCCAGTTGTTTTCTCACAGACACACACAGATGCTGATGTGCTGCCTTTTTTCCGAGCCTTCCCATGATGCATCAGTCACCACCGCAGCGCTGAACACTGCCAACACTTTCTCTGGCTTCTGCTTCAGCCGTTTAGTTTGCTTTGAACTCTGAAACATGAAGCCGCTCTGGAAGATGTGCAGTTTGAGGGAGGCGAGGGGAAAAGAACAACTAACAGGTCAGAAGTGTTGAGCGTTGAGTTGCTGAGCTTTCCCCAAGCTGAGAGGAAGTGGTGACGGAGATGTTGAGTATCACTGGGGTCATGTGTCTGTCGTCTGACTTCCATTAAGCTCAATAAAGGCTTTTATGACTCTGAGCTTTTGTCAGAGAATTGGATTATGTGCAGCCTTTGGCCCGTCTGTTATTCTAACAGTGACGGGCTGCATAGATGTTTGACTTATAGGTTCAGAGAGATATCACTTGTCGTTGGAAAGGTTTTCAGAAACCAATGTTCTGCAATAGTTTATCTCACCGTTTTAAAATGGTCCATCTTAACTTTGGTGGATTGGACTTTTAGACAGGGCAAATAACGGTTGCAAATTATGTTCAATTCTTGAATATGGAGACATTGTCCACAATCCATCCTTTGTGAATCCGCCACATAGTCTCTTAGTTTGATGTTTGCAGAGATGTTACAGAACAGTAATGTTCATTTACATGTTAAACCTTTTGGCAAGCAGTACCATGACGTTTAAATCTCAATCTCAACAGAACCTGTTTCTGAAATGTCTTGTTGGTAACAGATGGATAGAATTCACTAAACGATTGTGCAGCTTTTGCAGCTAATACACCTGCACCAACAAGACCAACAGAACCAGTGTAACTATCAAAGCCACCAGGACTGGAAAGCTTCCCTTACTGGGCTGCCAGGCTAATAGCTTCTCACTGGTCCTGTGGGAATTGAGGTATTGAAAGTATATAACAAACATATGATGCAAAATGTGCAAAAACAGACCAATTAAAAAGATAGGTGAAAATAGTCCATTCATACCTGAACGTAACTCTATCTGTGAACATGTACTATCTTACAGGTAGACATCATCATCACATCTGGTTCATTTACACCCTGAATAATATATATATATTGTAGTAATAATGATATAATCTATGTATAGTTGTACATGTATATTGTATGTAGACATACATTTAGATATATCATTTGTAAGTCAATAATAAATATTTGATACTACCTAAGTTTTTACAGTATCATAATTCTCTCGTTTCATTATTGTTTTACGCGTTCGAAATAAATCAAATCAAAAATCACCATGTGCGCTCTGAATAACATCCTCTCTCTGACCCTCAGACGTACATCGGCTCCATCCTGGCGGCGGTGAACCCGTACCAGTCTCTCTCCGGTCTGTACGACCACGCCGCCATGGAGCTTTACAGCCGGACCCACCTGGGAGAAATCTCTCCGCACATCTTCGCCGTCGCCAACGAGTGTTACCGCTCGCTGTGGAAGAGACTGCAGAACCAGTGTGTCCTCATCAGGTAGCTGGATCCTTCTTTCTAACTCGTGTTTGGTTTGTTGGTGGTGCTTGTTATGGTTTTAAAGCTGTAGTAGATGTTTGGCCACTAGGGGGCAGAAAACACCGAAAACAAACTGAGACACAAATCTAATTAGATGTTGGCTCTATGATGCTTTAGGGGAGTTTCCCCTTTCCTGTAGTGTGTTGTATACGTTTGGTGCATGTAAATGGTCTGCAAAATCCCAAATGTTCTTCTTTCATGCTATACAGCAATATATTTTTGGCCACTAGGGGGCAGAACACATCGTAATACAAGCTGAGAAACACAAATCTTATTAGATGTTGGCTGAGAAACAATACAAACTTTCTTTAAAGAGGCCCTATGATGCTTTTGTGGGGTTTCCCTTATCCTGTAGTGTGTTGTATAGGGTTTGTGCATGTCAATGGTCTGCTAAGGCAAACATGTTATCCAAAGTATCTTCTCGAAAGCTAGATTTCTGGCCACTAGGGGGCAGAAAACATCGAAAACGAGCTGAGAGACACAAATCTTATTAGATGTTGTCTGAGGATCAATACAAACCTTCTGTAAAGAGGCCCTATGATGCTTTTGTTCCCTTTCCTGTAGTGTGTTATATAGGGTTTGTGCATGTCAATGGTCTGCTAAGGCTAAAATCCCAAAGTATCTTCTCTAAAGCTAGATTTTTGGCCACTAGGCGGCAGAACACATCGTAAAACAAGCTGAGAGACACAAATCTTATTAGATTTTGGCAGAGAAACATTAAAAAGTCCTTATGCTGAAGAGCCAGTCAGGATATCCATACCTTTCTGGTCTGAGGTTATATCGAGCGCTCTAATGGGCCATTAGTTGAACTGCTGAGATCTTGACCTTGTTTTATCGCTTTCCCCTCAAAACACTTTGATCAACTTTCAAGTCCCCCCGGGCAGTTTGGCTGCAGCTCTGAGGATTTAACCACCACACACACACACACACACACACACACACACACACACACACACACACACACACACACACACACACACACACACACACACACACACACACACACACACACACACACACACACTGTCTCCGCTGCTATCTCCATCCTCTGTCTTTTCCTTCCTCACATCCTTCCTCTTTGATTTTGAGCTGGACGCTCCATTGTTCTCTGAGACAGACCGAGACGTTCCCTTTCCCGCTGACTTCAAAAAACAGTTATTTTTACGTCTCAGAAATGATAATATTTTGCCCCCGATATAGCAGCGAGCGGACACAGGAGACATCACAGCGTCCGACTCTGTGGGAACCGCTGTGTTGGCGGGCATCGAGGTATCCTGAATACGTGGCATAGGGACATTTTTTAGTGGTCTGGGGTCAAGCGGTTGATCTGGCAGCAAATCGTCACAAAGTAAAGAGAAATATGTACCTAAGATCAAGGTATATCTAGCAATGAAGCTCTCTTTTGATTGGGCCATCCATCCATCAAGCTTCCACGGCTTATCCAGAGTCGGGAACTTCTTCATCTGCAACCTGACTCCAGCCTTAAATTGGTATCAGGGATAAAGGCTTATTATTCAACCGGAATAAATAACGTTTCGCCAAATCTTGGACACTATCTGGAAGACTGGTTTTTGCATTGCAAGTTATGTAACTCAGAGGTAACCACGGTCAAATTAAACGTTCTTTTAACCACCTTTGGTCAGAGAAAACTGAACCAACTAGTGCTATTGGCAAGGGGACTTTTTAACGACTTTGGGTTGCTTTGGTAGAACAATAGTCACAAAGCAAGAGAGAATTATATAAGAACAAGGGACATCTAATTTAAAAAAAATGTATCAGGGACAACAACTGATCATTTAATGTGGATTAGTAACATGTGGTCTAATCCTCGTCACATCTGCAGGACTGGTTTTTGGTTTTGGTTTTCAGCCAACTTAGATCAATCAACAAATTAGACTTTTGAAAATGTTCTTTAGCAAACTTTGAGAACAATTTGAGAGTAAAGGGACTATTTTTACATGCTGTAGGGCCGTTGGGTTGCTTTGGTAGTAAGATAGTTGCGGAGTAAAGATAATTAAATAAGAACAAGGGAAATATTGTAAACAAAGTCACTTTTGATTGGTTTCAAGGACAAAGACTTGTAGCTGAAAACGTTGTCACTTTCTGCAGGACGGATCAGTGTATTGATATCAGTCTGAATAGAAAAGTGAGATGGCAAAACGGTACATCTCTGTATCCTAAAGATTAGCCAAGAAGCGATAGATTAAATAAATCAGACTTCCTTTGTCCAGATGAAACTGAACTAACTAGTCAGATCTGTTCTAATCTTCGAATAAGACCGAATCAGTGGAGGAAGTTCAGCCCGAGGCTTCAGGCACGAGCGTTGCACTTTTCTGACAATTAGCAGGCATTAGTTTACAGCCCTGTTTGGCCTCGTTCACTGGCATTGTGGGTAATGAGACCCACATGTCCCCCTTTAAAAGCTGGCTTGATTTTGGGAAGTGAGCAGAAAGGGAACAGACGCTTTGCTTTCATTGTTAACGAGGTTCTTAATCAGATCAGGAGAATTCAGGATGAGATTTCTGAGCCTACCTACCTTAGCCTTTGCACATCTGAAGCCATGAGCATTGACTGATAGTAAAGAGCTAATATTTGAGCTTGTTCACAAGAGAACATCCCATCATCACGTGTTACTGTCAGCTTCCTGCATTTATATGACTTCTTGAACATCGTTTTACGCAAAAAGTAAACAATTTTCTTGGCAGAACTGTTGCGGTTTTGCTGTCAACGTTTTTTGTATTTGACTCGGCACTTATTTACTGTGCGCACACATCCCGTCTTACTTAGTTTATCTCTATGGCTATATATACCATACTTTACTATAGCTCACACTAATCTACCAATCAGAGGGTTAGTCATTCGATGCTAGCCCCTGCAGTTCATGAGCAAGACAATTATCTCCAAATTGCTACGGCATTGAATTGTAAGTAGCATTTGATTTAAGCTAAATGAAATAAATACATTTGAGCATCCTGTGCACCTTATTGCTTGTGTTCTTCTCAGGAGACAAGGTGGGCAGCTATTCGTGTCGTTTTCCTGTGACCATCTCAACAAAACCCTGCATTTGGTTTCAGATTAAGTTGTTGCTGCAATGAAACCGCACGAGGGTTTGTTTGAAGACGGACTGAGAACATTCTCTCAAACCAGTCTGGGACCTGTTGTGTTTTTCCTTGTGTGATTACTGCGTTCACAATTGCCCAAAGATAACCAAGCACAGTTGGTTTAAAGCTGGCTCAAGTCTTGTCTTGTGAATGCCTAAATGTTGACACACCAGCAGCTATGTTTGCATGTGTCCCCCTCACATGTTCCCTGGTCTTCTTGGTTCAGGGCACAGAAACCCTTTTGTCCTGTTGGTCGGTGGGAAGAAAGAGAGGCGTAAACACAAACATGTCATATTGTCGTTGCAGAAAGCCCTGACCTGTTCCCAGATCTGCGTTGTGTTTGTTTTGATCCCCCTGACTCCTGCTTCCTCTCCTGCACACATTCAGCACTCTCAAGTCTTCTCACTTTGTAAAACATTACCTTGCGTTTCCTTCTGTAACTGTGGATGTTTCTCAAACTTTGCACGGACCTTTCAGCTACTTCTGGAGTTCATGAAAACACCTAATTTACCACGTAATCTGTAGCTTCAAGACAAAGGAAAGCAGCAGTTTTGGTTGCGTCGTTTTTCCATGACATGCAGTTCAGAGAGGAGAAACCACAGAGCACCGGAGTGATCTTTACTGCTGCTTCAGCTAAACACAACCTGATGCTGAGTTAGAGTAGAGTATACACACCGAGCCGCGCTAAACACACACACACACACTCCTAAATCAATCAGTTTGAGGACGTTCTGTTTTCACTGAGACTGTCTGTGAGTCTGAGTCTCATTTATTTAGTATTTTTCTTTGATACGTGGAGTAAGAGCTGCAACTGAACGACTGCAGGGCGGAGAAGAAAGTCTCTGCCCGTCTGTGTGGGCTGAAAGTAAAAGTCATGATTAAAGCTCGGGGTTCACGTTGGGAGGTAACATTAAAGTCTAATTACTCAATTATCTGGAATAACTTCACAAAAAAACCCTTAACATATGACTTTTTAAAACGTTTCTTAAACCTACTGAAAGATATTCAGAAAAACCGACGACAAGCTTTTTATGTTTGTTGATTTTAACTGACGATGATGCAGATATTTGAAAAAAAGAAAGCATATTTTGGGCCGAACTGCAACCAAAGTCTGCTGTTTGCTGACAGACTTTTTAATCCACAATAACAAAGACTCCATGCAACAATGAAGCTCAGAGATTTCTTTTGACCTTTTTACAAGTTGCTGTTCATAGTCCCTGTCACTATCGATTCATCTGAACATTATTTAATAGATAGATTTTTCGCTGTAATAACTTTCAGTAGCTGAAAGGGATGTTTCCAAATAGCTCGCTTTACGCATCTGTCGTACTCAAAAAGCCAGAGGGAGTTGTTCAGAGTCAGTTTATTTTTGAATCTGCACTTTTAAGGAACCAATGAGAGCATCTTCACATCCCAGTCTTCATCATCGAAAACTGAACTGACTCCAACAAATACGTAGTTCAGAAGCTCTGAGTTGAGATAAATATATTTATTAGATATCTATCCTACACATTTTGTATTATTGTGTAGTGAGCAGTGTTTCCACTTTAACTTCAATAAAGAATATAATGAAACAGAATGTGTGAAGGCGAAGTAGGAGGAGAGTAAGTGAACATTTGGAAACCAATACTTGTGTTTGAAACTCTACAAACTGCAACCCTTCGCAGCCAGGTGTACCGCTCGTAAAGCGCGCTGTGATTGATTCCTAAAGTTAGACTCTGGGTGGAGGAACGCTTTAACGCTTAGTCAAAGGCCAGCTGCCACAGGACACACACACACACAGACACACACAGACACACACACACACAGACACACACACACAGACACACACACACAGACACACACACACACACACACACGTTTCCCCCTGTTCGTACCCCAAAAAACACCACTGCCATCTCAAAGCGGACCCTCGTAAAACGTGTGTGTGTGTGTGTGTGTGTGTGTGTGTGTGTGTGTGTGTGTGTGTGTGTGTGTGTGTGTGTGTGTGTGTGTGTGTGTGTGTGTGTGTGTGTGTGTGTGTGTGTGTGTGTGTGTGTGTGTGTGTGTGTGTGTGTGTGTGTGTGTGTGTGTGTGTGTGTGTGTGTGTGTGTGTGTGTGTGTGTGTGTGTGTGTGTGTGTGTGTGTGTGTGTGTGTGTGTGTGTGTGTGTGTGTGTGTGTGTGTGTGTGTGTGTGTGTGTGTGTGTGTGTGTGTGTGTAAGAAGGAGGAGAGCTATAAATTGCAAGCTGGCACATTGAGGCGAGGCAGGAAGCTTTCTCGTCGGATTGAGGGATTGTGGGTAATCAGATCCAGGCAGAAGGAGGCGATTGAAACTGGAGCTGGTGTAGAGGAGGAGGAGGAGAGAAGAGGAGGAGGAGGAGGAGGAGAGAAGAGGAGAAGAGGAGGAGGAGAGAAGAGGAGGAGGAGGAGGAGAGGAGGACGACATCTGCTCATTAACGCTCCTGAATGCCACTTTGCGTTTTCACTGATGCGGTTCCTGCACATGAGTTTAATGGAAACCCCCCGCTGTGTGTTTGCTGCAGATTTCATCACACCTTCATCAAACCTTCATCAAACCTTCATCACACCTTCACCTTCATCAAACCTTCATCACACCTTCACCTTCATCAAACCTTCATCACACCTTCCTCACACCTTCATCACACCTTCACCTTCATCAAACCTTCATCACACCTTCATCACACCTTCCTCACACCTTCCTCACACCTTCCTCACACCTTCACCTTCATCACACCTTCCTCACACCTTCCTCACACCTTCATCAAACCTTCATCACACCTTCATCACACCTTCCTCACACCTTCCTCACACCTTCCTCACACCTTCACCTTCATCACACCTTCCTCACACCTTCCTCTTCATCACACCTTCATCACACCTTCCTCACACCTTCCTCACACCTTCACCTTCATCACACCTTCCTCACACCTACCTCTTCATCACACCTTCCTCACACCTTCCTCTTCATCACACCTTCCTCTTCCTCACACACCAGGGCAGCTTCTCCTCTGGATAATAACGCAGTAAGCAGCAGGTCTGAACAGAAGCAGCTGGTTTTATCACCCTGAACCTGTTGGGCAGGTTTGGGCCTCTTGATGCCGCTTCATCCGGCGGTCTATTCAAAGCTGACGTTCACATACAACAAAACCCCTTTGTGGGGCGAAAGCTTTTTGTCCTGGATGTTATATTTAGTTGCTGAAGGACAAAAGTTGGTCGAACCATCAGGACTTTCACCCAGGAGACCGTTAGCCGCTGTAAACAAAGTCGTTAAATCGTCCATTTTGTAACAGACATACTTACTTTAGCCCAATCAGGATGTGTTACTGAACCAAACCAAGTCTTTCTTGTTGTGTTTCTCATCTGTTTTCTTCCGATTACCAACATACATCAAATTCCCGGAGAAAACGTATGATATTGAACATCATTGAGATTTCAGTTCAGTTATTGGGACTCCAGTGGTATTTTCGACTTCAACTTTGAGCAAGCAAACTCAAAAGAAAGGATCCTGCAGGAATAACTTTCTCTAAACCAAACCAGATTGAGTGCGACTGCATTCGCTTCAATTTCTAAGAACTACGAACCGATAAGAGTTGTTCTTTTGGCCATTTTTCAGTCGATACAGGGTTTCCAGTCTGCTCCTAAAGATAGATACTTTATTGAGTGGGTTCAGACTTCATAATACAATTCCTAAAATACTTAACAAAGTGGAAAAGATCAAAATGAAAGGATAACATAAAAAATATTATATCAAATATAAACAAAACAATATCAAATATTCTGGATAGTTAAAATAAAAAGTCAGGGTCCAAAACACTACAGGTCATTGATGGTAAGGTGTGTAGACTTGCATTCAAATGTCTCCTGCAGCCACGTCTACGTTATTGGAGTATAAGTCGCCTTTAAGCATCAGATGAATGACATGTAGAGTCAAATAACTTCAGATCAGGAAATGGCAGCGTTCAGTAATCCGTTGATTCTCAGTGTCACAGAAACTAGTTTTAAGATATGATATGTTGGAACTTTATTCATCCTCTTGGGGAAATGCAGGCGTTTATAGCAGCAACAGGGTCAGAGTTGAAAACAGGATTCACACAAGGTCAAAATAAAGACAACAGGTTTTTTAAATAAAGTGATAAAGTGGCCATTGAAAGAAGATATTAAGAGTTTGCTTGTTGTTCCTAGATAATGTCCAAAGGGTCAAAGTGCATAACGAGACTAAAGTAGAGCTTTTTAATCTCCACAGATTAAGATATCAGAGCTGAGGAAGTTGTGACTGGCTGCCGTTGTGTCCAAACCGGCCCAGAATGGATTAAATGTCCGAGTTTTGAGGTGATAATCCTCAGAGCTCCAGCAGTTTGACCTCTGACCCCTGAGGAGGCGTGAGGTCAGACTCGTTCATTACTCAGGCATGTGGGGTCACCCTGCAGAGAGAATGAGAAACAGAGGTTTATCTGCTGCACCGTAGATTCAGGACTCACTGTGACCAACTAATACAACGTGTATTTAGTATAGCACCTTTCACAGAAATACAATTCACAAAGGGCTTCACAAGAAAGAACAAAAGTTAAAATGAAGACCACAGAAACATGAATACAACATGAGGCGGAAATGAAGGTTAACATAAAAACAAAACACGGAGCACGTAGAGTCCGAAAGGAACAAACATGAGAACATCTCACACATCTCACACATCTCACACGTCTCAAGTAGAAACAAAAGACAGTGAATGCATCAGAGCAGGAGCGCATGATGGGAAGGAAACACGTTAACCTGTGTTTGTTTTAGGGGTAACATGAGAGGAGCAGTTGTTAAAACGTGAACTTGTCTCAGTGTGTGACTGACGGGGGAGTTTGTTTTTCTGTCTTGTATTGAGACGGATAGATCGGAGGCGTTCACGGGTAACTTAGTGCGAGTGTTATTGCTTCAAAAATCAAATAGTTTGGTGTTTTGTTCTTTCTAGTGGTTTGGGTTTGTTTTCTAAAAGCTTGAAACAACAGGTATCTGAGGTTTAAAGATTCAAAGGTTTGATTGACATATTCAATAGCTACAGCTTAGATCAGGGGTGCCCAATACGTCGATCGCAAGGGTAGTGTGGGTAGATCGCATGGCAGTGAAAAAAAACAACTGCCACTTGATTGACGTACAGGTACGCCGGTCTGAGTTGTATTGTGCCATACGGGTTCATGCAGTTATGAGGGGGCCTCATCTGCTCATGACACAGATTGGGCAGGGGCGGCCCTGTAGGTAGATTGGGCGCGGTCATTTTAAAAGTAGCTCCCAAGCTGAAAAAGTGTGGGAACCCCTGGCTTAGATGTTTGCAATGCACATCTCAAGACCAGATTGGTGGCGTTCATGAGTACGTTTTATTGTGCTTTCTTTGTCTTTTCTAGTGGTTTTAGGTTCGTTTTTAAAAAATACAGTTTGGGAGGCTGTGGCTCAGTGGTTAATGTGCTGGACTTCCAATCAGGGGGTCACAGGTTCAAACCCCACTGCAGTCAGCATGTCGTTGTGTCCCTGGGACTCTTCACCCCAAAGTGCTCCTGTGGGGATTGCCCACAGTATTGAATGTGTGTAAGTCGCTTTGGATAAAAGCGTCTAACAAGTGACATGGAATGTAAAAACAACAGTTATCTGATATGATATAATAGCTTCATCGTAGTTGTTGGCAGTGCCCATCTGAAGTCCCAGGCTCCCAGTTGAATGGATTGAGGAAATAAAGAAAGAAAACGTGAAATAGTGAAAGTGACGTTGCACGAGAGATTCTACACAACGTTGATGCTACAACTATTGTTGCTCCCATTACAATGGTTGACTGTTAGTTGTTATATGTTGAACACTAGACGGCAGCATATATGTGATGTCCCAGATACAGAGAGTGTTAACCCTTTGTTCTGCATATTGTTAAAGGAATAAAAAGCACAGAAAGGACTCTTCTGGATCATTGAACACTGAGTAAGATCCGCTAACTGCTGCCTCAGCTGCGGTTTTATTTAAGTTACATTTCTGGTTTATTTCTTTATGATTTAAGGCCGCTACAACTAGCGGGGGTACAGCATAATATTTCAATCATCTAAGAAAGGTGGTGAGTCTTCGATGGAAGTGTTGGAGAAAATGTAACCTGTCGTTGACTCAATTCATCCTGCAGTGGCTGAGACACACGGACAGAGTTAGTCAAACAATGTGTTCTTCCCACCAGTCTGAAAGACGACATGTAGGAAGCAAACAGCTTTCAATCTTTGTTATTGTGCTTTAAAAACATGCTTTGCCTTGAGAAGCCCAGAGTAACTGAAGTGCAGGATAGTTTTACCTCATTGCGTTTCCCTCCTCGTCTCAGTTTCAGAAAGTCTTTCTCTGTCTCACAGACTGAGGCTTTGCTCCTGGGCACAAAAGGCTTGTCTGGGTGAACGCTTTACTTAAGAAGCCTCCTTCCCTGGGTGGTAGAAGTGTGTGTAGAGCCAGGGATTAAGCACAAAGGCAGGGTGCTGCTTATGGATGGGTGTTTGGATACGCTGGCATCGAGCCCAAGGTCTTTTAAATACGTTCTGCTGGCTCTCCAACATCCTGCCGTCACTGCAGACGCTTTAAACGAGTTGCACACACAGGTCCAAGACACTTTAGAAAGTCTGTTGGAGAGAGACAGTCTGGAGGTTTGGATGAACTGTTTCTCTCCGGCTGCATGAAGACCCCTGAAGAAGAAACCCACAATGAAAGTTCATACGACCTTTCTTCATGCTTAACAAAGTACTGTGTGCTTCTGGATTAGTAGAGGAAAGGAAGATGCTCGGAGTCACTTTGAACGGCTAAGATATCAACGTTTTTAAGATGAACGGGTCAAGACGAAAAAGATATGAACAAGGTTTATAAAAAGAGGAGACAGAAGTGAGAATGACAGTTAAAATATCTTATTATGAGAAACAATATAACATACTTCTACTACACTGTTTTTACTCAAGTTCAAGATCTGAGTACTTCTACTTTTACTCAAGAACAAGGTCTGAGTACTTCTACTTTTACTGACGAACAAGGTCTGAGTACTTCTACTTTTACTCAAGAACAAGGTCTGAGTACTTCTACTTTTACTCAAGTACAAGATCTGAGTACTTCTACTTTTACTCAATCTGAGTACTTCTACTTTTACTCAAGTTCAAGGTCTGAGTACTTCTACTTTTACTCAAGAACAAGGTCTGAGTACTTCTACTTTTACTGAAGAACAAGGTCTGAGTACTTCTACTTTACTCAAGAACAAGGTCTGAGTACTTCAACTTTTACTCAAGTACAAGATCTGAGTACTTCTACTTTTACTCAATCTGAGTACTTCTACTTTTACTCAAGTTCAAGGTCTGAGTACTTCTACTTTTACTCAAGAACAAGGTCTGAGTACTTCTACTTTTACTGAAGAGAAGGTCTGAGTACTTCTACTTTGACTCAAGAACAAGGTCTGAGTACTTCTACTTTTACTCAAGTACAAGATCTGAGTACTTCTACTTTTACTCAATCTGAGGACTTCTACTTTTACTCAAGTACAAGGTCTGAGCACTTCTACTTTTACTCAAGTACAAGATCTGAGTACTTCTACTTTACTCAAGCACAAGGTCTGAGTACTTCTACTTTTACTCAAGTACAAGATCTGAGTACTTCTACTTTTACTCAAGAACAAGATCTGAGTACTTCTACTTTTACTCAAGAACAAGATCTGAGTACTTCTACTTTTACCCAAGTATAAGATCTGAGTACTTCTACTTTTACTCAAGTACAAGATCTGAGTACTTCTACTTTTACCCAAGAACAAGATCTGAGTACTTCTACTTTTACTCAAGTACAAGATCTGAGTACTTCTACTTTTACTCAATTACAAGATCTGAGTACTTCTACTTTTACTCAAGTACAATATCTGAGTACTTTTACTCAAGTTCAAGATCTGAGTACTTCTACTTTTACTCAAGAACAAGATCTGAGTACTTCTACTTTTACTCTCAAGTACAAGGTCTGAGTACTTCTACTTTTACTCAAGTACAAAGTCTGAGTACTTCTACTTTAACTCAAGTACAAGGTCTGAGTACTTCTACTTTTACTCAAGTTCAAGATCTGAGTACTTCTACTTTAAATCAAGAACAAGATCTGAGTACTTCTACTTTTACTCAAGCACAAGATCTGAGTACTTCTACTTTTACTCAAGAACAAGGTCTGAGTACTTCTACTTTTACTCAAGTACAAGATCTGAGTACTTCTACTTTTACTCAATCTGAGTACTTCTACTTTTACTCAAGTTCAAGGTCTGAGTACTTCTACTTTTACTCAAGAACAAGGTCTGAGTACTTCTACTTTTACTGAAGAACAAGGTCTGAGTACTTCTACTTTTACTCAAGAACAAGGTCTGAGTACTTCAACTTTTACTCAAGTACAAGATCTGAGTACTTCTACTTTTACTCAAGTTCAAGGTCTGAGTACTTCTACTTTTACTCAAGAACAAGGTCTGAGTACTTCTACTTTTACTGAAGAGAAGGTCTGAGTACTTCTACTTTGACTCAAGAACAAGGTCTGAGTACTTCTACTTTTACTCAAGTACAAGATCTGAGTACTTCTACTTTTACTCAATCTGAGGACTTCTACTTTTACTCAAGTACAAGGTCTGAGCACTTCTACTTTTACTCAAGTACAAGATCTGAGTACTTCTACTTTACTCAAGCACAAGGTCTGAGTACTTCTACTTTTACTCAAGTACAAGATCTGAGTACTTCTACTTTTACTCAAGAACAAGATCTGAGTACTTCTACTTTTACTCAAGAACAAGATCTGAGTACTTCTACTTTTACCCAAGTATAAGATCTGAGTACTTCTACTTTTACTCAAGTACAAGATCTGAGTACTTCTACTTTTACCCAAGAACAAGATCTGAGTACTTCTACTTTTACTCAAGTACAAGATCTGAGTACTTCTACTTTTACTCAATTACAAGATCTGAGTACTTCTACTTTTACTCAAGTACAATATCTGAGTACTTTTACTCAAGTTCAAGATCTGAGTACTTCTACTTTTACTCAAGAACAAGATCTGAGTACTTCTACTTTTACTCTCAAGTACAAGGTCTGAGTACTTCTACTTTTACTCAAGTACAAAGTCTGAGTACTTCTACTTTAACTCAAGTACAAGGTCTGAGTACTTCTACTTTTACTCAAGTTCAAGATCTGAGTACTTCTACTTTAAATTAAGAACAAGATCTGAGTACTTCTACTTTTACTCAAGCACAAGATCTGAGTACTTCTACTTTTACTCAAGAACAAGGTCTGAGTACTTCTACTTTTACTCAAGAACAAGATCTGAGTACTTCTACTTTTACTCAAGTACAAGGTCTGAGTACTTCTAATTTTACTCAAGTACAAGGTCTGAGTACTTCTACTTTTACTCAAGTACAAGATCTGAGTACTTCTAATTTTACTCAAGTACAAGGTCTGAGTACTTCTCCCACCTCTTTTACGTCTCAGTTTATTTGATCGGAGAAACTGAAGAGAGCCACCCGGCCGTCATCAAATGTTTGCACTCGTGAAAAGTAAACACACATTTACCGTTTAAGATGCCGTGGAGATTTAAACTGCTGCCCTTAAACTTCACATGCTTTCTGGGCATTCGCATTTTTATGTACAGTGGGGCAAAAAAGTATTTAGTCAGCCACCAATTGTGCAAGTTCTCCCACTTAAAAAGATGAGAGAGGCCTGTAATTTTCATCCTAGGTACACTTCAACTATGAGAGACAGAATGGGGGGAAAGAATCCAGGAAATCACATTGTAGGATTTTTAAAGAATTTATTTGCAAATTATGGTGGAAAATAAGTATTTGGTCAATAACAAAAGTTCATCTCAATACGTTGTTATATACCCTTTGTTGGCAATGACAGAGGTCAAACGTTTTCTGTAAGTCTTCACAAGGTTTTCACTGTTGCTGGTATTTTGGCCCATTCCTCCATGCAGATCTCCTCTAGAGCAGTGATGTTTTGGGGCTGTCGCTGGGCAACACAGACTTTCAACTCCCTCCAAAGATTTTCTATGGGGTTGAGATCTGGAGACTGGCTAGGCCACTCCAGGACCTTGAAATGCTTCTTACGAAGCCACTCCTTCGTTGCCCGGGCGGTGTGTTTGGGATCATTGTCATGCTGAAAGACCCAGCCATGTTTCATCTTCAATGCCCTTGCTGATGGAAGGAGGTTGTCACTCAAAATCTCACGATACATGGCCCCATTCATTCTTTCCTTTACACGGATCAGTCGTCCTGGTCCCTTTGCAGAGAAGCAGCCCCAAAGCATGATGTTTCCACCCCCATGTTTCACAGTAGGTATGGTGTTCTTTGGATGCAACTCAGCATTCTTTCTCCTCCAAACACGTCTAGTTGAGTTTTTACCAAAAAGTTCTATTTTGGTTTCATCTGACCATATGACATTCTCCCAATCCTCTTCTGGATCATCTAAATGCTCTCTAGCAAACTTCAGACGGGCCTGGACATGTACTGGCTTAAGCAGGGGGACACGTCTGGCACTGCAGGATTTGAGTCCCTGGCGGCGTAGTGTGTTACTGATGGTAGCCTTTGTTACTTTGGTCCCAGCTCTCTGCAGGTCATTGACTAGGTCCCCCCGTGTGGTTCTGGGATCTTTGCTCACCGTTCTTGTGATCATTTTGACCCCACGGGGTGAGATCTTGCGTGGAGCCCCAGATCGAGGGAGATTATCAGTGGGCTTGTATGTCTTCCATTTTCTAATAATTGCTCCCACAGTTGATTTCTTCACACCAAGCTGCTTACCTATTGCAGATTCAGTCTTCCTAGCCTGGTGCAGGTCTACAATTTAGTTTCTGGTGTCCTTTGACAGCTCTTTGGTCTTGGCCATAGTGGAGTTTGGAGTGTGACTGTTTGAGGTTGTGGACAGGTGTCTTTTATACTGATAACAAGTTCAAACAGGTGCCATTAATACAGTTAACAAGTGGAGGACAGAGGAGGCTCTTAAAGAAGAAGTTACAGGTCTGTGAGAGCCAGAAATCTTGTTTGTTTGTAGGTGACCAAATACTTATTTTACCGAGGAATTTACCAATTAATTCATTAAAAATCCTACAATGTGATTTCTTGGATTCTTTCCCCCCATTCTGTCTCTCATAGTTGAAGTGAACCTAGGATGAAAATTACAGGCCTTTCTCATCTTTTTAAGTGGGAGAACTTGCACAATTGGTGGCTGACTGAATACTTTTTTGCCCCACTGTATGTCCTTACATTTAGTCCACAATAAACTGCAGGTGGATTTTGTTGTTGCTAAAGTAAAGAATATATTTGTAATAAAATGTGATAAATACTTCTTTAAAAACAGCCATTTTCACACCACAGCTGTTTTTATAGTTATTGTATATGTTGATTGCTCCCAGTAAATAGGTTTGTGTGTGTGTGTGTGTGTGTGTGTGTGTGTGTGTGTGTGTGTGTGTGTGTGTGTGTGTGTGTGTGTGTGTGTGTGTGTGTGTGTGTGTGTGTGTGTGTGTGTGTGTGTGTGTGTGTGTGTGTGTGTGTGTGTGTGTGTGTGTGTGTGTGTGTGTGTGTGTGTGTGTGTGTGTGTGTGTGTGTGTGTGTGTGTGTGTGTGTGTGTGTGTGTGTGTGTGTGTGTGTGTGTGCTATTAATTCGAGTCATTTAAGAAGCAACAATGGCACAACATGTCAGATGGCCTTCCAAAACATGAATATTTGCTAGTTTTTCTACGTTTGATATCATTGTGCTTTCATTATATCTATGTTTAACACTTATAGATGGACACATTAAGCAATTCAAAATAAATGCATTAGAGTTAATTGAAGCTGTAATCCAGCAGGGGCTTTTCTTAGCTGATGTTAGAGTCAGATTTCGTCCAGAAAATAGTCAAAATTGCCATAAATCAAGTCGTTGTTTGATTATATTTAGGTTGTTAGCTATATACTCACACATGTTCCAACAGCTCTACAACCGTTTCTACCAGGAACCTTCTCTCTATGCAGAATCTGATGCATCGTTGCGTTTCCTTGCTTTTAGTTTCTTTATAGAAGTCGATATGCTGAAAGCTCCTTTAATTATGAGGTTTGCTTGAGACCACCTACATTTAAAGTCTGTCCCAACATGTCCTCAAACTCTCTTGTTGTTGTGGACATGAAGATATAAAGATAAACAAGAAAAGAGCGTTGGTTAGGGTTAGGGTTATGCATGAAACGCTCAGGGTTAGGGTTAGGGTTATGCATGAAATGCTCAGGGTTAGGGTTATGCATGAAACGCTCAGGGTTAGGGTTATGCATGAAACGCTCAGGGTTAGGGTTAGGGTTATGCATGAAATGCTCAGGGTTAGGGTTATGCATGAAACGCTCAGGGTTAGGGTTATGCATGAAACGCTCAGGGTTAGGGTTATGCATGAAACGCTCAGGGTTAGGGTTAGGGTTAGGCATGAAACGCTCAGGGTTAGGGTTATGCATGAAACGCTCAGGGTTAGGGTTAGGGTTATGCATGAAACGCTCAGGGTTAGGGTTATGCATGAAATGCTCAGGGTTAGGGTTAGGGTTATGCATGAAACGCTCAGGGTTAGGGTTATGCATGAAACGCTCAGGGTTAGGGTTAGGGTTATGCATGAAACGCTCAGGGTTAGGGTTAGGGTTATGCATGAAACGCTCAGGGTTAGGGTTAGGGTTAGGCATGAAACGCTCAGGGTTAGGGTTATGCATGAAACGCTCAGGGTTAGGGTTAGGGTTATGCATGAAATGCTCAGGGTTAGGGTTATGCATGAAACGCTCAGGGTTAGGGTTATGCATGAAACGCTCAGGGTTAGGGTTAGGGTTATGCATGAAATGCTCAGGGTTAGGGTTATGCATGAAACGCTCAGGGTTAGGGTTATGCATGAAACGCTCAGGGTTAGGGTTATGCATGAAACGCTCAGGGTTAGGGTTAGGGTTAGGCATGAAACGCTCAGGGTTAGGGTTATGCATGAAACGCTCAGGGTTAGGGTTAGGGTTATGCATGAAACGCTCAGGGTTAGGGTTATGCATGAAATGCTCAGGGTTAGGGTTAGGGTTATGCATGAAACGCTCAGGGTTAGGGTTATGCATGAAACGCTCAGGGTTAGGGTTAGGGTTATGCATGAAACGCTCAGGGTTAGGGTTAGGGTTATGCATGAAACGCTCAGGGTTAGGGTTAGGCATGAAACGCTCAGGGTTAGGGTTATGCATGAAACGCTAAGGGTTAGGGTTATGCATGAAACGCTCAGGGTTAGGGTTATGCATGAAATGCTCAGGGTCAGGGTTAGGGTTATGCATGAAACGCTCAGGGTTAGGGTTATGCATGAAACGCTCAGGGTTAGGGTTATGCATGAAACGCTCAGGGTTAGGGTTATGCATGAAACGCTCAGGGTTAGGGTTATGCATGAAACGCTCAGCTGGAAATGAATGGAGAATGTCTCCAATACAACCAGCGTGTGCAGAGAGATTACAGATGGTTTCACATGCAAAATCAGACTTATCTCTGCAGTTCATGGAGAAGATTGAAAAGTATATCGAGCATGCAGTCAAAAAAACCTGAGTAAACGTCAGTAAAATGAAGATTCATGACCTGAACACAATGGCTTTGATGCTTGGCATCTTGTTGCATGCAGATTTCTAACAATGCCCAGTGCGCCATCTACTGGTAGAGCTTCGGAACATTTCCCATGATGCTCTCTGCTGCTTGTGAGAAAAAGGCATCTGTGTGGTTCAGTCCTGAGATAATTAAATCACGTCTGACCCAATTTGTTGTGAGTGAATGAGAACATAATCAGCTGTTATTAAGAACAAAACCTCTTAGATGCATACAGTAATAAAGGGTAAAGAAATGTAGAATAATCACGACTGTTTTTACTATCAATACGAATATTGCTATGACTACCGCCACTAATATAGAAAATAATATGTCTTTACTTACATTTAAATGTGCGATTTATTATTATTTAATTATCTATGAACTAGCCATTTTTTCCCTAGATTTATAATATGGTCTAAAATTTCCAAGATGTGTTTAAATGTCTTGTTTTTTAATTTCAAAGTCACATAGATCTCAAAGAAAGCAGAACATCTCCATATTTGAGATGCAAAAAACTGCATTTTCTGTATGA
Source organism: Pogonophryne albipinna (assembly GCA_028583405.1). NCBI lineage: Eukaryota > Metazoa > Chordata > Actinopteri > Perciformes > Artedidraconidae > Pogonophryne > Pogonophryne albipinna. The sequence continues at coordinate 545,252 of JAPTMU010000078.1, forward strand.
AAAGTGACTTAAACGCTTCGTAAATTGTCAAAAAAGTCCTTCTCTCTATTGATTTACATATCAATTAGTCACCTGATCGATACAGCTCTACAACAAATAAAGGAAATAGGAATAAATAAATGCTAATCCTCGACTAGCCTTGCTCTAGTAATCATTTTGCTGTGCACCACTCGTATCATCTGTCAGTCATACAAACGGATCAGTATCTTAACCCCTCGTATTTGTCTGACCCCCCGCAGTGGAGAGAGCGGCGCTGGGAAGACGGAGAGCACCAAGCTGATCCTGAAGTTCCTGTCGGCCATGAGCCAGAGCTCTCTGGAGGCGTCGTGCAGAGACCGGACGTCCCGCGTGGAGGAGGCGCTGCTGGAGAGCAGGTGACCAGATTACCTATATTTCAACTATCCCTCTCTATCACTACTCCCTCCCCAGTCACATCCGAAAGGCCAACACTCGTCCCCGGCTTGAGCTTCAACCTCAGGATCCATGTGTCTGTGATCCTCTCCAGAATGGAAGCAGTCATCAGAGCATCAACTAGTTCCTGAACAGTGTCCTTCACATGCTGATATCCAAGAGAGGGAGTTACACAGTCACAAGATGGAGGAATACCGGCTCTTCTAATCCTAAATCCTGTCATGTTCAAAATTCTGAGTTTTTTTCTCAAAATGTTGTTTTTTC
>JAPTMU010000078.1:550926-563426 GCA_028583405.1 Pogonophryne albipinna
TATAAAAGTTAACCCTTAAATGTCCTGAGGATACATTTGTTGGACAGCCTGTGTCCATGTGTAATATGGGTGTAATAACAGTGTATTATGGGTGTAATGTAGAAAATAGCAATCAATTAATTCCCCTAAATATTCAATGCCCATTAAAGGGTTGGAATTAATTATTTCCCAGACATGTAGTCCCAGTGACGCTGCAAAATCCAAACCCCCCAAAAGTCTAATCCTCTTCTGGACACAGAACGTAACGAACAGCTGCTTTCAGTCCAAAACAAACACAGTCATTAAGCAGCGATTTCAGGGTTTCCATTAACTTCCTACTGTGTGTTTTTTTACCCAGAATGCCATGCGTACGATGCAGTTCACGGAGGAGAACATCGGGGAGATCCTGCGCCTCCTCTCAGGAATCCTCCAGGCAGGAAACATCGAGTTCATGACGGCTGGAGGAGCGCAGGTCTCCGCCAAATCAGGTCTGAGACTCTCCTCAAGCTGTTACCTCTTTTCAGCTCGTTGCTTTTCACTATCACCTCAGTTTTTGTTTTCACAAAAAGCCATTTCAATACTAGTTGTTCTTCAGGTTTCAAGGCTTTATTGTCATTAGCACATTAGCTACAGTGTAGATATGTCAATGAAAAACACAGGCTTCTCCAATAGTGCAACATGAATATAGGACATAGAACAGTCATGTGATTGAGGTTGTTTGTCCAGAACAGGGGTTCCCAAACTTTGCCATGCCAAGGACCCCCATATAGCATTATCCTCTGGCGGGGACCCCCCTGTTGCACTTTTTTTTTTTTTAAATGATGTGTACAAGTGCCTCCCGATGGAACATGCAGTGCGTTGCCACTACATTTGGGGCCTTCTGCCTGATCGAAGCTGTCACTCCGCTTGTTTTGCCTGTCATAGCCCCACTGCCCCATCTGAACACACACCGAGACCAGTCAAGTCCATTTGAGATGATGTACTCATCTAACACTTGGAAAATGTCTCTTCCTGTGGTCCTACCTTTCAGAGCTTTGCAAAATAATATTTCCTAAACAAAGTTGTCTTCTGAAATAAATCTGATGTATGCAAGCAATTCTGCGACATGTGCTCTCATCCAGCTGCAGAGCGAAACATTCACTAGCTCTCACTTGCTCCAAAAGCTGAGCAGATTTTCACTCTCAGCAGCGGCAGCTCGATTCTGATTGGCTTGAAGGGCGGTCGTGTGATTCAAAAACAAAAAATATGAAAAGATTGGCATCAATGGACACATAAATTGATAGATATGCAGTTATTAATAACATCTAAAAAAATGTTTAAAAAAATGAAACTTAAAAAAAAAAAAAATTCCTTTTCTCTCAAACTTTGCGTGACCCCCCTGGCGCCCCCTGGCGGCCCCTGGGGGGGTCGGGGCCCCCACTTTGAAAAACACTGGTCCAGAACATCCTGAAGGTGACTTTGTTAGGAATAAGGCTGCTAAATTGTTATTTGTTGCCCTTCTACAACCTCTTCTCTGCTCATTATATGTTCTTCAAAGGCAAGGGTGGGAGGTGGGGAGGGGTGTTTGTCGATACCTTAATTGTAGATAGTATTGCTTTCACCTGTCCTAAAAACATATGAACATCCAGTCCACTCGTGTCTGAAGTCTCGTACGATGTTCTGTATTTCCTCAGCGGCTCTCAGCCGGACCTCCGACCTGTTGGGTCTGAACCCGGATCAGATGGCTGAAGTCCTGACGCACAGATCCATGATCCTGAGAGGGGAGGAGATCTCCACCCCCCTCACCGTGGAGCAGGTGAGGAATCGTGACTATTGTAAGACTGTGTGTGTGTGTGTGTGTGTGTGTGTGTGTGTGTGTGTGTGTGTGTGTGTGTGTGTGTGTGTGTGTGTGTGTGTGTGTGTGTGTGTGTGTGTGTGTGTGTGTGTGTGTGTGTGTGTGTGTGTGTGTGTGTGTGTGTGTGTGTGTGTGTGTGTGTGTGTGTGTGTGTGTGTGTGTGTGTGTGTGTGTGTGTGTGTGTGTGTGTGTGTGTGTGTGTGTGTGTGTGTGTGTGTGTGTGTGTGTGTGTGTGTGTGTGTGTGTGTGTGTGTGTGTGTGTGTGTGTGTGTGTGTGTGTGTGTGTGTGTGTGTGCCCTATAGGCAAGATTTTAGCTGGCAATGAAAAACCTCTACAAAAGACCACAACACTACAAACAGAGAAACGTATTGATATGGTCAGTCATGGACAGCTTATATAAAAAGGCTTCAAATGTTTTTAGTATTGCATGAACATGTTTTAATTGGGGGGTGGACTTCACATCCTCTAGGGGGGTCCGGGGGTGATTTTTTTAACATTTTAAAGTAAAATGCTTCAATCTGGTGCACTTTGAGCGCCCAGAAGAGTCTGATCTAGGGGGTACAACTCTAAAACATCCATATGAAAAAGATCGGTTTGCATTTCAATAATCAATAAGTATGTGAACATAACCGATAACCTACCATATCCAATAACAAATAAATGTAGGCTAACTTGTTTTATCTTATTTTATCAGTTAACATTTATGTATGCATATTTTTGTATCTCTTCAGTTTTAAACGATATTTTTGGTTTACTGTCCTATAGTTTACATTGGAATGATTTCAAACCTGTTTTTATTTATCCTAATAATTATAAAGGAGTGCCTTGGAAATATGTGTTTAAATAAATTGTGATCAAACCGTTTGAGACCCACTGAGATAACTTAGACTAAAGTGAACTATCTAAACACTCAGAGTCCTTTACCTCACTGAGCCTCTCAGTCTGACAGGAGAGCTCTCCCTCCACATTATTGTAGAAACAGCTTCTTATATCCGTTAGCGCAGCAGAAGCTAACAAAATTCCCTGCCGGTACCGGTGCGCCCCCTCTCTCTATCTATCTATCTCTCTCTCTCTCACGCTGGCTGTGAGCTGCGGCGCCTGATAAGCCAACATCCCCCACTCTCATCACTTACAGCGCCCATCGTACGGGGCAAATGGAAAATGTAACCGGGGTGAAAAGGGTGTTATCTTTACTTAATTATGAATGTTTTGCATCAAGGCTGAAAATTCTTTTTTTTTGTATTATATTTGTATTTAATCTTGTGGAAGTGCAGATCCCCTGTCCTCCACCAGGGGGTGCTGCAGCACCCTCAGCACCCCTACTTCCCACGGCCCTGTACCTGCAGGATGCTTGCTTTGAGTTTGTTTCCTCATGGTTGAATGCATGTCATTCAAATCATTTTTGGCTCACCATCTGACTCCCATAAAGTCCCCATGGTCATCCATACAGATGAAATCAAGCAGGGAGTTTCATACAAACACTTGGGTGTAATGATTGACCACCTGCTGTCATGGAAGGATCACATTGAATATCTGAGCAAAAGGACAAAACAAAGAATTTATTTTCTCCGCCGTCTTAGGTCTTTTGGAGCGAGCAGAGAAATTCTTCTGTTGTTCTTTACATCTGTGATCTTGTCTATTCTGCAGTACTGCAATGCTACCTGGTACAAGTGTTTGTCAGCAGCTTTAAAATCAAAACTGCTCCACCTGTTAAAAATCTGCTCAAAGATAGTTGGTCCACCTGTCAGAGACTCTATGACTCAGCCTATCAACCTAGTGAGGCTGTCCAACCACATCATCTCTGACCCAAACCATGTTCTGAACAGTGAATATGAGCTGCTACCATCTGATCGGAGATACAGGGTCCCACCATTCAATAAGGTCAGACTGAAGCATCCTTTGTGCATCAGTCAGTCCTCTCAGTGAACACAGAGCTGATCCCAGATCAGATGCACGCTGAAGGCTCTCTGAGCAGCTTTTCTCTCACTGATTGTGCTGTTATGTTAAATGTTTGTTGTTTGTGTTTCATGTATTGTGTCCTGATACTTGTCTGTTGATGTTGGACATGGAGCTGCTGTGACGCAAGGAGCATTTCAGACTTGATCTGACAAATAAAGTATTATCATATCGTATCGTATGTCGCTTTGGATACAAATGTAATGTCCACGGAAAGCCTCGGAAATCTAAATGTCCATGTGTCATAATGCAAGATGATTAACCCCAAGTTGCTCCAGATGGCCAATGGTGTGTGAGTGTGTGTGAATGTGTGTGAATGTTGCTCCACCTGAGCAGCCTCTGCCTCTGAATGAATGTGTATGAATGGATATATATACTGTATATGTAAAAGAGCTTTAAAGGTCTCCTATCATGCAAAATGCACTTGTTGATGTCTTGTATACATAAATGTGTCCCCGGTGTGTCAGAAAACAAAACCCTCTCTCTTTTTGTTTATACCTGAGACCCATCATATCATATATGCCTAAAAATCGCATGATAGGAGATCTCTAAAGTGTCGTTATAAATGCGGTCCATTAACCGTCTCTCTCCCCTTCAGGCGGTGGACTCCAGAGACTCCATGGCCATGGCTCTTTACTCGCAGTGTTTCAACTGGATCATCCGCAAGGTCAACACCCGCATCCGAGGACGAGAGGACTTCAAGTCCATCAGCATCCTCGACATCTTCGGCTTCGAGAACTTCGAGGTGCGTGAAAACAAAAAATCCTGATATAACTATTACAGATGAAAAACAGGGCTGTGGATTTATTTCATGCACAGGTTGAGAGTGTGCTCATTGCTTTGTTTGTTTGTCAGAATAGGGGAAAGAAAACAATCCAAAAATCTGTGTAATAATGGTGTAATAACAGGGTAATAATGGTGTATTAACAGGGTAATAATGGTGTATTAACAGGGTAATAATGGTGTAATAATGGTGTATTAACAGGGTAATAATGGTGTATTAACAGGGTAATAATGGTGTAATAATGGTGTATTAACAGGGTAATAATGGTGTATTAACAGGGTAATAATGGTGTATTAACAGGGTAATAACAGAGTAATAATGGTGTATTAACAGGGTAATAATGGTGTATTAACAGGGTAATAATGGTGTAATAACAGGGTAATAATGGTGTATTAACAGGGTAATAATGGTGTATTAACAGGGTAATAATGGTGTAATAACAGGGTAATAATGGTGTATTAACAGGGTAATAATGGTGTAATAACAGGGTAATAATGGTGTAATAACAGGGTAATAATGGTGTATTAACAGGGTAATAACAGAGTAATAATGGTGTATTAACAGGGTAATAATGGTGTATTAACAGGGTAATAACAGAGTAATAATGGTGTAATAACAGGGTAATAATGGTGTATTAACAGGGTAATAATGGTGTATTAACAGGGTAATAACAGGGTAATAATGGTGTATTAACAGGGTAATAATGGTGTATTAACAGGGTAATAACAGGGTAATAATGGTGTATTAACAGAGTAATAATGGTGTAATAACAGGGTAATAATGGTGTATTAACAGGGTAATAACAGGGTAATAATGGTGTATTAACAGGGTAATAATGGTGTATTAACAGGGTAATAATGGTGTATTAACAGGGTAATAACAGAGTAATAATGGTGTATTAACAGAGTAATAATGGTGTAATAACAGGGTAATAATGGTGTATTAACAGGGTAATAACAGGGTAATAATGGTGTATTAACAGGGTAATAATGGTGTATTAACAGGGTAATAACAGGGTAATAATGGTGTATTAACAGGGTAATAATGGTGTAATAACAGGGTAATAATGGTGTATTAACAGGGTAATAACAGGGTAATAATGGTGTATTAACAGGGTAATAATGGTGTATTAACAGGGTAATAATGGTGTATTAACAGGGTAATAATGGTGTATTAACAGGGTAATAACAGGGTAATAATGGTGTATTAACAGAGTAATAATGGTGTAATAACAGGGTAATAACAGGGTAATAATGGTGTATTAACAGGGTAATAATGGTGTATTAACAGGGTAATAACAGGGTAATAATGGTGTATTAACAGAGTAATAATGGTGTAATAACAGGGTAATAACAGGGTAATAATGGTGTATTAACAGAGTAATAATGGTGTAATAACAGGGTAATAACAGGGTAATAATGGTGTATTAACAGGGTAATAATGGGTAATAATGGTGTATTAACAGAGTAATAATGGTGTAATAACAGGGTAATAACAGGGTAATAATGGTGTATTAACAGAGTAATAATGGTGTAATAACAGGGTAATAACAGGGTAATAATGGTGTATTAACAGGGTAATAATGGGTAATAATGGTGTATTAACAGAGTAATAATGGTGTATTAACAGGGTAATAACAGGGTAATAATGGTGTATTAACAGGGTAATAATGGGTAATAATGGTGTATTAACAGGGTAATAATGGTGTAATAACAGAGTAATAATGGTGTATTAACAGGGTAATAATGGGTAATAATGGTGTATTAACAGAGTAATAATGGTGTATTAACAGGGTAATAACAGGGTAATAATGGTGTATTAACAGGGTAATAATGGTGTATTAACAGAGTAATAATGGTGTAATAACAGGGTAATAACAGGGTAATAATGGTGTATTAACAGGGTAATAATGGGTAATAATGGTGTATTAACAGAGTAATAATGGTGTATTAACAGGGTAATAACAGGGTAATAATGGTGTATTAACAGGGTAATAATGGTGTATTAACAGGGTAATAATGGTGTATTAACAGAGTAATAATGGTGTAATAACAGGGTAATAACAGGGTAATAATGGTGTATTAACAGGGTAATAATGGGTAATAATGGTGTATTAACAGAGTAATAATGGTGTATTAACAGGGTAATAACAGGGTAATAATGGGTAATAATGGTGTATTAACAGAGTAATAATGGTGTATTAACAGAGTAATAATGGTGTATTAACAGGGTAATAACAGGGTAATAATGGTGTAATAACAGGGTAATAATGGTGTATTAACAGGGTAATAACAGGGTAATAATGGTGTAATAACAGGGTAATAATGGTGTATTAACAGGGTAATAACAGGGTAATAATGGTGTAATAACAGAGTAATAATGGTGTAATACGGGTCTATTATTGTGTAATATTTGTGTAATCTGCCAAAGAAAAGCATTTATTTGATTAACTTTGTCTATTTGAATGTGTAGATGAATCCTAAATTCACCAGAGTTCTTACATAATGCCTCATTTGCTTACAGTACGATAAGAAATGCAAGAAATCAAGAATGAAAATCCAAATTCTCTGTTTATTTTGGGTCGAATTTCAAATAAAACTAAATATAAATAAAGCAAAATAGACAAATATTGATATAAGAAGTTAAAGTAAGAATGTGCAATAAAGAAGTGAAATATGGACGTAAGAATTTAAAGTAAAATGTCTGATAGTGAATGTTGTCCAACAGGTGAACCGCTTCGAGCAGTTCAACATCAACTATGCAAACGAGAAGCTGCAGGAATATTTCAACAAGCACATTTTCTCCCTGGAGCAGCTCGAGTACAACAAGTAGGTGGAGGTTGATTTGAACTCAGATCGTTTCTAAAATGTGTCCGTTATTTTATCCAAATTCTAACGAGACTTTAAATACTATTTGCTGTTGCTTCGAATAATGCATTTTCTACATAGAACGCTTTTCTGGAAACTCAAAGACACTTTGCAAAGTAGAAATAACATCATTAAAACAACACAACTAACCTGCAACTAACCCTAAAACACAGCATTAATAACAGATTCAAGCAGTTCTGAAAGGTGAGTGATTTGAACATGGTGAGATTGTCACGAAGAAGGCTCTGTCCTCCCAGTTCCGGTGCTAAGTCCTATGAGGTGACAAAAAGAGATTAAAGTCATGTCCTGTGTCTGCAGGGAAGGTCTGGTTTGGGTGGACATCAACTGGATGGATAACGGAGAGTGTCTGGATCTCATCGAGAAGGTACGACGCTTATTAAAGCAGCTTCTGAATGGACGTTACACACTTAAAGGTCAACAAGTCATTTTCATTCCCGTACATTCAGGACATTTGATTTAATTATCCGTATGAAAAATGGTCTTCAAATCCAGAAAGTTAACTTTAGCTTAAGTCATTTTTACTTCAATACTATTTCCCCAATGTTTTATATTTCAAATAAACTGAGGCAACAATAACAAACAGTTATACTCAAAGTCAACTCTATTGTCAATCTTTCAGAGTGTGTGTACAGACGGAGAGATCGAAATACTGTTTCCCACGATCCCGAATACAAAAACAAAGATATATAAAAACTAGGGCTGTCAAGTTAACGCGTTAAAAAAAATTAACGCCACTAATTCTTTTAACGCGATTAACGCATGTGTATTTTTTTCCTCGGCCGCCCCGTAGTTTCAGAGCATCGAATTTAAAATACCATCTACAAGCTGATGCTCACAGCTTGCGGCAGACCACACTTCCACGCTCACCGGCAGGCACCGACTGGCCTTCGGGAGGACCGGGAGGGTGTGTGTATGTGTGGCTCGAGCGAGAGAGAGACCTTACGTGCATTGTTGTTGTTAGCATCTGGTGCTAGCTAGCTGCGCTAACGGATATAAGGAGCTGTTTCAATGAAAACAGAGGAGCGACATTTCGCCACAACTGCGCCGAGCACTTGACTTTATGCAGGAAGCCAGACAGTGGGACATTGTACGAGAAGTCAGCACACTCAGCACGGATAGTGCGCAACATGATTGCAGCTCCCGTTCGAGCATATGCCTTGAGTTGCACATAGCTCCAACGATCCATCACACACACACACACACACACACACACACACACACACACACACACACTTTGTATTGTATTATTGTATGAGAGAGGTTCCAGGTTGTTGTGTTTAATATTCATGAGAATATTTGTCATTGTTCAAATGATAATAAACATTAGCATAAAGCATATTTGTCCACTCATATGTTGATAAGAGTATTAAAAACTTGAAAAACATTCCTCTAAGGTCCATTTAGAACAGATCAAAAATGTGCGATTAATTTGCGATTAATCGCGATTAACTATTTTAATCGACTGACAGTCCTAATAAAAATATGTATACCAATATGTATATATATACACAATCAACACACCCATTTATACATATGCACACTTTAAAGGTCACCTATCGTGCTATTTGTAGGCAATAGCAGAGGTCTCAGATATATACAAATATATAAAAAACTATGAAGTGTTTTGCTCCAAACACCAAACAGATCATTCTAGCCATGCCTCATATCCCTCTATTTCACTTCCTGTTTCAAAAGTGCTGATTTGGGTATAAAGCTTTAAAGAGGAGGGGTCTGAGCTCATGCGGGACCCGGCAGCTACTGTCTAAACTAAATGCTGCCGTGATGAAACGCCATATCATGGATTATCAAGGATTCTCTCTGAAACAGTTTGGAGCTCAAAGGCTTTCTCTCTTGCCGGTTATACCACAAGGTGAGTTCCTTTTTACTTCCTGCTTCTTCACACACATGCTCTCCAGTACAGGTTAGCTCTGAGTGTTAGCGATGCTAATGTAAACACCAACCATATTACGTCCAAAACAGTCGAGCATTGTTTCTGATAGCAACGTTTCTGATTGGGCCGTGGGTCCACATTTCAGATCTTACGTCATATCGGACGCAAATCTGGATCAGCTCCGTTGTTCCCCGTTTTTAGAGATTTGGGTACGGAGGGAAAGAGAGAGGGTTTTATTTCCTGACGCTGCGTGAGTTCCCTGACGCACCGGGGACACACCGGGGACACACCGGGGACACACCGGGGACACACCGGGGACACACCGGGGACACATGTTGATGGAGAGAAGACATCAAGAAGTGCATTTTGCATGATAGGTGCCCTTTAAGACCTAAATAAAAACACAACATTAGTGTAAGACTGTCCATAGCAGCTTAAAAATACATATATATTGAAACTATAGAAAGAAATAGAACATGCTTCTTTGCATACGTAGACCAGCCGACATTATTCTTCTCTGCTAATTTGTCCATTGTCTTTTCCCACAGAAACTGGGTGTGCTGGCGCTGATGAACGAGGAGAGTCACTTCCCCAAAGCCACAGACTGCACTCTACTGGAGAAACTGCACAGTCAGCACTCGGTACGACTCAAATACTCACATTATTACAGATGTACGGCTTGAACTCCTTTATTTATCATTTTTTCATAGTATTAAGAACAGATTTTAAATTCAAAGGTTTTATTGTCATGTGCTCAAAAGCTGCAGTGTAGAAATGGCAATGAAATTATTCTGACCTGAGCTCCTCCAACAAGGCAACATATAATAAAACTAGTGCTGTCAAAATTATCGCGTTAACGGCGGTAATTCATTTTTTGAATTAATTGCGTTAAAATATTTAACGCATGTGCAGAATGGCCCGCCCCATACGTGCCACCAGTGGCAGCGCCAGGGTATGGCTGGGGTAGGCTGCAGCCATACCAAGAAATGGCTTAGCCCCACCATGAACAATGATGTTAAAGTAAGCTAAATAAAGTCTGCCAACTCGCGCGGAGTAAATTGCACAGACAGCAGTTAGTAAGATTGATTTCAGTAGCCACGGTTTTGAAAACTTTTGTCACGTAGGGATCGTCTTCTCAATAGAACATCTTTGATAATGTCTTCTGGCCAATCAGAATCAAGATAACGGCGTGGTGTTGTTGCAGGAAGTCCCGACGGAGAATACTTTTGCTGTAGTACAGGGGTGCACATAACTGGTACGCAGGTTATGTGCGTAATCTGAAACTTGTGTCACAAAGCGTACTTGTGAAGCTTTTCCAGAAGGCGGTTAGATCACCGGACGACAGAGTCGGTCTCCGTGTGCACAGACAGGGCTGCTGTTAACGTCGGTCTGTACAACGGGATTGTGCCAAAACTACGCCAACCGGCCGCGGAGGGTGACTCCCCCCCCCCCCCCCCCCCCCCTTCACTGGAGAACTGCGCTAAAACAGCTGATCACAACGTTCGCACTCTGTGGTCACGAAGTACTCCACTAGCCCCCCCCTGTCGACTTTCCTGAAGTACTCCCCCGTTGATAGAAATCAACACGTAATGAATTTTAGACCCCACGGTTTGATGATTGATAGGTGTGTGGGTTGTCTTTCATTTTGACACGCAGAACAATGTTATAATAAACATACTGTATGTTAAATGGATATATCCGCCTTCTTTCATTTATCTTTCCATTCCCACAATATACATAAAGAAATGGCATATTTTGGACATAGTTCGAATGGTGATTAATCTGATTAATTAATTTTTAAGCTGTGATTAATCTGATTAAAAATTGTAATCGTTTGACAGCCCTAAATAAAACACAAAAATACTAAATGAAAAGCAGTGCAAGAATCTACATGTAAATAGAATATGATGTGTACAAGATCAGAATATGAAATTAAAGACATTAAGACAACATCAAATACGGTTTATATAAATTGTCAGATTGATAGATTGCCATACAGCTTATGATTTGGGATAGAAAATATTCGTAGTCTTTTTATCTGTGACTGTGATTCGTTTTTTGAAAGCAATCAAACAGTTTTCTGTCTCTTTCTGCAGAAAAACTCGTTCTACGTGAAGCCTCGAGTGGCCGTGCACAACTTTGGAGTCCGGCACTACGCAGGAGAGGTGAGAGTGTAGTTTGGTGTAAAATATGGGCAGTTTTTAGGACTTTTTCTCCTTCAAATATTCTCTAAACCAGTGATTCTCAAACTTTTTTCAATAATGTACCCCCTTTGAAAAAGAAATTCAGCCAAGTACCCCCTGATCAGCGCAGAAACAATTTGTTAGGGAAGAAATGCCTATATAAAGAGGTACAGTACAGCGCTGCACCATCAGTGTCTGATTTATTAAAACAACAACAGTAACTGAGAAACACCTAAATGCTGCATTTCAAATATTTACAATCCATCACTAAATTCATGGAAAACCAATTTTAACATCATGCAATAACACTAAGACGACATTAGCTGCATTGAACTGATCTGTTTAATAAGTTGTACTTACAATGCAGTGAAACATGGGCTTGTGCTTCACTGACGATCTTTGTTATTCTGAGTGACAGGAAGGCCACTGCAGTTATTACACTTCACGTTTTGAAATATGTGTTTTTTTTTTTTTCATTATCATAAAAATAAATCTCACGTACCCCCTGCAGTACTCCAACGTACCCCTAGGGGTCCGCGTACCCCCATTTGAGAACCACTGCTTTAAACTAATGAATGCTTGTTATTGTGCTCCTGTGGCGCCCCCCTGTGGTGAGTTCAGGTGCTGTACGATGTTCGGGGGATGCTGGAGAAGAACAGAGACACTTTCAGAGACGACATCCTCAACCTGCTGAGAGAGAGCAGGTACGCTGATGTCATCACAATCTGCTGTTCTAATAGGGATTAGATGCCTTGCTCTGTGGCAGGCGTCAATCTGACAACCTTCTCTCAATGATAGCAACGTTCCTTCGATGTCTGCTCAGCTCAATGTCAATTTGCAAATCACGTTCACATGATAAGGAGATGTTATTTCCCCTAATTTACAAATAATAATTAGAAGAATAAAAAATAGAAATAGAAAACTGAACTGTCGAGTACTGTGTGTGTGTGTGTGTGTGTGTGTGTGTGTGTGTGTGTGTGTGTG
>JAPTMU010000078.1:568426-575926 GCA_028583405.1 Pogonophryne albipinna
TGCGTACTTCTACTTTTACTCAAGTACAAGATCTGAGTACTTCTACTTTTACTCAAGAGCAATATCTGAGTACTTCTCCCTTTACTCAAGTATAAGATCTGAGTACTTCTACCTTTACTCAAGTATAATATCTGAGTACTTCTACTTTTACTCAAGTACAAGATCTGCGTACTTCTACTTTTACTCAAGTACAAGATCTGAGTACTTCTACTTTTACTCAAGAGCAATATCTGAGTACTTCTACTTTTACTCAAGTACAAGATCTGAGTACTTCTACTTTTACTCAAGTACAAGATCTGAGTACTTCTACCTTTACTCAAGTACAAGATCTGAGTACTTCTACTTTTACTCAAGTACAAGATCTGAGTACTTCTCCCTTTGCTCAAGTATAAGATCTGAGTACTTCTACCTTTACTCGAGTATAAGATCTGAGTACTTCTCCCTTTACTCAAGTACAAGATGTGAGTACTTCTCCCTTTACTCAAGTATAAGATCTGAGTACTTCTCCCTTTACTCGAGTATAATATCTGAGTACTTCTACTTTTACTCAAGTACAAGATCTGAGTACTTCTCCCTTTACTCAAGTATAAGATCTGAGTACTTCTCCCTTTACTCGAGTATAATATCTGAGTACTTCTACCTTTACTCGAGTATAATATCTGAGTACTTCTACCTTTACTCGAGTATAATATCTGAGTACTTCTCCCTTTACTCAAGTATAATATCTGAGTACTTCTACCTTTACTCAAGTATAATATCTGAGTACTTCTACTTTTACTCAAGTACAAGATCTGCGTACTTTTACTCAAGTACAAGATCTGAGTACTTCTACTTTTACTCAAGTACAAGATCTGAGTACTTCTACTTTTACTCAAGAGCAATATCTGAGTACTTCTACTTTTACTCAAGTACGAGATCTGAGTACTTCTACTTTTACTCAAGTACAAGATCTGAGTACTTCTACCTTTACTCAAGTACAAGATCTGAGTACTTCTACTTTTACTCAAGTACAAGATCTGAGTACTTCTACTTTTACTCAAGTACAAGATCTGAGTACTTCTCCCTTTACTCGAGTATAAGATCTGAGTACTTCTACCTTTACTCGAGTATAAGATCTGAGTACTTCTCCCTTTACTCGAGTATAAGATCTGAGTACTTCTCCCTTTACTCGAGTATAAGATCTGAGTACTTCTACCTTTACTCGAGTATAATATCTGAGTACTTCTACCTTTACTCGAGTATAATATCTGAGTACTTCTCCCTTTACTCAAGTATAATATCTGAGTACTTCTACCTTTACTCGAGTATTATATCTGAGTACTTCTCCCTTTACTCAAGTATAATATCTGAGTACTTCTACCTTTACTCAAGTATAATATCTGAGTACTTCTCCCTTTACTCGAGTATAATATCTGAGTACTTCTCCCTTTACTCGAGTATAATATCTGAGTACTTCTACCTTTACTCGAGTATAATATCTGAGTACTTCTACCTTTACTCGAGTATAATATCTGAGTACTTCTCCCTCCTCTGCAGACCCATGTATTTCAGATACAGAGACAGATGCAATTATAAAACGTATCTTGAGAGCAGCTGGATGTATTTACGAGGCGACCGTCTGGCCTCTGATCGAATGTTTAACAAGGCAGCATGAAGACTTTTCAATGGGGCTTAATGTAGTGAAACAAGTGTGGGGGGGGGGGGGGGCTCCCCAGGGGGGAACAAGGGTCAGGGTGGCACGGCACGAGGCCCCTAAAAGCCCCGAGAGGCGTCCCTGTCATCTGCCTGTTAGGCTCTGAGCAGGTGTCCGAGGGGAGGAAAATCAGCATTTCAATGTGGATGCAAAGGGAAAAATGGACTCATCGGCTGCAGAAAGGTTTTAATGTGTAGCCCTTCCTCTTGTTTGTGACATATTTGGCAAGTAAAGACATTTTGAGGAAGGTTCTGTCCCAAACTGACTGGTTTTACAGACAGTTTTGTGGTTGTGTAGTTTTAAAAAAAGCCTGCAGGCTGATGGCACTGCAGATGGTAAGTGGCGCCTCAGTGGAAATATCAATATATTGACAGAATGCATAATAGTGTGGACAGACTGTTGGATCTAAACACGATTAGGACACACACACACACACACACACACACACACACACACACACACACACACACACACACACACACACACACACACACACACACACATCTCTGTACTGTTGGCTATCAGTTCAAACTGGGTGTGTGTCACATGTTCAGATAATGTTTGTTTGTGGTAAATACAAGAAAGAGAAGTATAGCAACAAGGACATTTAAGATGGCTGTTGCCCACTTAGAGCTTTCAACGTTTTGTTCCAGTACCTAAAATACATTTGTCTCAGCTTTTCCTCGTCTTGAAGTGGCCCAAATAGGCCTGTTGGGGTTTTCCCTTTCCCCGTAGTGTGTTGGGAAACGCCTCCATTGGACTCCTGTGTTTACTTCTGGAACATAGTGACATCACAATGGAACATTTGCGATTCTATTGGCTTGTTCTGAAACACAGAGTGCATTATAGGCTGTGGGGCAGGCCTCTTTAAATGTATACTTTTAAGTAGTTGATACTAAATCTGCAAAATAGTGCAAGTAAATAAAAGAAATAGTACACAAATTGAATTAACTCAAGAATTAAGAAAATGTTGCAGTCAGTAGAACTTTCTCTCATTTTAAATGTGTGTCTACAGTGCATGCATTATTCTATAACATATTCCAGCTTTAAGGCAGGGAATGCACAAACATGTTTTTGCATTTATTTAACTTTTATACCAAGCAAGGTATTTCATTATGAGTGTAGAAAAATTCAAGTTGAAAGGCTCTTCTAGTCAGAGGCGGCGTCACACGGCATCATCTGACCAGTCACCACACTATGTTTGAATGTAAACAGCCAGCTTTGTTTCTCACACACACACACACACGCACGCACGCACGCACACACACACACACACACACACACACACACACACACACACACACACACACACACACACACACACACACACACACACACACACACACACACACACACACACACACACACACACACACACGCTCTCTTTCTGTCAGGCCCTACAAGTGGCTCGCACAAATTATCCTCAGCAGGAGACACATCACCAAGACAACCACAGCCCTCCCTCTCCTCACAGAAAGGGGGAGTGGAGTTCTGGATTTGAATGCCTTTGTTCGACTCCGCTGTGGCAGTGTGTGTGTGTGTGTGTGAGAGAGTGTATATGTGTGTAAGCCGGTCAGTGTGTTTGAGGAGCGACACAGACAGCAGCTCTGGGAACTTCTCTGTGATTTTCCGTTAGTCTCTGATCCGACAAACCCTAAAAGGAGGCGACGCTCGCAGTGACGATGCACGGTGAGACCTGATGCATGTGGCTTCATTTGTATTTTTTAGATAGGCAGCGGTGCATTCAAGTGCACGCTTGTTGCACAGGTTTAAATGTCCAGCGGAGGGTTTTGGTGCTCTGGAATGAGGTGAGATGCAGCAGTGTGACAGATGCACAAAGAGAGTTTCAGAGCATGATGTCCAGTCTTTTGCACACATGAAACTAAAAAAGAAGAGATTTTAAACATGCATTTAATGTCTAAAGGTGTTCTTTGTAAACCAGCAATCCATATACTACTAAATGCTTCATTTTTGAAAGAAAACGCTAAAAACACTGTTAAATCCAGCTGTCATTTGAAATCTGAATCAATGTACTGCTGCAGATCTGTGGTTGCATTCGGCTTGATTTTGGTACAAAGGTGTGAAAGGCTTATCTGTGTCCTCGGGGGCTTTGTGCAACCTCTCTGAAAGATCAAGATGCAACAGCTTGTTTCCTAATTAATCAACTGTGAGGAATATTCCCATCAGTGTCAGTACTGTGTATCTGTATGAAGCCGCGGACACACAGACAACCCTTAGAAGCTTCGGTTTGTTGTCTCCTTAATTGGACTCGAAGGCTTTCAGAATCAAATTGATCCGCATTGAATTTCAAGAAGGGATAAAAAGCTGGAGCCGCAGGTCTGTGTGCTTTGTGAGTGTATCACTGCTACAGTTTCTTTGATGATTGTGCAAGAAAACCTTAGTTCTGTTTCACTAGTGATCCTTCAACCTATCCGAACGCAGATTAAATCACGTGTGCTGTTTTAAGGTGCTAGAGTTTAAGATGTGTTGTGTTGTTAAATCCTGTCTCTTGTGTTAAAGTCACTTTACGCTGATGACAGCTTGATAACTTGGATAATGTGCACCTTGTCTTTGATTTACATTTTCTTTTTGAATAGATTTTGTGACAGTTGTTGGGACGAAACAGGCTGTGTGATAGCTATCTCTGAATGCTTTTAGACATGTGACAATTGACAGATCAGTTGATAATATGTTAGTTGCATCCTTAGGCCATCGCTGCTCTCTCAAGATGATGATAATCTGACGTTTCTCCTTTTAGGAAATCAAGAGCACTCAACACAGACATGCGTTGTGCATTCATTCATTTACTTTGAGTTAGATTTGAAGACATTTTGTTCAAGACCTGCACAAATGTAATAAAAGCACTTGTTCTAATGTTCTTATCTTTAGCAAGAACTTGCACAAAGAAGCTGGAAGACGTTTCCTAGGCCACTAATGGAGACTTAATCGTCCACCATATCTGTCTTTCTTTTTGTGTTTCCTACCTCTGCAGGTTTCCTCTGTGTCATTGATGTTTTTTGAGTAATGTAACCCCCGAGAATCCTCCTGCAAACTGGGTTTAGATGTAACACCCAGCAGGGTCAGGGATTTAAGGTTGGATGGATGTTCTTCTTTGATCGGAAAACTCTGTTCCAGGGATTCCCCAAATCTCAGTAAAGGCGAGCAGAGAGGGATAATCCCTGCGTGCCTGGAGGCAAACCTGTGAAGAAACACAGAGGCCTCTGGTTTCAGATGCTCTCAATCCAGTGTACTGTGGTACTGTGATATTACAATATAAATGAAATGGCATCGATTGCTGTACACTATAATGAAATAAAAAGACAACCACAAAGTCAAAAAAAAGAAAATAATAATAATGGCTTTGAGTACAATCAGTGGCAGAAAATGGAGACTCTGAAGGGAAATTCTGTATCAAGCGTTTTCCTAAAGAGCCCCAAGGGTCTCCTGATGAAATGAGCAAAATCAAATTCATTTGAAGTATTTGATACGGTGTGTTTAAGAACTTTAGGCCAAATGTTGCAGACGATCTCCCAGAAGTGTGCTTTATATTTTCTGTGTGATCGGTCATGAAGAATCTTCAGAAAGTCTCAAAGGATTACAGTCAGACTATCCAGGATCTTAATCTCTGTGTACCTTCTTATGATGGACAGCTTATCCTAAGTTCAGTTGCCCTCCGTGTCTTCCCCCGTCGGTTCCCAACCCCCTCGGGAGCGGACCACCACGCCCCCTTTTGTCCCGTTGAATGCCCGGAGCCCTGAGTCTTTTAGCTGGGGAAGTCGGGCTGAGAAAGACACCACGACCCCTCAGGGTATTGTTGTCCTGAGATGGTCTGTCCGCCTCTGGATGCTGATTTACATCCTGCTGTTGTTCTGGACTGTTGTTGGACCGTTAACATACAGTCCCAAAACATTCTTAAATGAAAGCATAACTTCCAAACAATCCTACCACGTTTAAATACCTTTGACTCTACACTGAACGGTCCAACAACTGACCATTGTATTCCTTTATGACAGTTAATCCAAACCAGTAATTGAATATACCCTTGAAGGATTAATAAAGTAAGTCTTGCCTCTTTAAGCTAGTCATTTTGGTTTGAATTGTAATATTCCTGACCCTCTGTAATTTAGTTTGTTGGTAGTTCATTGACTCGATTTCTTCTTCTTCTTAGCGTTAGGTTTAGGGCTAGGTTTGTTCCTTGGGTTTAGGTTTGTTGTCTTCTGTTTAAAGATCTGTTTTTCGTTGGCTCCAAAGATAGAAAAGACATGATGATGAATATTGCATATGGCAGTTTTACCAAGATGTGAAATCAAATGCCGGTACTGAAAAACCTTCAAACCTTGGCACTCATTTCTAAGGTACAAAAGATGCATTCATGTCAGTTTGAGCTGTTCATTCTCACTCTATAGGCAGACGAAGTTTATTCGTCATTGGAAATACTGAATAAGGACAAAATGGACCGTTCTCTTATAGACAATGTCACAGTCTCTTGCCTGAAGACCTTTTTGTCGTCCGTCAAATTGACAGATGAAAAAGCATGACCCAGCATGGAACTTTCTCCAGATTGTGTTCCAGGAGAAGAAAGAAAGGGAGAATTTAATTTACTTTGTACGGCGCCTTATGCAAATGTATGTTATGCTAATGAGGTCGTCCCTGTTAAAGGGCGCCATTCAATCACTCAGTCAAGATCTGCTGGTGAATTGGCCTCTCTTCATCTCTGAGGCTCAAATGAACCGTCAACGGGCGATCAGGGGAGATGAATAAAAGAGGCATTACGAGGCGGTATGAAAGCCCCCTCTCATTCTGCGCCCACTGAGGTTACAGGGTGGCAGGGGTCCCCGGGGAAATGGCTTTCACTCAAAGCACTTCTGTAATAACGGTATCGCAACGCCAAGTGTGTTTTGTGGAGGGTTTTGATTTGTGGAGGTTTGGTGCTGTCGTACGCACGTCTCTCTCTTGAGTTCAAAGTTGGGAATGAGTGGTATGCATGTGCGTTTAAAGGGAAGGCAGTGGCGTGTTAAGCTGCAGACGATAGACAAAGTTTGACTGGTTCAACTTTTAAAGGAATTTAAAGAGCGGTAAAAATGTCCTATAGCCTCTTTAAGCTCGTCGTTTTGGTTTCAAAGGTCTCCTGTTATGAGACTCACAAAGTGTCAGAAAATACAACCCTCTCTTTTTTCCTCCTAACCCACATCTCAGAAAATGTGCTACGTGTTTTGGAAGTATTATGGTCTGTGTTTACATTAGCAAGCATCGCTAACACTCAGAGCTAACCTGTACTGGAGAAAGTGTGTGTAAAGAAACAGGAAATACACATTATACCTCGAAGTTCCTTACGCTTACGTCGACCCTAACCCTCTGTCATGTCACTCAGCTGCTCTCACATCACTTCTATAACAGTATTGATTGATCTGGGACACCATGCCATCCTATCATGCAGCCATTTCTTCACAGCGGTGGTGATTGATTTTGCATTCTGACTAGATCCCTCTCTGGGTTGAGAGCATTGAATTATTTACCTTACTCTGAGAGAAGGGTACGATGTGAGCTATCCTATATATTGTTCCTCTAACATCCATGCACTGCCAAGGTGCCTTTTAGCAAGGCATTGTCCTCTAGACGCCAAATGCTCCTCATACTAGGATGGGTCGAATGCAGAATCCTCTAAAAACTCTAACTTTTTTGGCCTTTTATTGTTTTTATTGCACAATATTCTCAAAATTCAAAGTCTCTCGTTCTCAATCTGTTGGACTGAAAGGTGCTCTTCCATTTCAAATGTGATTTTGACTTTCTCTTTGCCTAATATGTCT
>JAPTMU010000078.1:578426-613426 GCA_028583405.1 Pogonophryne albipinna
TCTCTCTCTGTGTGTGTGTGTGTGTGTGTGTGTGTGTGTGTGTGTGTGTGTGTGTGTGTGTGTGTGTGTGTGTGTGTGTGTGTGTGTGTGTGTGTGTGTGTGTGTGTGTGTGTGTGTGTGTGTGTGTGTGTGTGTGTGTGTGTGTGTGTGTGTGTGTGTGTGTGTGTGTGTGTGTGTGTGTGTGTGTGTGTGTGTGTGTGTGTGTGTGTGTGTGTGTGTGTGTGTGTGTGTGTGTGTGTGTGTGTGTGTGTGTGTGTGTTGAGATATCAGGCATATTTTGAGCCCAGAGCACCTGAAGCGTGGAATCCAACAGTTATTGGATGTAGTGTTGATCCTCTCGGCCTACTGCTCCCCGCCTCCCTTACATCGGGGCGGGTGTGTGTGTCTTGCTGTGGGGAAATGACAGATGGGGGACACAGATCTCCAATCACAGCGTGACTGTGTGACAGCAGCGAGGCAGTGCATGTATGTGTGGGTAGACGGATGAATGGTCATTTGTGTGTGTGTGTGTGTGTGTGTGTGTGTGTGTGTGTGTGTGTGTGTGTGTGTGTGTGTGTGTGTGTGTGTGTGTGTGTGTGTGTGTGTGTGTGTGTGTGTGTGTGTGTGTGTGTGTGTGTGTGTGTGTGTGTGTGTGTGTGTGTGTGTGTGTGTGTGTGTGTGTGTGTGTGTGTGTGTGTGTGTGTGTGTGTGTGTGTGTGTGTGTGTGTGTGCGTGCGTGCGTGCGTGCGTGCGTGCGTGCGTGCGTGCGTGCGTGCGTGCGTGCGTGCGTGCGTGCGTGCGTGCGTGCGTGCGTGCGTGCGTGCGTGCGTGCGTGCGTGCGTGCGTGCGTGCGTGCGTGCGTGCGTGCGTGCGTGCGTGCGTGCGTGCGTGCGTGCGTGCGTGCGTGCGTGCGTGCGTGCGTGCGTGCGTGCGTGCGTGCGTGCGTGCGTGCGTGCGTGCGTTGCACCTGTTACAAGGCAACAATGAAATGCCACCATTTACCAGATTTACAGGCGAATGTTCACTTTCTTTTGAATAAAGTCTTGTGAAAAAACTCGCTTTTTAAACAAGAGCTTCTCTCTAAAGCATTAAATCACTTCTATCTCCTTCAGAAAGTATCGGTACATTGGTTTGAGTTGTATGCCTCTGTTTATTCAGGAGGACACGACTGTGTTGCACCTGTTAAAAACAGGGCAATAAAAAGCCACCATTTAGCAGATTTACAGACGAGACACTGGGAGTGTCTTTCAACAGAAGAACACATTGGTTTGCATTTTAATTGGCCGGCTTGACGTTAGAAGAAACATGGCTACCAATGTATGTGTGTGTGTATGTGTGTGTGTCACCACCTGAAAGCCCTTTGTAGAGCTTCTCTCTAAAGCGTTAAATCGATGATATCTCCCTCAGAGAGATTATTCAGGAGGACACTGAGTGTGTTGCACCTGTTAGAAACAAGGCAAGAAGAAATGCCACCATTTAGCAGATTTACTGACGAGACACTGGCACATGTTTCCAATTAAATGTCGTTAAGAACTCATGAGAATACGAGTTTGCTTTTCAATTTGCATGCTTTACTTCAGAACAAACAGGGCTACTATGGAGAGTGTCTTAGCTTCTCTCCAAAGCATTAAATCACCTCTATTTCCTCAATGGGATAAGTCCACTTTGTTTGAATGCCTCCATATATTCATTTGGACATTCATGAGTGTGTTGCACCAAACAAAGCCACAATCATAACAACATTTACCAGATTTACAGGCTTTCTTTTCAGTAAAGTCTTGTTAAAAACTCCTGAGAATATTCACATTTTAACCAGAAACGTTGCATTTGAACCCGTGTGTTTTACCGCCTGGAAGCCCCTCATAGAGCCTCCCTCTTGGTCCATTGGTTTGTGTCTTGGTGCCTCTGTAGATTTACTTGGACATTCATGAGTCTTAAGGCCCGGACACACCGAGCCGATTTCGGCCCTCGATAGATGTCTGGCCGTCGATGAGCGTCCCGTCGCCCTACTCAGATTGGTGTGTCCCGCACCGTCGTGTCTTTCCGGCCGTGCCGACACCTTCCGCTCCCAATTCAACATGTCGAATCGGGAGGCTGTCGGCAAAATAAATCACTCTGATTGGCTGTTGCATGCAGTGCATGAGAAGTGAAACGGAAGTGAAGAAGGCACACAGACGGCTATTATTTTTCATTTTTAAGTACCGCACTAAACATGTTTTTGATTATAAGTCGTTATGTGAAACAGTCTGTGATGGACGAGAGTGAAAATGGAACTCACTCTATTTGTTGTTTGTATACATCGCGCACAGGGGCGCCGTAAGGGGGTGAAAAGTTAGGACGATTCTAAGGGCCGTGACTGACGGGGGCCCAAACTATTTTAGAACATTAAGAAAAAAATGTTTATGTAACCAATGTGATATCTTTTCATGGGGCCCAAAATCCCTGGCGCCGCCCCTGATCACGCAGTCTGTCTTCCGGTTGCCTCTTTTGAATGACGAATACACACTACCGCCCCCTGCTGGTAAGGAGAGTTATTGCCACTCACGCATGCGCAGTTTGTACGTGGCTGTCGGCTGAAGTCTTTGCGGTGTGTTCCAGTGCGACTTTTTGGCCAAGACGCAGAGACGTGAGGCGACACAACAGTCGGGTCCGTCGGGACGTGGTCTTTGGGGTCAGCTGGGTGTGTCAGGGCCTGTACACAAGTCTCGTTAAAAACTCCTGAGAATATTCAGATTTTAACAGAAGGTTAGCATTTTACCATCCTTTAGAACAAACATGGGTTTTTCCCGGCACCTAAAAGCCCATCCTCCCTCATCCCTGAACCACAAATCTGTCCCTGTTTCGTAAACCTAAATCTTTTCTATCCCGCTCGGAGGGATTGGTCCACTTCGTGCCGCTGCCTCTCTTCAGGAGATTTACATCGAGCCGTCCTCATCTCCTTTCTCTCGGCTCATGTCCTCACTATTGTCCGGGAGTCGTTTCATGCTCCTCTTTTACAACCTCTAACTTAATTTCCTGGAAGAGAGGCGGCTGCTCTCGGCGGGCCTGACCCGTCACGGCGGGAATCCAAAGTGAACCGAGGCTTAACGCGGCTTTTGTTGCGCTAATTAGCATAGCAACGATTAAAGGGGATTAGCTGTTCGGATGCAAATGTGTGCATGAGGACACACTTTCAGAGCATGTGTGATTCATGTTTACTTAGAAAGTGAGGCTGTGATTTGTGTTTGCGTGTGTGTGTGTGTGTGTGTGTGTGTGTGTGTGTGTGTGGGTGTGTGTTTGTGTATGTGGGCGTGTGTGTGTGTGGGTGTGTGTGGGTGTGTGTTTGTGTGTGTGCATGTGTGGGTGCGTGTGTGTTTCAGTGTGTGTGTGTGTGTGTGTGTGTGTGTGTGTGTGTGTGTGTGTGTGTGTGTGTGTGTGTGTGTGTGTGTGTGTGTGTGTGTGTGTGTGTGTGTGTGTGTGTGTGTGTGTGTGTGTGTGTGTGTGTGTGTGGTGTGTGTGTGTGTGTGTGTGTGTGTGTGTGTGTGTGTGTGTGTGTGTGTGTGTGTGTGTGTGTGTGTGTGTGTGTGTGTGTGTGTGTGTGTGTGTGTGCGTGTGTTTCCGTGTGTGTGTTTCAGTGTGTGTGTGTGTGTGCAGGGCCATGAACTGCATGTTTCCTTTTTTAATCAACCTGCTCGTTAGTGACGTCCAAATCACCCTGACGAGTTTACATTTCCTCTGCTAAAATCTCATTAGTGCTTCACCACTGAGGATGTCACTCTGCCAACATCACACACACACACACACACACACACACACACACACACACACATATAATTCAACAGGAGAACCATGACATTTCCCCACTGTCTCCCTCGTCCCATATCTCATTCCCCCCCCTCCCTGATTGGATTAACGTGGGTTTCTCTCTATGGACGACAGCTTGGCTCTGTAACGGGCAGCTGCACTAAATGTCGGTAAAATCTCTTTTCACAGAGAGAAGTCGCCCAAATCACGGCTGCAGTAATCTGCGGTGGTGCACAAAAGAAGAGGAGGGTCTGAATTTGATTTACGTCGCCGGCTTTATTCACGCCGATTGTTCCTCGGTCTGTTAAAATGGGGATGTTATAGAAAAAGGAGGGACCGTCTCTTTTTATTCTGTTCACTTGCAAATTCATAATGTGTGTGTAATACAGTTATGGGTGTGCTTTGTCAAGAAGAGAATGGGGCTTTTAAAGCCATTCAGCAGTCTACTTTTTTATTCTGCCTGTATGAAAAAGACTAAAGGGCTGCCGTTGAATAGCGTATTTTTAATTTACAATTTAAGTTACATACATAGTGGAGTGGTGCAGGAATGAGTCCTAAAACACGGAAATTAGTCAGCATTTTAGCACTTCCTGTTCCTTCTGCAATGGTTTTCTGAATGTTTTGTCGGTTGTTAGCCTGGAATAAGATCTGTGTTTAACACAAGCTGAAGAGATTTCAATTATACGACATAAAATATGTCAGTAAATACCTCACTGGTGAATTAAAAAACTGCCGTTGCTAACAAGTGTCTAAATGAGACGACTAGACATCATCACGCCCAACATTAGCCGCCTTTAGCTTAGCGGTGGTGACGTGAGGTCATGTGACCGTGCTGTAGTTCCTTTATAGCCCAACATTAGCCTCCTTTAGCTTAGCAGTGGTGACGTGAAGTCATGTGACCGTGCTGTAGTTCCTTTATAGCCCAACATTAGCTACCTTTAGCTTCGCTGTGGTGACGTGAAGTCATGTGACCGTGATGTAGTTCCTTTATAGCCCAACATTAGCTACCTTTAGCTTAGCGGTGGTGACGTGAAGTCATGTGACCGTGCTGTAGTTCCTTTATAGCCCAACATTAGACGCCTTTAGCTTAGGAGTGGTGACGTGAAGTCATGTGACCGTGCTGTAGTTCCTTTATAGCCCAACATTAGCTACCTTTATCTTCGCTGTGGTGACGTGAAGTCATGTGACCGTGCTGTAGTTCCTTTATAGCCCAACATTAGCCACCTTTAGCTTAGCGCTGGTGACGTGAAGTCATGTGACCATGCTGTAGTTCCTTTATAGCCCAACATTAGCCTCCTTTAGCTTAGCGGTGGTGACGTGAAGTCATGTGACCGTGCTGTAGTTCCTTTATAGCCCAACATTAGCCGCCTTTAGCTTAGCGGTGGTGACGTGAAATCATGTGACCGTGCTGTCGTTCCTTTATAGCCCAACATTAGCCACCTTTAGCTTAGCGCTGGTGACGTGAAGTCATGTGACCATGCTGTAGTTCCTTTATTGCCCAACATTAGCCGCCTTTAGCTTAGCGGTGGTGACGTGAAGTCATGTGACCGTGCTGTAGTTCCTTTATAGTCCAACATTAGCCGCCTTTAGCTTAGCGGTGGTGACGTGAAGTCATGTGACCGTGCTGTAGTTCCTTTATAGCCCAACGTTAGCCACCTTTAGCTTAGCGGTGGAGACGCGTATTTCCTCTTTCCCCCATCCTCCCCCTTCCAATCCTCTCCTCTCATTTCCTCTCCTCTTGCTTCCTCTAATGATGTACCTTCCTCTCTCTCAGGTGTTTCTCCGGGAGTCTCTTGAGCACCGTCTGGAGAAGCAGAGAGAGATGGAGGTGCTGAGAGCCGCCATGATCATCCAGGCTCACGTCACAGGATTCATCGCCAGGTTAATATTGAACTCAACATGAATTAAACATTATTATTACTATACAGCCTTAAAAAACGAAATTCTAAGTTGCTAATGAACTGCATTGATGTCCTGTTTCTCTCCCCGACACACAGGAAGCAGTACAAGAAGCTGCTGCAGTGCATTGTGGTCATTCAGAAGAACTACCGAGCGTTTTACTGGAGGAGGAAGTTCCTGTTGCTCCGCTGGGCCGCGCTCACCTTCCAGAAACAAGTCCGAGGGCAAAGAGCCCGCCGGGCCTTCAGCCAGCTGCTGGAGGAGAGGAAGAGGAGGACGGAGGAGGAAGAGGAGAGGAAGAGGAGGGAGGAGGAGAAAGAGCTCTGCAGGAGGAGGGAGGAGGAGATGGAGAGGTAGGAGACAAGAGGAGGAGGAGTTGCTGTCATGCATCCTTTTTTAACACTCAGTGTGGTGCACCAGTGATTAATGGGCATCGCAAACACTTTTACTTAACATGTAAGACAGCTTTTCAACTGTGAGGAAACACTTTCTGTCTTTTTGAACATTAAAGCATGGAAACATGTTACAGTAGAGACACACAAATATGAACCACAAAAGCAGCATAATATATCATACATTTTCATTTCAATGTTTTCCCCACACAGAACACTACTGCCTACATTTCTCTTTACACCATACATCATTTTATTGTTTCTCCGCTATTGTTGTCTGTCTGTTTAAAAAGCCCACCTTCCCATATGTGTGTGTCCTAGATACTGTATGAAAAGTGACTCTGACAGAAGCTTAAAAGGTCGACACGTCAGCGAGAGCAGCGCTTGTACGGTGTGCACTTCCTAAAAATACCCAATTCCCAGAAATGATATCCAGGACGTGACCTCTGCTTCCTAAACGCTATCTGCAGCCCCGAGGGAGGCGGACTCAAATTAGTGTAAAAAAAACTCTGCAGCAAAATGAAACCAAGATGATTCAAGCTCCCAGTAGACACCCTGATTATCATTTAC
Source organism: Pogonophryne albipinna (assembly GCA_028583405.1). NCBI lineage: Eukaryota > Metazoa > Chordata > Actinopteri > Perciformes > Artedidraconidae > Pogonophryne > Pogonophryne albipinna. Next base: position 585,050 of record JAPTMU010000078.1, read on the forward strand.
CAGCATGCATTTATGTACACGTACTAGATAGTATTACTACAAAGTAAAAAGTGGGTTTTATATGAATGACGTACACTTCCTGTCTGACCTTAACAATCTTTATTATCGATGGGTTTTACGGGATTTAAATGCAACGAGGGACGGGAAATGTAATTACTTTTTGTTTTTGGTAAATCTTATCTTCTGTTTCAGTCTGCTAATGTGTGTGTGTGTGTGTGTGTGTGTGTGTGTGTGTGTGTGTGTGTGTGTGTGTGTGTGTGTGTGTGTGTGTGTGTGTGTGTGTGTGTGTGTGTGTGTGTGTGTGTGTGTGTGTGTGTGTGTGTGTGTGTGTGTGTGTGTGTGTGTGTGTGTGTGTGTGTGTGTGTGTGTGTGTGTGTGTGTGTGTGTGTGTGTGTGTGTGCAGGGAGAGGCAGAGGATGGAGGCTGAGAGACTCGCCGCAGAGGTACGATGAAACTGATTATTAACAAATTTGTGTGGAAAAAGGGAATTAGTTTTCCATTTTAGTCTGATGAAAAAAGATACAAGGGACGAGAAATGTTCTGCAGTGAAATCAGGACAAATGACACTTGGAAAAGCCACATTTCAAACTACTTCCACGAGAGAGTTTGTAGATATCATTCATGAAAATTCTCATGTACAATTCAAAAGGTTGCTAACAAATTATCTCAGTATTATAAAGTATAATTGAACTGTGCCTGTGGGTATGTAGGCCTATGTATTATTATGTGCAATTATTTGTATTTAGTTGTTTGGCCTTATGATGGCTTAAATGTGATGACCATTTTAGTTTTCACTTCATATAGTGACTCTAAATAATAATGATCACGCCACCAAACACACATTCAAACTAAAGGAACCAGCCTGTTTGGAAAATGTCAGAAGTAGAAAGTACAGGTATTTGTGTTCAACATGTAAGAAGTAGAAAGTACAGGTATTTGTGTTCAACATGTAAGAAGTAGAAAGTACAGGTATTTGTGTTCAACATGTAAGAAGTAGAAAGTACAGGTATTTGGGTTCAACATGTAAGAAGTAGAAAGTACAGGTATTTGGGTTCAACATGTGAGAAGTAGAAAGTACAGGTATTTGGGTTCAACATGTAAGAAGTAGAAAGTACAGGTATTTGTGTTCAACATGTAAGAAGTAGAAAGTACAGGTATTTGGGTTCAACATGTAAGAAGTAGAAAGTACAGGTATTTGTGTTCAACATGTAAGAAGTAGAAAGTACAGGTATTTGTGTTCAAAATGTAAGAAGTCAAAGTAAAAAGTCGTCAGAAAAATAAGTAGTAAAGTACTGATACCAGAAACATGTACTTAAGTACAGTAACGAAGTATTTGTACTCCATACTTCTACCCACCTCTGCCACTAACTCTAACCCACTTCCACGAAAGAGTTTTTAAATGTGTTTATTTCTCCGTCTTCAGGCTGAGGAGATCAGACGACTTCAGGAGCTTCAGCTGGAGGAGAAGTTGGCCTCTTTGGCTCTTCTTCAGTCTGCAATAGCAGCTGAAACACCACCCAGAACGGAGGGTGAGATGGAGTCAGGAGAAACTGGAGAGGATGCATCCAATCAGGAGGAGGCGATCCGTCCTCACGAGGCCAATCAGGTGGAGGAGATCCTGCGACTAGAGCGGGAAATCCAGTCCCTCCAGAGGCAGAAGGAGCGTCAGGAACTCTCTCTGACCGAAGCTTCGTTAAGCCGCCTTCAGCTTCTCCGGGATCAGGAGCTCCGGCGCCTGGAGGACGAAGCGTGCAAGGCGGCGCAGCAGTTCCTCGACTCGCTGAACTTTGACGAGATCGACGAGTGCGTGAGGAACATCGAGAGCTCCTTGGGAGTGGAGGAAGAAGAGGAGAAGGAGGGTGGACGAAGGAGGAGAGGCGACGAGGAAGAGGTGGACGAAGGGTTTGGAGCGGACGATGACGCGTTCAAATACTCGCCGAACCCGAGTGAACACGGCCATTCGGACGGGCAGCGGACAAGCGGGATTCGAACGAGCGACGACTCGTCTGAAGAAGATCCGTACGCCAATGATGGAGTAACCCCGCCTCTTCCACCAACCCCTCTGCTTCACCCAGCGCTACCTCTACTTCCAGTGCCTCCCAGTGCTTCATCCAGCGGGGATTCAGCCTTCTGCCACCCCAAAGGTCTGCAACTCTTTTTACTTTGAAATCCAGGCTGAAGACTTTTCATTTTGCAGCTGCTTTTAATTGAAATATTGATATCCAGGAATGGCAAAAGTACCCACATCCTTTACTCAAGTAGAAGTACAGATACTCGTGTTTAAAAATACTCTGGTGAAAGTAGAAGTACTGACTAAACTTCTTTACTCAAGTGAAAGTAAAGAGGCTTTGAAAAGTACTTCAGTAAAAAGTACCCATAACTAGCAGCTGTTTTAAAGAGTACCTGACCTCCCTTTATATTAATAGAACAATGCACTGTAACTTTTATTCATGTACCTTTTGTTTTTCATGTTTTACTATCTTTGCTTTTAAATGAGTGTTTTTAAATGCCATGTTAGAATATATTTCTTAATGCCCTTTCATGTTTGTAAAGCACTTTGAATTGCCTTGTTTTGAAAGGTGCTGTATCAATAAACTTGCCTTGCCTTTCCCAAAGCTTCGTCCGAGGCGCAGTCAGAAGATCTGGTGGAGCTCATTCCTCCAGACGAGGACTCGGACTACGACCAGGACGACTACGATGAAGGCGCCATCGTCTCCAGTGGCAGCGTGGCCTTCTCAAACCCTCGCAGTGGGCAGTGGTCTCCGGACTACAGAGGGTCTGTCGGCACCTACAACAGCTCAGGGGCGTATCGCTTCAGCTCGGACGGGGCTCAGTCCTCGGTGAGTTGATGAACAAATTATATTTTGTTCAATGAAGAGTTCATCAAAGGTATCTCACTTATTACAGTCCTTAAAACAGTTAAAGCCAAACTGGTCATTGTTCTCAACTAGGCTTCATTTAGATCTAATACTTTTCACTAAGTCGGACAAAATGGTAAATGGACTACTTTTATATAGCTCTTTTCCAGTCTTTTTACGACACCTCAAAGAGCTTTTTCAAAGTCAGCATTTATCCATTCATACAGAGGCAAAGGCTACAAAACAAGGCAGTACACACATTTACATACCGTTTGCCATTGGGAGCAACTTGGAATTGAGCAATAACCTCCATAACCCCAAAGGTTTTTGAGGATGGTTATAGCCTAACTGGTCATTGTTCTCAACTAGGCTTCATTTAAATTGAAAACGATTCACAATGTTGGACAAAACGCTGTTATATCGAACTTGTCCAGTCTTTGCGACCCCTCAAAGTCAGCATTAACCCATCATACAGAGTCTAGTTTACAAAACAAGACGTTACACACATTTACATACCGTTTGCTATTGGGAGCAACTTGGAATTGAGCATCTTTTGACACGGACGGTTGCATGGTCTTTGAGCTGATGCAGAATCCTGCCAAGTAAAAACGATTGGACCTTTTTAAAATGTGTGCTCGTTATGTCTTAAATGTCTAATTTCAGTTTGTTTTTATTCCAGTTTGAGGACAGCGAAGACGACTTCGACAGGTTCGACACCGATGACGAGCTTTCGTATCGACGGGACTCCGTCTACAGCTGCGTCACGCTGCCGTACTTCCACAGCTTCCTCTTCATCAAAGGTACAGTCTCTCCCTTATTACCGTACTTAAAACGACCTCAGACTTGTACAGTACAAGAGGAAAGGCAAGGGGTTAAATTATATGTTTTGATTATAATGATTGATCTTTAAAGTGTTCTCAAAGCTGGTGAAGGTGCAGCTAGTCTGAATGACTTTGTAGACTGCAGGGTAGCTTGTGGATTTACTCCAGGTGGAACTAAAGTCTGATTCAACACTTGATTATATTTCACATCATTCATCCAGATCTGTGAAGTAACTAAAGGGATAAATACATGTAGTGGAGTAGAAGTACACCATGTACCTCTGAACTGTAGAGGAGTTGTTTCTATGGCATACTATTCTATGACTTTCTATTTATGACGAAATTAGTTTTAAATCCTCTTCTGAATATAGTTGTTTGCCATATATATAGCAAGCTGACCGCTGTACGTGCCACACCTATGGAAAGATAACCTATGCATGTTTTCTTGTGCTCTGCAGAGAGATCATATACTCAAACTTTTTATGACTTATTTACAGTGTTGTGCTAGTTACTGAAAACCAGTAACTAGTTACCATTACTAGTTACTTCATTTCAAAAGTAACTCAGTTACTTTACTGATTACTTACACCAAAAAGTAATGCGTTACTGTGAAAAGTAACGTTTTAGTTACTTAAACAAAGGGCTCCCATTAATGCCCTTATAGCCTTCATTTCAGTACTGTTATTGCATTGGAGAATAATACAATCTGTTGATCAACTTCACATGCATTATATGCAATCTGGATTGCATCGATATTAGCTGGCTTTCCATTTTTGTATATTCTTTCTCCAGGTAGTTGGAAAAAGTGTTCCGTCCCATATGCCGTGTGCCGCCCGGACATGGTATCATGCTAACTAGCTCCCTGAAAGCGGGTGACTCCACTGTAGCAATAGCCTGCATGTGTTCTACAACATACCGTGCAATGGCTTTATCGACTTTTCCTGGCTAGCAGTCCCTCGGTTAAAATCCAGCCGCTGTTGCTTAGGTGGAGGTGGAGTGGCATCGGCTGAGTCTCTGTGGTCTTAGCTACTAGCTTCGTCCCAGCATGTTGTTTTTGCAGATGTTTTAAGAGATTTGAATGACTGGTTTGGGCAGTAGATAGGCTCTTTGACCCGCCAGGACACATCTTACATTTAACTAAAACGTTCTTTTCTTTGTGCTCGACAAAAGTGAAATAGTGAGAATATCTCCAGGTGGAGAAACTAGACTTGAGCTCCGCCGCCGCCGCCATGATAGTCTTGTTAGTAAACAACACAAACACGCCCACAGCCCGTCCCCGCATGTGACACAGGAAGTATCTAAGTACATTTACTCAAGTACTGTACTTAAGTACAGTTCTCATCTCTGTTCGCCTGGTTGTTGACTATATAAATAACGGAGTAACGCACCATGTAGTAACGGTAACTGAGTTACTGAATTTAAAAAGTAATGCGTTAGAGTACTAGTTACTGCCAAAAATAACGGCGTTACAAAGTTGTTAGTCCCAACACTGCTTATTTATCACAAACTATACGACTATAATCACATGATTGTTAAGTTCTTCCGGGTTTTGCCCAAACTTGAGAGGCTGGAGGTCAGACTACTGGAGGGCAACAGAGGACGCTTGGACAACTCAGATTCTTTCTTTTTGTCTTTCTGCTCAGCAGTTATTTATAAGACACTTTTCATCAGATTCTCATCAGGCTGAAAACCTTCAAACACAGAGGACAAACAAATGTTAGCACACATGCAAACAAAATCACAAACATTGTGTCATTGCATCATTTCTAATAATAATAATTCAGTCACATTCCATTTTCAGGGTATTATAATTCAAATGATAAATTGTCAAAACATCATGAACTTAAATGAATGAATTAGAAAGTCTCGTTCTCTACTTGAAACCAAGCAACCCAGAAAACCTCACTGAACACCATCTGCGCTGTCTACAAATATACACTAAACTAAACGGAGCGCACTCAAACCACGCTGCGTAAAAGCCGTCGATTGCGCAACAGCACTCTCACAATAAGGCAACAGATCAAGAACGCAACAAACAACACAGAAACATACCAACGGCGTCTCTGGAGCCTCACTCACACAGGCCGTTTCTCAATCTCGAGGATACTGGCTTCCAAGCCAATATTTCAAGGATGCCACGTCATCGAGTGCCGCCGAAGGACCGTTCCAATCTCCAGCATACTTGGAATTCCACCGAGGCCGCGTCCTTGGTTTGGGGGAAATTTCGAGGCTGCACATGGGTAGACTTCGCGTCCTGAAAATCCCCACAATGCTTTGCGCACGGACCAATTTCAAAAACCCTTGCGGAGAATGGCTGAACCGACGCAGCACACATTTAAATGTAAGTATGTAGTGGCTTAGAACATGTGTTGGTAAATATGTTACTTTGTTACATTTGTTTGTTATCAGGAAAAATGTGTTCCTGAAAGTAAAGCACGCTCATAATTAGATAGACATCGTGAGGTATTTATTTTCGGTACAGTTAATGTTGAAACCGTTAAAGAGAGTGGCACACTTGTTAGCCTGTTCCATTCTTTTTCGTTTTCCGAAGCCGTGGCTTGGAAGTATACTGGCTTCGTTTCTGAAGGAAGTGACTTGGAAGTACGCGACTACCAAGCCAGCATCCTCGTGATTGAGAAAAGGCCACTGTCGCCAACTTCTCCCTCCGTGGCTTTGGGAACAAAAGACCGGCCATCACAATTCCTGCGCCTTTTGTTGCCGTGTTACCGGAAGCGGCATTAATATGTTTTAACAACAGCTCGCTTCTCATTTAGAAAAGTAGACTACGCTATCCAAAATAAAACGAATACCCCCTTGGTATTGAACAATACTATCACAATAATAACCTTAACGAAAATACATACAAATTATTATTTATACGTCAGATATTATTATTTTTCTTTCAAGATTGACTTTCGTCTGTTAGTGTATTCTAGAACCCTGAAGGCCGGAGAGACTGAAAAGAGTCAAGGGAAGCTTATCAAAGTTAACAGCGTTTAATTACACAAAAGATGCGGTGGTGTACAAAATGAAATGTGCGACTGGAGGCGCTCTCCTCATGCGACCGGTCAGTCCGGGGCTGCGTTCCAATAGTCCATTTAGCTTAGGAACCTTCCTAACGGAGTGAAATGACCCGGAAGTCCCTCCGTGGCAGCCATAATAAGAGCCGTTCCAATTCTCCAAATGAAAGGAAAGGAGGTTTCAAACTTCCTTTATAACCTCCTTTAGCTTAGGAACCACTGGACCTCCCTAACCGAAAGGAGAGGAGAAAATGCTGTCCCACAATGCATTGCAGCCGCAGTATTTGCCGTCACTCAACAGTCGGCCGTTCACGGAAACAACCGATTATGACGGAGAAATGATATCATGAAAGTTACGGTGCTTATTAAGCATTTTAAAACGTATGTGGTAAGTTGCCAAAGTGCTTTGTTCTGAACGTTCATCAGTATTATAATCAAAAAGAGAAATATGAACGTTAGTTTTTACTGAAATGATCAAATAAAGTCAACATTTCACAGTCTTTACTGAGCTGTGTGGAGTTTGTTCAACTTTTAAAAGATGTTTGAATGGTGATATACACAGTGATAGATGTTAAGGACTAACGTTTATAATAAATGCATCTGTATTGATTTTAAGATCTTTTCATCAATCATACGTATTGGGATCATTTGTATTAATGTGGACCGGAGGGAGAGGGTGACGAGCAGAAGTTTCACTTTCCTTTTTTATTTCAATTCCAACTTTGGTCATGAAGAATATGTTTCTCTGTTGTCCCCGTTCATAAAGCATAAAGCAACAGCATCAGAGCACGGTGCAGAGTCTCTAGATGAGTTTACAGTAGCCCCTCCTTCTTATTGAACATCCATGTTTGTAGTCCGCTGTATAGAAAACTGTAGTTTCCATAGTTTCCCCACAGCAGCAGACGCACATTCATGACGTCCTCTGGCGCATCATAAACACGTCGGATAGTGAAAGTGCAGTCGGATTCTCTAAAGTACCGCAGTCTCTTCTCCTAAGTCCTTTTGAATTCTCCTATCCACTATCCCTTAACCCCGTGACCTTTCACTCAGAGGTCAAGGAATAGGAGATAGGGTTAGAATTTAGGAGCTGATTTTTGGATTATCGGAACGCAACCCTGGTCAGGGGGTGAAGAGATCAGTTCTTGGCTTGCTCTTCCTGTTGTCATCTGAGGTCTTCTCCTATTGGCGGGCGTCGTCGGGGGGCGGGTCCAATGCAATTCCTGCCTTTTTCTGTTGCTAAATTACATAATTCTGATGTCTGTGGTTATTTAAACATTCCCTAATAAACGGTATTCAGCGTCAATAAATGAGTGCTAAACCCAGTGTGTTTAGTGTACAACATCACATGTCATTTCACCTTCGATTCACGGTTTGAAAACGTAGCATTTCACCACATGCTAATGCTAACCGGAAATGAAGAATTTTCAGAATAAAAGTGTTAAGTTAATAGTGTGAACTTCCGTTTTTTTCAGAATAAAACTGATTTAAATTAAATAGTGTATTTAATTCAAATTACGCCATATCAACATTGATTTTAATTTCTAACACGTCTCGACAATGATATGCAATGGCTTTTTAATGTTACGTTTTAGGGATCTGAAGATGGCGAATTGTCTTTGAATAATGTGATTTCTCCTTCTGCAGGCGGCCTGATCAACACGTGGAAGCGGCGCTGGTGTGTTTTGAAGGACGAGACGTTCCTCTGGTTCAGGGCGAAGCAGGAGGCTCTGAAGCAGGGCTGGCTTCACAAGAAGGGCGGCGGCTCGTCCACGCTGTCCCGGAGGAACTGGAAGAAGCGCTGGTTCGTTCTGAGACAGAGCAAACTCATGTACTTCGAGAACGACGGAGAGGAGAAGATGAAGGGCGTGCTGGACATGCGCGACGCCAAGCAAGTTATTATTTTACTCCCGTTATGTTATACTGTGTTTGTAAATGTGCTATATGAATAAATAATAAATACAGATTGAGATTGAAGTAAGGAGTAATATATACTGTAACTAAGAAAAACAGAAAAAGCTATGACTCACATTTCCATTTTTTTTTATTTCATATTTTTCCATGATTTTTTAAAACTTGTATGACAAACTAAAATGTGACTTTTTTATGATTTATTTTGACTATGACTTTCCATTACTAATGTATGACTTTTATGACTTTCTATTCCATGACTTATTTAGGACTTTTATGACTCACTATGCATTGATTTGATATGTCCTATTCTTGCCTAACTATACTACGACTTTTTATCAGTTATCGATGGCTTTTTATGAGTTATTTATGACATACTACACTTTGACTTTTTGATGATTATTATTCAATATTATACTACAAGTTACGACTTACAAAACTGGGACTTGTTATGACCTATTTATGACTTTTATGACAAACTAACATTTTAGTTTTTTATGATTTATTATGATACACCAGACTATGAGTTTGCATTACTTATTTATGACCTCATGACTCACTATGCATTGATTTTCTATGTCCTATTCTTGCCGAACTATACTACGACTTTTTATCAGTTATCTATGAATTTGTATGACTTATTAAACTGCGATGTTTTTAAAGTTATGACCTATTATACTATGAGTTTTTAGGATTTTTGTTACATATTATAATTAGACCTTTTTGAGATGTTTAATGAGATACTTTACTCTGATTTTTGTATGTTTTTTACTATGACACCGAATTATTTTACCTTTTTATTGACTTTTTTGACATTTTGACAAACCATACTTTGACTTTTTTATGATTATTATGAAATATTATTCTAGAAGTTACGACTTACAATCTTTTCATGACCTATCTATGACTTATGAAAAACGATATGACGACAATGACTTTTTGATTTCCTTTTATATGACATACTATTCTATGACTTTCCGACAAAATCAGTTTTAAATCTTCGTCTGAATATAGTTTTTGGACATGTCTAGCAAGCTGACCCTGTACGTGCCACACTTATGTGAAGATGACCTATTAATAAAGTGTTCCCGTGCTCTGCAGAGAGATCATCGACAACACGGGAAAGGAGAACGGGATCAACATCGTGATGCCGGAGAGGACCTTCCAGCTGATCGCAGAAACTCCAGAGGACGCCAGGTCAGTTGGTTTCAGATATGTGATGAACAAAACAAAACGAAACATGTAGGGAACATAAAACTTATTCAATAATAACAATGGAATCAGAATCCAGTTTATTGAGGCTTTATTTAATTTTCACATACAAGAAATGTGCTTTGTATACATAACATAAGATGTATGTATGATGGTGGTGGTGGTGATGATGATGATGTTTCCATGGTTACAGCCAGTGGTTCAGCGTGCTGAGTCAGGTGCACGGCTCCACAGAGCAGGAGATCAGAGAGATGCACGACGAGCAGGCCAACCCCCAGAACGCTGTGGTGAGTACTTTGGGATGGAGACAAGATTTAGTGAAAGTCATAGCATTGCCTATTGGGCTAGGGGAACCAACGGGAAGCGACACGACCAGAGTGGAATTGGTAATAATTATAGATGGTTTTATTATAACGCAAGGTGAAACAAAATGGCAGGTAGCCTGAAACAAACAAAGGAAGGACTCTAGCACAGGAGTCTAGTTATATGTGGGGAAAATAAATACTAGTACACTAACTAAAGAACGAAACAAGACCTCACTTCAAGAGTGGTACAACTAACAAAGGGAGTCTACACAAAACGCAGCTAAACTAAAGGCAACAGTCACAAATCCTAACTATACTCTAAACACTAACTAACCTACTCTACACTCTACTAACACACAATATCACACGGAGATAGACACACACGATTAACCACAGAATGAAGAGCAAAATGCGAGAGGCGTCTGTTCACTCAACAGAGCCTCCAGAGTGGTAGTTGTTCCCGGGCTTTATAATCATCTGCAGCAGGTGTGCGCCTGCGCTGCGACTGGAAGACGTCGGGTCCGGCGTGCTCCAATCACGATCTTCGGAGGCGGACCAGAGGATGGGCAGCCAATGACGTCAGGGCTACTGCGCAGCTTATTTAAATATTACACACACAGCTGAAAACACTCACAGGCAGATTAATGAGCAGACAGAAACAGCAACCGTAACAGTAGGTCCAACAAATATGAAGTATTGTATGTCAAAAAGTATGAACAAATTCAGAGTATGGTACGTCGAACACAGTCCCTGAACCCCTCTCTCTCAATTCAACTCAATAGCTTTATTAGCGTGACCATACAGTATTGCTAAAGCTCTGTATAGTTGCAACATCTATAACAAATACATACAAATAAACAAACTGCTTTTTAAAATGTTTTTACAAGGAACACAGAGTCATTCAATTCATGAATTCATCCCTCTCTCTCTCTCTGTCTCTCTCTCTGTCTCTCTCTGTCTCTCTCTCTGTCTCTCTCTCTCTGTGTCTCTCTCTCTCTCTGTCTATCTCTCTGTCTCTCTCTCTGTCTCTCTGTCTCTCTGTCTCTCTCTCTCTGTCTCTCTCTCTGTCTCTCTCTGTCTCTCTCTCTCTCTGTCTATCTCTCTGTCTCTCTCTCTGTCTCTCTGTCTCTCTCTCTCTCTCTCTCTCTCTCTCTCTGTCTCTCTCTCTCTCGCGCTCTCTCTCTTTCTCTCTCTCTCTCTGTCTCTCTCTCTGTCTCTCTGTGTCTCTCTCTCTCTCTGTCTATCTCTCTGTCTCTCTCTCTGTCTCTCTCTGTCTCTCTCTCTCTCTCTCTCTCGCTGTCTCTCTGTCTCTCTCTCTCTCTCTGTCTCTCTCTCTGTCTCTCTCGGTCTCTCTCTCTCTGTCTCTCTCTCTCTGTCTCTGTCTCTCTCTGTCTCTCTCTCTCTCTGTCTATCTCTCTGTCTCTCTCTCTGTCTCTCTGTCTCTCTCTCTCTCTCTCTCTCTCTCTCTCTGTCTCTCTCTCTCTCGCTCTCTCTCTCTTTCTCTCTCTCTCTCTGTCTCTCTCTCTGTCTCTCTGTGTCTCTCTCTCTCTCTGTCTATCTCTCTGTCTCTCTCTCTGTCTCTCTCTGTCTCTCTCTCTCTCTCTCTCGCTGTCTCTCTGTCTCTCTCTCTCTCTCTGTCTCTCTCTCTGTCTCTCTCGGTCTCTCTCTCTCTCTCTCTCTCTCTTCAGGGCACGCTGGACGTCGGGATGATCGACTCGGTGTGTGCGTCAGAAAATCCAGAGAGGTGAGGAAACATTACCTGCTCTGAGACACACACTCTGTTACACACACACTCTGAGACACACACTGTGTTACACACACACACTCTGAGACACACACTCTGTTACACACACACTCTGAGACACACACTCTGTTACACACACACACTCTGAGACACACACTCTGTTACACACACACTCTGAGACACACACTCTGTTACACACACACACTCTGAGACACACACTCTGTTACACACACACACTCTGAGACACACACTCTGTTACACACCCACTCTGTGACACACACTCTGTTACACACACCCACTCTGAGACACACACTCTGTTACACACACACACTTTGAGACACACACTGTGTTACACACACACACTCTGAGACACACACTCTGTTACACACACACACTCTGAGATACACACTCTGTTAAAGGTCCCTTTAAAAGCATCAGGATAAAGTATATTGTGTTGTTCTCAATTGAGCCACTAGGGAGTGCTGCTGTATGTTACACAAATAATAATAAATTATCTTTTTTTTTTAAATAATTGACGTTTCTCATTATTTTGAGGTTCTATGTCATTGATTAATTACAGGATAGTTGTTTAGGACATTTGCAGGAATGTACGTATGTGCTTGAGCTTTGTTCCACTAATGTAAACCAGATAATGGGATCATACAGTTTGTGATTGGTCCTTTATCCTGTCAGTGCGCACTGATCGTCCTTTTCTTCTTCTTCTCGTGATCATTAACGGTTTCTCTGACTCATCGCAGGCCGAACTCCTTCGTGATGATCACAGCGAACCGCGTGCTGCACTGTAACGCCGACACGCCGGAGGAGATGCACCACTGGATCACTCTGCTGCAGAGATCCAAGGGAGACACCAGGGTGGACGGCCAGGAGTTCATCATCAGAGGTACAGCTCCTCCTACTTCTCATGACCATCTCTGAAACTCCTCCTACTCCTCATGACCATCTCTAAAGCTCCTCCTACTTCTCATGACCATCTCTAAAGCTCCTCCTACTTCTCATGACCATCTCTAAAACTCCTCCTACTTCTCATGACCATCACTAAAACTCCTCCTACTTCTCATGACCATCTCTAAAGCTCCTCCTACTTCTCATGACCATCACTGAAACTCCTCCTACTTCTCATGACCATCTCTGAAACTCCTCCTACTTCTCATGACCATCTCTAAAGCTCCTCCTACTTCTCATGACCATCTCTAAAACTCCTCCTACTTCTCATGACCATCTCTAAAGCTCCTCCTACTTCTCATGACCATCTCTAAAACTCCTCCTACTTCTCATGACCATCACTGAAACTCCTCCTACTTCTCATGACCATCACTAAAACTCCTCCTACTTCTCATGACCATCACTAAAACTCCTCCTACTTCTCATGACCATCACTAAAACTCCTCCTACTTCTCATGACCATCTCTAAAACTCCTCCTACTTCTCATGACCATCTCTAAAACTCCTCCTACTTCTCATGACCATCTCTAAAACTCCTCTTACTTCTCATGACCATCTCTGAAACTCCTCCTACTTCTCATGACCATCTCTGAAACTCCTCCTACTTCTCATGACCATCACTAAAGCTCCTCCTACTTCTCATGACCATCTCTGAAACTCCTCCTACTTCTCATGACCATCTCTGAAACTCCTCCTACTTCTCATGAGCATCTCTGAAACTCCTCCTACCTCTCATGACCATCTCTGAAACTCCTCCTACTTCTCATGACCATCACTAAAGCTCCTCCTACTTCTCATGACCATCACTAAAACTCCTCCTACTTCTCATGACCATCTCTGATATATAGTCTGAAGCCAGTGTGAAGAGATATATGTTTTGAGACGTGATTTGAAAATGGAGAGACAAGTAGCATCTCTGACTCCTTGATTCCCTGCAGGCTGGCTGCACAAAGAGATGAGGAACAGCAGCAGAGCGTCTCTGAAGCTGAAGAAGCGCTGGTTCCTGCTCACACACAACTCCCTGGACTACTACAAGAGCTCGGAGCGCAACGCCCTGAAGCTGGGAACGCTGGTTCTGAACAGCCTGTGCTCCGTGGTGCTGCCCGACGACAAGCTCTTCAAAGAGACCGGTAAGAAACGACAATAACACGACTTGAATCTGACTTTTGCATCTGAATTTTCGTTACTCTAATCAAAGGCGTTACTCTAAGTCAGGGGTGTCAAACTCAATTTCACCGCGGGCCACATCAGCATTAAGATTCCACTCAAAGGGCTGGTTGTAACTATATAAATAAACATATTACAATATATATAAAATAATGTAATATATTACATTATTGCCTCTGCATTGGACTATTATCAGATCGGGCAATAACTTCATAATTAATGTCTGAGAGCAGAAGTCTAGGCCAAATCATTGCAAGTCTCTTCAGTGCGCATGTCAGAAAACGAGATGCATTGTGGGATATGTAGTTTATTGGCAACGTGCTTCTAACCGTATAATAAACGTATTATAGTCTTTGCAAGCTCTTGCGGGGCCCACATAAAATAAAGCGGTGGGCCAGTGCTTCAATCCCATTTTAACCTTCCTTCAAACATCAGAAACATCAGAAAAGATTCAAATTATTTGATGTTTTTACTAACTCCACTCCTTCCCTGTCTGTTCCTGGTGTCCTTCCTGCTCTCAGGCTACTGGAGTGTGATCGTGTACGGCCGTAAACACTCGTACCGTCTGTACACCAAGCTTCTGAACGAGGCCACGCGTTGGGCCAACTCCATCCAGAACGTCATCGACACCAAAGCCCCGATCGACACGCCCACGCAGCAGCTCATCCTGGACATCAAGGTGGGAACTGTGAGCATTCACAAGCTATATTAGGGAGCTACAGATTCATTATTGCAGAGAAGGATCATTGATTATTTATAACTTTTTAGACCGCTTCAGACCACTCATAAAGCTTTGTTTCTTTACCCTGCTACTATATTTCAACTCACAAATCCTGCCAGTAAAGGATCAAATATTTGGCAAACTTGGACAAAGGCACCGGGTCACTAAATAACTGGAGTTATTAGTGGTATCTTTTCATAGTTAAGTTTCCTTTTTTTTGTTGAGAAAGGGTTATTTAACATGCAATATGGTTTAATTGTAGCTTTTCTTAAAGGTTATCTCGTTTTTTAAGTATAATTTCTTGTTTTTTTTACAACGCTGGTTAGGACTTAGAGAAAACTTATGCTACATGTAAACTATACACAGAAAGACGATCCCACATCCCACTAACTCAAACACACCTGCTGCAGGATATACGGTTCAAAGTCCTCGTTCCAACTGCATCCTGTCTAGTAAACCCTCAGAAACTCATCATGTCCTCCCTGCTCTCGTCTCTGCAGGAGAACTGTCTGAACTCTGAGGTGGTGGAGCAGATCTACAAGAGGAACCCCATCCTGCGCTTCAGCCTCCACCCTCTGCACGCGCCCCTGCTGCCGCTGCCCTACGGAGACATTCACCACTCAGGTGAGACCCAGAAATAATTAAAAATACAGGGACAGTCGACTGAGATATATCTGCAAATATACGTCATTCACAGTGCTGGCAACTTGACTTTATACGGAGCTAAATCATCCCCTCTCTCCCCCTCCAGAGGTGGGAAGTAGTGGAGTACAAATACTTCGTTACTGTACTTAAGTACATGTTTCTCGTATCAGTACTTTACTCCACTACTTATTTTTCTGATGACTTTTTACTTTGACTTCTTACATGTTGAACCAAAATACCTGTACTTTCTACTTCTTACATGTTGAACCCAAATACCTGTACTTTCTACTTCTTACATGTTGAACCAAAATACCTGTACTTTCTACTTCTTACATGTTGAACCCAAATATCTGTACTTTCTACTTCTTACATGTTGAACACAAATACCTGTACTTTCTACTTCTTACATGTTGAACACAAATACCTGTACTTTCTACTTCTTACATGTTGAACACAAATACCTGTACTTTCTACTTCTTACATGTTGAACCCAAATACCTGTACTTTCTACTTCTTACATGTTGAACCCAAATACCTGTACTTTCTACTTCTTACATGTTGAACCCAAATACCTGTACTTTCTACTTCTTACATGTTGAACCCAAATACCTGTACTTTCTACTTCTTACATGTTGAACACAAATACCTGTACTTTCTACTTCTTACATGTTGAACCCAAATACCTGTACTTTCTACTTCTCACATGTTGAACTCAAATACCTGTACTTTCTACTTCTTACATGTTGAACTCAAATACCTGTACTTTCTACTTCTTACATGTTGAACCCAAATACCTGTACTTTCTACTTCTTACATGTTGAACACAAATACCTGTACTTTCTACTTCTTACATGTTGAACCCAAATACCTGTACTTTCTACTTCTCTCATTTTCCAAACAGCTGGTTCCTTTAGTCTGAATGTGTGTTTGGTGGCGTGATCATTATTCTTTAGAGTCATTGCGTGCCTATTGATTTGAACACGATCCGTGTATCCATCATTTCCTGCTCTTCTCTAAAGAAGAGGGACCAATGGAAAGGTTGTCATGTTGCCGTTGTTCAGCATGGAAACATTCATTAGCTAACAATGACATTATTGTTCTATTAATATAAAGGGAGGTCAGGTACTCTTTAAAACAGCTGCTAGCTATGGGTACTTTTTACTGAAGTACATTTCAAAGCCTCTTTACTTTGACTTGAGGAAAGAAGTTTAGTCAGTACTTCTACTTTCACCAGAGTATTTTTAAACACGAGTATCTGTACTTCTACTTGAGTAAAGGATGTGTGTACTTTTGCCACCTCCCCCCCCTCCCCCCATCAGCTGTGAGCAGCTACACCACCCTGCAGGAGGAGGCTCTGAAGGTGTTCGGCTCCCTGCAGCACCTGGAGGGCGTGTCGGACCCGGTGCCGCTGATCCAGGGTCTGCTGCAGACGGGCCAGGATCTGAAGCCTCTGAGGGACGAGCTGTACTGCCAGCTGATGAAACAGACCACCCGCCCCCCCGAGCCCGGCAGCCCCGGGAACATCTGCAGCTGGAAGATCCTCGCCTGCATGTCCTGCACCTTCCTGCCCTCCAGGAGCGTCCTCAGATACCTCAAATTCCACCTCAAGAGGTAACGGCACGCAGGGAGACAGATTGTGTGGACAGAGAATGCTTCAGGGCAATGCCGTAGCAACTTAAAATCAGCTGCTGTCTAGAGCAAATGATGAGTTAGGCAAATATGCAAAGAAACACAATATCGATATAAAGTCTTTTAAGATATTTTCTTTTAATGCTTGCAAGCATGACGACTCCTCCTGAGTGCTCTGTGTGAGACAGACTCTCTTATAGGGAAACATCAAAGATCATTCACATGACAACACAACATTTGGGCCCAGGTGGATCACATTAAGCAAAACTTGTGTGTCGCAGGCAGTTACCCCCCCCCCCCCCCCCCCTAGAGCAAATGTCTTCCTTTCCTGTAGTGTCATAAAACCCTTCATCTTACCCTCGTGAACACTGACCACATGTTCTTACACATAAGGATTTAAAACACTTGAAAGAATACTACACTGTATTAAGCTTTAATACCATCATTGCCATAACAGCAATTAATCTTGTTTTTGTGTAAATGAATAATACTTTTTTTCGTAATGTTGGTGTAGTCTCTCACGATCCAAATCTCCCTCCCTGCAGGTCTCGAGAGCTCCTCCCCGGATCGGAGATGGATCGTTACGCCGCCTTCGCCCTGGACTCCCTGAGGAAGACCCGCGGTCGGGAGAACGTCCCGTCACAGGAGGAGATCCGAGCCATCGTGGCCCGGCAGGACATGAGCACCACGGTCCACTGCCATGGAGGAGGATCCTGCAAGATCACCATCAACTCACACACCACCGCTGGAGAGGTATGTTCAAACATTAATCATTTTACAGAACTCGCAGAATAATATAAAATAATCTCTGTTTCAAACAAACGTTTATGATACTGAAAGGTTTTGTCCAGCAGGATAATCTCCACATATTAACAGCACTTTATGATTTCTGAAGTAAAAGCTAACATTAGGCTATAAAGGAACTACAGCATGGTCACATGACTTCACGTCACCACCGCTAAGCTAAAGGTGGCTATTGTTGGGCTATAAAGGAACTACAGCACGGTCACATGACTTCACGTCACCACCGCTAAGCTAAAGGTGGCTAATGTTGGGCTATAAAGGAACTACAGCACGGTCACATGACTTCACGTCACCACCGCTAAGCTAAAGGAGGCTAATGTTGGGCTATAAAGGAACTACAGCAAGGTCACATGACTTCACATCACCACCGCTAAGCTAAAGGAGGCTAATGTTGGGCTATAAAGGAACTACAGCACGGTCACATGACTTCACGTCACCACCGCTAAGCTAAAGCAGGCTAATGTTGGGCTATAAAGGAACTACAGCACGGTCACATGACTTCACGTCACCACCGCTAAGCTAAAGCAGGCTAATGTTGGGCTATAAAGGAACTACAGCACGGTCACATGACTTCACGTCACTACCGCTAAGCTAAAGGATGCTAATGTTGGGCTATAAAGGAACTACAGCACGGTCACATGACTTCACGTCACCACCGCTAAGCTAAATATGGCTAATGTTGGGCTATAAAGGAACTACAGCACGGTCACATGACTTCACGTCACCACCGCTAAGCTAAAGAAGGCTAATGTTGGGCTATAAAGGAACTACAGCACGGTCACATGACTTCACGTCACCACCGCTAAGCTAAAGGATGCTAATGTTGGGCTATAAAGGAACTACAGCACGGTCACATGACTTCACGTCACCACCGCTAAGCTAAAGGCGGCTAATGTTGGGCTATAAAGGAACTACAGCACGGTCACATGACTTCACGTCACCACCGCTAAGCTAAAGGCGGCTAACGTTGGGCTATAAAGGAACTACAGACAACAAAAACATCACAATACTAGCTATCAATCCCATTTGAAAACTGGAAGATTGATTTGTTGTATATGTCTAGGTTATCCATGAACCACTCATACTTTAGTTTACATACCCCCTTTATCTGAATGGTAGATGTGTCCTTTTCCTGCAAAAATCTAAACATATCAAGTCCTCAAGCAATTTAAATAGTATGATTCCAGTGTGACTGTCTAATCAATCGTGTTTGTGTTGACCTGTGTGTCAGGTGGTGGAGAAGCTGATCCGAGGCCTGGCGATGGAGGACAGCAGGAACATGTTCGCTCTGTTCGAACACAACGACTCCACGGAGAAAGCCATCGAGAGCCGCATGGTGGTGGCCGACGTGCTCGCCAAGTTTGAAAAGTAAGCTTCTTTGTACATTTGTCCCAGTAAACAATGTGTTATCCATCTGTGATTGTGAGTGTCCTACAGTATTGTAATACTTCATGGTACAAGTGTTTGTCCACCGCTTTAGGGTGAGAGCTGCTCCACCTCAAAACCTGAATCAGACTACCCTAATAACATATCCACATCGTCTCTGACCTCGACCATGTCCTGAATATAAATTGAGGAAAAGGGTCCAAGCACTACTCTGTGAATGAATTGATCTTTTGTCTTCTGGTCTTTATGAACTCTCTCTTGTCTCCAGACTTTCAGCGAGTCCGGACGAGAGCAACACCGGCTGGAAGTTTTACTTCAAGCTTTACTGCTTCCTGGACACGGAGAACGTTCCCAAAGACAGCGTGGAGTTCGCCTTCATGTTTGAACAGGTAAGAAGCAATTTAAAACAAAACAAAAACCTGTTGCTATTGTTCGGAGCCATCAGACTGAAGCTCGATATCTAATCCGTAGCCAGTCGGAATACCTTTTGAATAATGGAGAAGACTTTAAACCCCAAAAGTGGTTGTTCAGCAGAAGTATGATGTTACTTTGGACAGAAGTGGGTCTTTAATGTCAAGTATTTAAAAAATATATTTATTTTGATCTGATCATTTTAGATTGTGATCATTATTTGTCTGTTTTTAGAATATTTGTTTCTATTGCTTTGATTCTAGTGAAGCAACTTATTTAAATACAAACATGGATGCAGTTTTTTTATGCATTTTATCTTATTTTGTTCAACATAAAATAGGAGTCTTACTTATGAACATTGCTCAAAGAAAGGCGTTGAAACGTGTAAAAATAAGTATTGATATTGTTACTAAACGTAGGTATAGTACTGCAGCGAGTATTTCTCTCGTGATTAGAAAAAATAATCTCTCAGTTTTTAATAATAATACATTTATTTAGCATACAAAAATGAAGTGCTTAAGCAAAGAAAGAACAACAGTTAAAATGAAGACCACAGAAACATGAATACAATAACAACATGAGGCAGACATTAAGGTTACATTTAGTTAAAACAGACCACGTAGAGTCCCGAAAGGAACAAACATAAGAACAGAATACACACATCTCAAGTAGAAACAAAAGCCAATGTATGCATCAGAGCAGGAGAGCATGATGGGAAGGAAACATGTTAACCCGTGTTAGGTATAATATGACACCAGCTGTTGTTAAAACATGAATTTGTCGCGCTTTCTGACTGACGGAGGTGTTTGTTTTTCCGTCTTTTATTGAGACGGAAATTAAGGTTAACATAAAAACAAAACACAGAGTCCCGAAAGGATCAAACATAAGAACATAACACATAAATGAGAGTGGTTTTATTTCATGTATCGCAGTTTCAAAATGTTTTTACTTGACAGTTGTTCTGAAATCTCCATCTCACATTTCCTTGTCTCCAGGCTCATGAGGCTGTGATCCGGGGTCGGTATCCGGGCCCCGAGGAGACCCTTCAGTTCCTGGCTGCCCTCAGGCTCCAGTACCTCCAGGGGGATCACAACCCCCAGGTCAAAATCCCCGAAATGTCCCTGGTGTTCCCCATGTCTCGGTTGCGGGCCCGTGTGCAAAACTCGGCCAAAACCTTCGCTCCGAGCTCCGTCAGCAGCGGCGGCGGCGGCTCTTTATCCGAACGCTCGGGAACGTCGGAGAGGAAACGCTCGAGCTTCCTGGAGGGAACGCTGAGGAGGAGCTTCCGGAGCGGATCGCTGAGTCGGCAGAAACTGGAGGAGGAGAACAGCCTGGAGGCGTGGCTGAGGGAGGAGGCGGCGGCCGTGAAGACCTGCGTGATGGACAAGTGGAGGAAGCTGCAGGGCATGAACCAGGAACAGGCCATGGTCAAATACATGGCGGTGGCCAAGGAGTGGCAGGGATACGGATCCACGCTGTTCAACGTGGAGGTGAGTCTACCAGCATTTGTTTGGATCCGTTGTTGAAATATAGTTCTTAGTGTAATATTAATGTTTAATATTTGTAGTGTCGTGACGGGTCGCTTCCCTCTGAGCTGTTTTATTGCTGAGGTTCTAGTAAAGCAACTTTTTTTAAAGGAACTTCACGTAACCACCGCTAAGCTAAAGGTGGCTAATGTTGGGCTATAAAGGAACTACAGCACGGTCACATGACTTCACGTCACCACCGCTAAGCTAAAGGCGGCTAATGTTGGGCTATAAAGGAACTACAGCACGGTCACATGACTTCACGTCACCACCGATAAGCTAAAGGAGGCTAATGTTGGGCTATAAAGGAACTACAGCACGGTCACATGACTTCACGTCACCACCGCTAAGCTAAAGGAGGCTAATGTTGGGCTATGAAGAAATGACAGCACGGTCACATGACTTCACCTCACCACCGCTAAGCTTAAGGCGGCTAATGTTGGACTATAAAGGAACTACAGCACGGTCACATGACTTCACGTCACCACCGCTAAGCTAAAGGTGGCTAATGTTGGGCTATAAAGGGAACTACAGCACGGTCACATGACTTCACGTCACCACCGCTAAGCTAAAGGTGGCTAATGTTGGGCTATAAAGGAACTACAGCACGGTCACATGACTTCACGTCACCACCGCTAAGCTAAAGGCGGCTAATGTTGGGCTATAAAGGAACTACAGCACGGTCACATGACTTCACGTCACCACCGATAAGCTAAAGGAGGCTAATGTTGGGCTATAAAGGAACTACAGCACGGTCACATGACTTCACGTCACCACCGCTAAGCTAAAGGCGGCTAATGTTGGGCTATAAAGGAACTACAGCACGGTCACATGACTTCACGTCACCACCGCTAAGCTAAAGGAGGCTAATGTTGGGCTATAAAGGAACTACAGCACGGTCACATGACTTCACGTCACCACCGCTAAGCTAAAGGTGGCTAATGTTGGGCTATGAAGAAATGACAGCACGGTCACATGACTTCACCTCACCACCGCTAAGCTTAAGGCGGCTAATGTTGGGCTATAAAGGAACTACAGCACGGTCACATGACTTCACGTCACCACCGCTAAGCTAAAGGTGGCTAATGTTGGGCTATAAAGGGAACTACAGCACGGTCACATGACTTCACGTCACCACCGCTAAGCTAAAGGTGGCTAATGTTGGGCTATAAAGGAACTACAGCACGGTCACATGACTTCACGTCACCACCGCTAAGCTAAAGGCGGCTAATGTTGGGCTATAAAGGAACTACAGCACGGTCACATGACTTCACGTCACCACCGATAAGCTAAAGGAGGCTAATGTTGGGCTATAAAGGAACTACAGCACGGTCACATGACTTCACGTCACCACCGATAAGCTAAAGGAGGCTAATGTTGGGCTATAAAGGAACTACAGCACGGTCACATGACTTCACGTCACCACCGCTAAGCTAAAGGTGGCTAATGTTGGGCTATGAAGAAATGACAGCACGGTCACATGACTTCACCTCACCACCGCTAAGCTTAAGGCGGCTAATGTTGGGCTATAAAGGAACTACAGCACGGTCACATGACTTCACGTCACCACCGCTAAGCTAAAGGTGGCTAATGTTGGGCTATAAAGGGAACTACAGCACGGTCACATGACTTCACGTCACCACCGCTAAGCTAAAGGTGGCTAATGTTGGGCTATAAAGGAACTACAGCACGGTCACATGACTTCACGTCACCACCGCTAAGCTAAAGGTGGCTAATGTTGGGCTATAAAGGAACTACAGCACGGTCACATGACTTCACGTCACCACCGCTAAGCTAAAGGTGGCTAATGTTGGGCTATAAAGGAACTACAGCACGGTCACATGACTTCACGTCACCACCGCTAAGCTAAAGGAGGCTAATGTTGGGCTATAAAGGAACTACAGCACGGTCACATGACTTCACGTCACCACCGCTAAGCTAAAGGCGGCTAATGTTGGGCTATAAAGGAACCCGTAATTAAATATACTTCTTATTTTAATATTAATGTATTTAATAGTTTTGGTGTCGTGACGGGTCCTTCCCCTCGGAGCTGTTTTATTGCTAAGGTTCCAGTAAAGCAACTTTTTTTTTAAACAAACATGGATGCATTTTACCTTATATTTTGGACGTTTTACAACTGAACATTGCTCAAAGAAATGCGTTGAAAAGTGTAAAAAAAAGTATTGATATTGTTACTAAAGTAAGGTATAGTATTGCAGCCAGTATTATTCTTATGATATAGAAAATAAATCTCTCAGTTTTCAATAAAAGCTAAAAGGTTATTTCCAGTATCACAGTTTCAAAATGTCAACTTTTACTTGACATTCAAATCCCTCAATGAAATATTTTTCTCAGTGTAATATGAATATGTTTACTCTTTGTAGTGCCGTGACGGGTCGTTCCCCTCGGAGCTGTGGCTGGGCGTGAGTCGGGAGGCGATCTCTGTGTATAAGAGAGGAGAGCCGTGGCCTCTGGAGGTTTTCCCGTACGAGCAGATCCTCTCTTTCGGAGCTCCGCTGGCCAGCGCCTACAAGATCACTGTGGAGGGCCGAGAGCTGGTGTTCGACACGCAAATGGTTCGTGTCGAGATATATTATAGGCATGTTTTGAAGGATAGAATTAGCTTTGTCAAATCACTTGTCAAAGCTCAAATGAACGGAACATTAGTTCACCAACTGTCCTTGCTGAAGGAATCTACTGATAGTGACATTTCAAAATATTTAGATTATTTTCTTGATGTCGAAATATATTAACAGTTTTTAAGATGGTTAAATAACATTAGCAGAGTCCAATCCCTTTACAATTAGCCAACAGCTCATATTTACATATCGAAGCTCAATTGAACAGCAAATTATTGCACCGACTTGCCTTGGCAAATAATAATCTTGCACTATTTGTCATTGTTTTATGTCTTATATATATTTATGTTGCATTGTTGGAGGAGCCTGCCCACTCTGTAGCTACTGTGCATATGGCAAGAAAGCCTTTGAATCTTTGAATGCATGCAGGTGAAGCAAACAGAAACACCAACCTTAAGTCCTCTTCTCTCTCCTCTGCAGGTCATGGACATCGCCAAGCTGATGAAGGCCTACATCAGCATGATCGTGAAGAAGCGCTACAGCAACTGTCAGTCGGTCAGCAGCCACGGCAGCCAGTGCAGCGCCTGGTGAACTCCGACCACCATCTTTGGAATCTCAAGACTGACTCTGAATGCTGGAGACAAACCACAATGCTCTTAACGATAATTAGCTAAAGTTATGATTTTGTCTGGTTTCATTCCAAAACGTTACACATCCACACCTGAGAGATCAGAGCCTTAAACAGTTAGCAACCATTTCAAGCTGGTTTTCTTTAGTTGCTAACTTTTTTTAAACCTTCGTAATGCTGACATACAACGTGTAACCAGGAATGAGTCAGCATTTTAGCACTTCCTGTTCCCTCACCTGGAAGTCAATGGTTTTCTGAATGTGTTTTTGGTTGTTAGCCTGAAATAAGGTCTGTGGTTAACACAAGCTGAAGAGATTTTTGTTCTACGACATAAAATACGTCAGTTAATACCTCACTGGGGAATTTAAATACGGAGGTTGCTAACTAGTGTCTAAATGAGACGACTAATCGCCGTCACACCCAACATTAGCCGCATTTAGCTTAGCGGTGGTGACGTGAAGTCATGTGACCGTGCTGTAGTTTCTTTATAGCCCAACATTAGACTTGAACGTTATTATTGGTGGTAAATATTGACAATCTGACCACAATATCCTTATTTCTAAGAATTATTTTTGATTTCTGAAGCTACGAAGGACTCAAACACGTTAACACTAAGGCTCGGTATCTAAAGTTCTGCGTCTAAGATAACGCAACATTGGGTTCAACAGTGATACTAAAAAATAAGGCACTTGTAAAAAGTACACAACGGGAATAACCTATCAAAACTTTTCCTGGGATTCTGCAGTAGCTGAATAAGATAGTACAACAAATTCAACGTTTGTCAGACCAAAGAAAACCATCTGAGGGTTTCACACGACCGTATCATCCTCTCGTGATTTACTCTAGATGTGTGGAAGTGTCTTGTTTTGGAAAAAAGGACGCTCATTTCTCCTGATGCTAATGTGCAGCGGCACTGCAAGGACTGTTGTTGCAAGACGGTGCTGTGTGTGTGTGTGTGTGTGTGTGTGTGTGTGTGTGTGTGTGTGTGTGTGTGTGTGTGTGTGTGTGTGTGTGTGTGTGTGTGTGTGTGTGTGTGTGTGTGTGTGTGTGTGTGTGTGTGTGTGTGTGTGTGTGTGTGTGTGTGTGTGTGTGTGTGTGTGTGTGTGTGTGTGTGTGTGTGTGTGTGTGTGTGTGTGTGTGTGTGTGTGTGTGTGTGTGTGTGTGTGTGTGTGTGTGTGTGTGTGTGTGTCTTTGAAAAGAGGTGCGTCTACATGTCTGAATGTAATTAAAAGAAAGCAGTGAAGATGGAGGAAAGAGAACATAGTTAAAGCCTTTGCCTCTGCTTTGATAAACTCTGGGACCGGACCTTCTTAAAAAAAGAACTGTAAATAATATGCGACTGTACTCGTCTGAAGCATTTCTACTTTGTGATTGATTGTGATGATTTTTTTGAAGGTCACACACAAGTGCCTGTTCAAACTGAAGCAGGACGAACTGAAATCAAACCGATGCCACTCTTGTAACCAGAATCTGGAAGGTTCCCTTTAACTACAAATGTACTTTTACACTGCAGAATGTGTCCGTCTGTGCAGGTCGTTCAACGTCAACTCTGAGCTATTTTTACATCTGTTCATTTCTGACGTGTAAGCCCAGTCTTATCGTCTGTCTCCCAGTCCAGAAAACAGCACTCACATTTAAAGTGAGGAAGGTCAGGTGTGGAAGAAGGTTAGGGCCACATGGGGAAACATATTGAAGCTCCTACCATATGGGGAACAATCATATTAATGAGAATACATTCAGAATTTAGAATTTCTAGAGGGAAAAAAGGGTTCAAATTGAAATCTCAAGACCTAGGAGTTCTGAATTCAAGCTAAGCATTCTCAGATAAATTATTATTTAGATCTCAAAATTCTAAATGTATTTAAAGAATTGCGAAGGGAGAAAATAATTCAGATTTTTATCTCGCAATTCGACCTTTTTTTAAGAATTTCAGATTTCGATGCTAAAAAATAGTAGGATTTTTTGACAAAAGTTTTGCAAGGGGAAAAACGAAGTCAGATATTGATCTCGAAATTACGATTTCCTTAATTTAAGCGAGGATGAAAAGGATTCGTGATTTTGATTTCTGAATTTAGATTTGTTTCTAAGATTTGAAATAACAAATGTGTTCATTTTAATCTCAAAACTCAGATTTCAAACTCAAAATTCTGACTTTATTTTCCCGATGCATCAAATGTATCTTTATGCATGAATTCAAAGCTCAAAAACATTGTCCACATGTTGCCCTGATCGCTATCCATCACTTCCAAAGATCAATATTTAGGGCTTGTTCTTTCTGTTCTTTGTAAAGTTCTGTTATTGCTAAAGAGTGCTAACCTTAGATAAGAATGCATGGACGATTCTTTCTATCGAACATAATTGAATGCAAAAATCCACAAAATATTACTAAAAGTCAGAATTGTCCTTTTCATCGAACCCCCCCCGATGTAGCACGATTGAAAGGCCTTAAAACAGTACGCAATGCCCCTTCAAGTGACTCAGACTGCAAGTATTGAACCATTATTAGTAATACTGTCTGAATTATCGATGCAATTGATCAGATTTGAGTTTAAAGACTTGCTCAGTGGGATTGTTTGCAGCGTGACATTCCTACAACATTTCACTGGAGCTCCGCGGGCGGCAGATCCATCCAAAGACGCGTGTGCAGGTTTCTTCCACAGTGCCTTGTTGTATATTCTGTACACTTCATTTGTTTTCCAATGCGTGGTTTCTCTTTTTTTTTTGCTATATTGTG
The DNA here is from genome assembly GCA_028583405.1 of Pogonophryne albipinna. Lineage (NCBI taxonomy): Eukaryota > Metazoa > Chordata > Actinopteri > Perciformes > Artedidraconidae > Pogonophryne > Pogonophryne albipinna. Next base: position 612,111 of record JAPTMU010000078.1, read on the forward strand.
CAATGTTATATAAATATTATATAATCACGTGGCTGTACATTTTATACTGTAAGTCTTTGCCTTGTTTTTCTCTCCTGATGATCACCCCGTCGTGATTTTCTTAAGATAAAAAATCTCGTTGTATTTTTCTCTACGCAACCATGCAACTGACTGATGGTTGACACATTACTGGTGTTTCTTTTTTCTATCTGTATTCGCTGTATTATGTATTGAAAGGATGATTCTAACAATAAATGATTACATATTTGGTCTGAAGTGGTATTGAGATGATTTACTTTATTTGATAAACTTTGACAGTCTCAATCGGTAGTTTTGAATACTGGGTAATTCATTGGTTTAGAGCTCATTTTAGTGCCAGAGGTGAGACACTTGACTGATGATGTCATCACATTCTGCATGATGTCATGTGATCACCAGAGAGGAAGGGGTGTGTGTGTGTGTGTGTGTGTGTGTGTGTGTGTGTGTGTGTGTGTGTGTGTGTGTGTGTGTGTGTGTGTGTGTGTGTGTGTGTGTGTGTGTGTGTGTGTGTGTGTGTGTGTGTGTGTGTGTGTGTGTGTGTGTGTGTGTGTGTGTGTGTGTGTGTGTGTGTGTGTGTGTGTGTGTGTGTGTGTGTGTGTGTGTGTGTGTGTGTGTGTGTGTGTGTGTGTGTGTGTGTGTGTGTGTGTGTGTGTGTGCGCGTGCGCGTGACGTTACAAGATTGGAGCATTTCTGCTGCATTCATGTGGCGTCCAGTACTTCCTTCCTGAAAAAGAAAAAGACAAAAAAGAATTATAACTTATGAAATGTGCATAGGGTCTACTTGCATACTTTCGGGAGAGGCTCTATGATGTCATAGATGATGTCATCACATTCCGCAAGATGTCATAGCTGATGATTTCTTCACATTCTTCATCGGTGATCACATGACGTCATGCAGAATGCGATGACATCATCCGTGACATCACGGAGCCTCTCCTGAAAGTTTGCAAATAGACCCCCGTTCCTCCACAGAGTTTACGTTTTTTGACGATGCTAAGCAAACGCAGACAAGCCGCTCGCCCTGTGCGCAGACGCAGGAGACCTCAGAAGAAGAGGTCCCTCGCTGCTCGCAGACGCAAGAGAGTGGTCCGACGCAGACGCTAAGCAACGACAGGAAGCATGTAGCACAAGCTTTTAAAAAGGTTTGTGCCTTTTTAAAAGCTTGTGCACAGAATGAACAAAGGACTGATGGCAACCCTATATTCTGATCAGAATATATACGTGTGTGTGTGTGTGTGTGTGTGTGTGTGTGTGTGTGTGTGTGTGTGTGTGTGTGTGTGTGTGTGTGTGTGTGTGTG
>JAPTMU010000078.1:625926-628426 GCA_028583405.1 Pogonophryne albipinna
AAGCCGCTCGCCCTGTGCGCAGACACAGGAGAACTCAGAAGAAGAGGTCCCTCGCTGCTCGCAGACGCAAGAGAGTGGTCCGACGCAGACGCTAAGCAACGGCAGGAAGCATGTAGCACAAGCTTTTAAAAAGGTTTGTGCCTTTTTAAAAGCTTGTGCACAGAATGAACAAAGGACTGATGGCAACCCTATATTCTGATCAGAATATATATGTGTGTGTGTGTGTGTGTGTGTGTGTACGTTATGTTACAAGATTGGAGCACTTGTGCTGCATTCATGCGGCGTCCCGTCCTTCCTTCCTGTAAATGAAAAGACAAAAAATAGAATATTATAACTTTTGAAATGTGCATAGGGTCTACTTGCATACTTTCGGGAGAGGCTCTATGATGTCATAGATGATGTCATCACATTCCGCAAGATGTCATAGCTGATGATTTCTTCACATTCCTCATCGGTGATGTCATAGAGCCTTTCTTCACTGGTGATCACATGACGTCATGCAGAATGCGATGACATCATCCGTGACATCACGGAGCCTCTCCTGAAAGTTTGCAAATAGACCCCCGTTCCTCCACAGAGTTTACGTTTTTTGACGATGCTAAGCAAACGCAGACAAGCCGCTCGCCCTGTGCGCAGACGCAGGAGACCTCAGAAGAAGAGGTCCCTCGCTGCTCGCAGACGCAAGAGAGTGGTCCGACGCAGACGCTAAGCAACGACAGGAAGCATGTAGCACAAGCTTTTAAAAAGGTTTGTGCCTTTTTAAAAGCTTGTGCACAGAATGAACAAAGGACTGATGGCAACCCTATATTCTGATCAGAATATATACGTGTGTGTGTGTGTGTGTGTGTGTGTGTGTGTGTGTGTGTGTGTGTGTGTGTGTGTGTGTGTGTGTGTGTGTGTGTGTGTGTGTGTGTGTGTGCGTGCGTGCGTGCGTGACGTTACAAGATTGGAGCATTTCTGCTGCATTCATGTGGCGTCCAGTACTTCCTTCCTGAAAAAGAAAAAGACAAAAAAGAATTATAACTTATGAAATGTGCATAGGGTCTACTTGCATACTTTCGGGAGAGGCTCTATGATGTCACAGATGATGTCATCACATTCCGCTAGATGTCATAGCTTTCTTCACATTCTTCATCGGTGATCACATGACGTCATGCAGAATGTGATGACATCATCCGTGACATCACAGAGCCTCTCCTGAAAGTTTGCAAATAGACCCCCGTTCCTCCACAGAGTTTACGTTTTTTGACGATGCTAAGCAAACGCAGACAAGCTGCTCGCCCTGTGCGCAGACGCAGGAGCCCTCAGAAGAAGAGGTCCCTCGCTGCTCGCAGACGCAAGAGAGTGGTCCGACGCAGACGCTAAGCAACGGCAGGAAGCATGTAGCACAAGCTTTTAAAAAGGTTTTGCCTTTTTAAAAGCTTGTGCACAGAATGAACAAAGGACTGATGGCAACCCTATATTCTGATCAGCATATATATGTGTGTGTGTGTGTGTGTGTGTGTGTGTGTGTGTGTGTGTGTGTGTGTGTGTGTGTGTGTGTGTGTGTGTGTGTGTGTGTGTGTGTGTGTGTGTGTGTGTGTGTGTGTGTGTGTGTGTACGTTATGTTACAAGATTGGAGCACTTGTGCTGCATTCATGCGGCGTCCCGTCCTTCCTTCCTGTAAATGAAAAGACAAAAAATAGAATATTAAAACTTTTGAAATGTGCATAGGGTCTACTTGCATACTTTCGGGAGAGGCTCTATGATGTCATAGATGATGTCATCACATTCCGCAAGATGTCATAGCTGATGATTTCTTCACATTCCTCATCGGTGATGTCATAGAGCCTTTCTTCACTGGTGATCACATGACGTCATGCAGAATGCGATGACATCATCCGTGACATCACGGAGCCTCTCCTGAAAGTTTGCAAATAGACCCCCGTTCCTCCACAGAGTTTACGTTTTTTGACGATGCTAAGCAAACGCAGACAAGCCGCTCGCCCTGTGCGCAGACGCAGGAGACCTCAGAAGAAGAGGTCCCTCGCTGCTCGCAGACGCAAGAGAGTGGTCCGACGCAGACGCTAAGCAACGACAGGAAGCATGTAGCACAAGCTTTTAAAAAGGACTGATGGCAACCCTATATTCTGATCATAATATATACGTGTGTGTGTGTGTGTGTGTGTGTGTGTGTGTGTGTGTGTGTGTGTGTGTGTGTGTGTGTGTGTGTGTGTGTGTGTGTGTGTGTGTGTGTGTGTGTGTGTGTGTGTGTGTGTGTGTGTGTGTGTGTGTGTGTGTGCGTGCGTGCGTGCGTGCGTGCGTGCGTGTGTGTGTGTGCGTGCGTGCGTGCGTGCGTGCGTGCGTGCGAGCGTGCGTGCGTGCGTGCGTGACGTTACAAGATTGGAGCATTTCTGCTGCATTCATGTGGCGTCCAGTACTTCCTTCCTGAAAAAGAAAAAGACAAAAAAGAATTATAACTTATGAAATGTGCATAGGGTCTACTTGCATACTTTCGGGA
>JAPTMU010000078.1:633426-688426 GCA_028583405.1 Pogonophryne albipinna
TGTGTGTGTGTGTGTGTGTGTGTGTGTGTGTGTGTGTGTGTGTGTGTGTGTGTGTGTGTGTGTGTGTATACGTTACGTTACAAGATTGGAGCACTTGTGCTGCAATCTTGTAACGTCCCGTACTTCCTTCCTGAAAAAGAAAAGACAAGAAATAAATATTATTACATTTGTATGGTCTACTTGCATACTTTCAGGAGAGGCTCTATGATGTCATAGATGATGTCATCACATCAGAAGCTGGAGATGTGGTTTGTTTATTCAAGATAAAAGCCCCAGAGGGAGACAAAGCTCCTGCTGTCCAACATCGCAAACATTTCCTATTTTATCCCTTTGTGTAAAAAAAGTGTCCTCCTGAAATCAGGTAAATAACCAACAGAGCTCTCCATTTATATAAATATTCTTTATACATTACATCCATGTTACATTCAAATGAAATAGAAATACAGCCGACAGCAAAAGTCACATTCAAGTCATTTCTGTGCTGCACATTGAGACGTCACCAAGCCTCCTAAGGCACAAAACAAATCTATCGACCCAAATGACCCAGAGTCAAGAACAGAGACCCCAACAACAACAAAAAACACCCTCCCAAACAACACAGGGCTCCTGGAAGCTCAACAGAAAGGCAAAGGATTAAATCCACCATGTTCAACATCTGTATCCATGCTGGCACAAATAATCTGAGATCAAGTTCCAATGACATTCAAAAGAGTCCAGATTTGATGCCTGCATTGTTTGTTTTGTGCTCATATGCCATCCGTGTTAGTCGCTGAATTCTGCTTCCTTCTGGTTTTTCAAAAAGGTAGGATTTATTCGTACAAAACACGAAACAGGATTATCCGGAAACACAGCAAAAATCCGGCAGTTTTGGAAGAAGTCAAAGCTTTTCAAACTCTAAAAACAGCAAAAGTAACAACAACTTTAAGACATGTAGGCTACGGACATGTTTCATCATGATCAGTATTTCATTCTTAATCAGATTATAATTGATCAGAACTTGGCTTTAGTCTAATCTTGGGGACAAACAGCGGAGACATCCCATCATTTAGGGACTGTCTCACATTTTTCAAGTCATCTGGTTGATCTGCATTGAAGATTATTATGTTTAAATGCTTACTGTTATAACGGCTAGCTTTCAAAGAATCTTTGCTGTTCTTTTTTAATGGGAACTACAGTGCTTTAAAAACTAAGATTTTGCTGAACATCTCAACATAATTGTATAATACTTTATAGTGAGTTGTTGAAGTAAACATCAGAACTTGTGCCGTGTTCATGTGGCAACTTCCTTTAATACTTCTTCAAATCATTGTCCCAGTAACACTTTCTGAAAGCTCTTACATATCTGACCTGGTGCCAAACGATGCAAAAGCGTTAAAAAGATTCCTCAAATCAGTCTTACCCAATCATCTATGGTCATTTTAGCCAAATGTAAGGGTTATAGTGCTTTGATGAACTCTCATTCAGCCAATCGTGCCGTCTTAAACCCTGATGAGTTGTATGATAATGAAAATGGTCACATAAATACTGCACAAAGGTCTAGAGCAGGGGGGTCAAACTCAATGTCATCAAGGGCCACATCAGCATTATGGTTGGTTGTAACTTTAAGACTATCTAACTATATAATTGGCTTTAGTCTAATCTTGGGGACAAACAGCGGCAACATCCTATCGTTTGGGGACCGTTTCACATTTTTAAGACATCTGGTCGAACTGGGAAAACATTTAGTAAATCCATGATGAGAAAGATGATGAAACTGCCCAGTTGCCCCCCAGTGCGAACCATCAGGTGCATACACACCGCCTGGTTGATGACCATGTGTTGACTCTCATTCAGCCAATCGTGCCGTCTTAAACCCTGATGAGTTGTGTGATAATGAAAATGGTCACACGTTGTTAATCTTACAATCTTTTCCTTGACTATTTTCCACCCAACACGACATAAATACTGCACAAAGGTCTAGGGAGAACCGGCCTCGGAGCAACATTCAAACTTATCTAGAAAAAAAAGTAGTAAATCCACAAAAGTTGCCCAGTGCAAACCATCAGGAGCATACATCCCGCCTGGTGTCACACCGACGTCACCCGGATGACCTCCTGCCCCGAGTCCCTGTCCCGCCTCAGGGGGTTTCGGGGCCCCAAACCGTGGCAAAAGGGCCCCAAACAGAGGCAGCTCCATGGCTGGACCTCCAGCTGGGTGCCGGGGCGTAAAGGGCCATCGGGTGCAAAGGTAGTCAATGGTAACCACAGCGTCCTGGGGGAGAGTGCCGATTGGCCGGTGCTCGTCTCCTCCAGGTCCTTGGCTTTGTTGTAGCTCTGGACGTCCCAGTGCAGGTTGACGGCCCGCCAGCGCAGAAACACGCTGTACACCGCCGCCCCCTCATGGACGATCAAACCTGGGACACACAAACATTAAAGGTCACCTGTTATGAAAACACAGACATTTTGAACTAATGTCAATTGGTTTTAAGACTAAAAAGGTTAAAATGTGCAGATTTGTGGCAGATTTTCCACTTTTATCTACATTTTCTGAGCAATTAGCCATTCGAAAATTATCTTTGATCACTCCCAAAATAATGCATTTCATTACGGTTTTGATCGGGAGACCCGTGGTGGCAGAACGTATTATAACGTGCATTCAAAGTTTCCCATTGTGCTGATTGCTACGGTGGCTAAGAAGGGCAAACGAGAATTACAAAGTTCGAAACAAATTTTATAAAACAAAATTACATGAACACTTTTACCAAGAAAAAAACTATGTAACAAGATGGGAAACACTTCTATAAAGCTAGAGAATTTACATTTTACAAAACATTTCTCGTTTGCCCTTCTCAGCCACCGTATATTCAGACTGGTTTGCAGAATGTTGTGTCTCGTAAAATCTGTTGAGTTAATGTATTTAGTTCAGTCTTGTGACTTCCTGTTTTATTTTGTAGTAACCTCTCCTTCTCATTGCAGATCACCTCGCTTCCTCCCTTTGTGTGTTTTCCCTCGACCCCGCCCTGATTGTCTGCACCTGTGCCCCCTTAGCCTGTCTATATATACTTCCTGTCTCCCTTGTCTTGCTGCCAGTTCGTTTCGTCCCATGTGTCAGACAGTCAGCGTCAAGTCCATGTCGTCTTCTCGTGGGATCGTATTTGCTAAGAGCTAAGACCCGAGTTTTGGATTATACTTTACCCTTTTGCATTTTTGAAACTACCTCGGTTACCTTTCCCTCATAAGAGTGTTTTTTATTATTTACCTGTTACCTCTACGGAGCGATTTTCTGTTGTACAAATAGTGCCTTTTTTCAGTAAAGACTTTCTTTTGTACTTTGTGTGTCGAGTCGTGCTTTTGGGTTCATGCTCGTTTGCCAAGTCGTGACTAGGGATGTCCCGATCACCTTTTTTTGCTCCCGATCCGATTCCGATCCTTTGATTTTGACAATCTGCCGATACCGATTTTTCCCGATCCGATCTTTATGCAATGCATTAAGAGAAAAAAAGGTAACAGATAACGGCTGGTCATCCAACGCGATGCATTCAGCTATCTTGGCTGTTATTTTGTTGGCCTTTTCACTGTTCTGGGGCCGTTTCTCTTTCCTTTTAAAAGTCTCTGAAAGTGTCGGTTGTTTCAGTGCCGTTGCCTGAGTGGCCGCTGTGTACTCGTCGTGTTGTTGTTTGTGTTTGTTTCTCAGGTGGCGTATTAGATTGGTCGTGTTGAACGTAGCTCTGTTCTTTCCACCATGCGGAACCTCCGCCTTGCAAACATTGCATCTGGCTGTTACACTGCCTTCGCTTTCAATTTTATAATACTTCCAAACTCCTGACATTTTCTCTGTCCCGACTCCCGAGTCACCAGCTGAACGTAGCCTCTCGTTAGCTTACTGCTAGACACTGCGCCCTCTGTTGCCAGATTTGAGAGAAATAAGCAACCAGGTCTGAAAACAAGCCCAAAAGAAGCAACACATACATGATGTTGTGTCATTTTAAACCAAAACTAAGGCCTCAGGATGACTTTAAGACGTGAACATGGTCATTTTTGTTTTGTAACATTAAATAATAATAAAAAAAGATTTTATAGAAAAGAAAAAATCCCGATCCCCCATTTTTTTCTCCCGATTCCGATCTTTTGAAAATCACGTGATCGGCTCCGATCCCTGATCACTTGATCGGATCGGGACATCTCTAGTCGTGACACAGACTGGTTTGCAGACTGGTTTCAGACTCACCTACGCAGACCAGGTCCATGAAGCTGTACATGCCGTAGCAGATCTGGAAGAGCACGTCGCGGCGCTGCCACACGGCCTGCGGGCTGAGAGCCGACCACAGCAGCCAGGAGATGCTGGCCACCAGGAAGAGAGAGCCCAGGAACACAGCTATGATCTGCACCTTCTCCACCAGCGTGATGGTGATGGACTGCCACTGAGAGAGAGAGAGATATACCTGAACATCAGCAGGAGAGGACTCTTTAAAGTAGAGACACTACATACTGATATACACCTGAACATCAGCAGGAGAGGACTCTTTAAAGTAGAGACACTACATACTGATATACACCTGACCATCAGCAGGAGAGGACTCTTTAAAGTAGAGACACTACATACTGATATACACCTGAACATCAGCAGGAGAGGACTCTTTAAAGTAGAGACACTACATACTGATATACACCTGACCATCAGCAGGAGAGGACTCTTTAAAGTAGAGACACTACATACTGATATACACCTGAACATCAGCAGGAGAGGACTCTTTAAAGTAGAGACACTACATACTGATATACACCTGAACATCAGCAGGAGAGGACTCTTTAAAGTAGAGACACTACATACTGATATACACCTGAACATCAGCAGGAGAGGACTCTTTAAAGTAGAGACACTACATACTGATATACACCTGAACATCAGCAGGAGAGGACTCTTTAAAGTGGAGACAGTACATACTGATATACACCTGAACATCAGCAGGAGAGGACTCTTTAAAGTAGAGACACTACATACTGATATACACCTGAACATCAGCAGGAGAGGACTCTTTAAAGTAGAGACACTACATACTGATATACACCTGAACATCAGCAGGAGAGGACTCTTTAAAGTAGAGACACTACATACTGATATACACCTGAACATCAGCGGGAGAGGACTCTTTAAAGTAGAGACACTACATACTGATATACACCTGACCATCAGCAGGAGAGGACTCTTTAAAGTAGAGACACTACATACTGATATACACCTGGACATCAGCAGGAGAGGACTCTTTAAAGTAGAGACACTACATACTGATATACACCTGGACATCAGCAGGAGAGGACTCTTTAAAGTAGAGACACTACATTCTGATATACACCTGAACATCAGCAGGAGAGGACTCTTTAAAGTAGAGACACTACATACTGATATACACCTGAACATCAGCAGGAGAGGACTCTTTAAAGTAGAGACACTACATACTGATATACACCTGAACATCAGCAGGAGAGGACTCTTTAAAGTAGAGACACTACATACTGATATACACCTGAACATCAGCAGGAGAGGACTCTTTAAAGTAGAGACACTACATACTGATATACACCTGAACATCAGCAGGAGAGGACTCTTTAAAGCCAAAAAGCTTAGTTAACTCAGAATCAGAACATTGTGGATTGTGAAGCTACACGGAGAAAACTACTTTTAGGCAGAGGGTGTTTGTTCATTCTGCCAGTGACTCAAGTCCCATCTGGAGCGAACAGATATGAAAAGGCCTGAATGTTCCTCAGATAATTAAACCATCCAGACATGTTGAGCTGCAGGAGGCTCCGTCTGTTCAGCCTTGGGAGGAAACAAGGACTGAAGGAATCCAAACTGAAGAGGAAACAGAAACACTGAGCGGGCCAACGCCACGCCTCCATCAAGAAAACAACCATCATGACTAATAGATAGATGGTTTGATGGAAATGTATTCTTAACTGCATCTTTACTTCTGATTTAGTAGAGTCCATTTTGTGTTCATAAAATTGGGGGAGGGTCATAATTCAGAAGTGAAATACATGAACTCAGAGATTTTAAACTGATGTCATTTGGTGTTAAGACTTAAATCACATTTAAAAAGGTTTAAATGTGGCGATTTTTTGCAGTTTTCCACTTATTTCTACATGTTCTGAGCAGTCAGCCATTCAAAAAAAATATACAGATGCTATTATAAGGGTTTTGATTAAGAGGGAGTTACGGCCGTTACGCAGGAAGTGCTCTGACAGCTCGTTACGGCCGCCGCCTCCCCGGTTAACTCTGTTTGACTGTGTTTTATTTAAATGAGCTGTGCGGTTGCCCTGAGGTCCTTGGCTGCTCATCTCCTGGCCCGCCCCCAAAGATTGTGATTGGAGGATGCCGGGCCCGACACGCTCCAATCCCAGCGCGCATCCAGCGCACACCTTCCGGAGACGACTGCAAAGCCTGTGGACAGCGATCAGTCGGGAGGCTCTGATGTGTGAACAGACGCCTCTCGCTACTTGCTTTTCGTTGTTGTGCTTAACTGTGTGGTCCGTATTTAGTTTAGTGTTGTTGTGATTAGATGTGTCTATAGTAGCTTAGAATGACGTTGACTGTCGTCCTCTAGCTTAGCTGTGTTTTCTTACAGCCTCTTGTTAGCTTGTACCACTTTGATAGTGAGGGTTGTTATTCCTTTATCCAAAGCGACTTACATACTCAATACTGTGGACAATCCCCACAGGAGCAATTTGGGGTTAAGTGTCTCAGGGACACAACGACATGCTGACTGCAGTGGGGTTTGAACCTGTGTCCCCCTGATCCGAACACCAACGCACAACCCACTGCGCCACACGCCTCCCTGTAGTATCTATTCCTTTGTGTTTGATTAGGCTCTCTTATTAGAGTCCTCCCTTTGTTGGTTGCTCCATTTTGTTATCCTGTTATTTAATAAACTCTTTTTCCAATTCCAACTGGTGTGTGTTGCCTTTCCCCGAGTTGGGACGTAACACAGATGCAGGAGGGTTTATTTTTTGGCCGGTTTTCTTGCACTGTGAATATTTCTGAGCATAAATCAATGCACCAGAGAGACTGTAAAAACAATCATCTGTTAATGCCTCTATAATAATTCAGAGAGGATGCTCGGTGGGAGAAAACGGTAACCTCAAACGGCTGTAAAGAAAGTCGTAAAAAGCCCAGAGATCATATAATGGCAATGATTCCTAATTCATTATTTAAACGTCCATTACCAACCAACCTGTTACATGTTAAAGTGCATATTTGTACTTATTTATATAAATGTTTTATTACATGCTCATTCATCATAATTGTACATTAAATAAAGTACAATTATTAATGATTCCCCACTCCCCGCCCTCAGTGCTTTACCTGCCAGGGGTTCTTGGTGTTGATGGCGATGACGCTGAAGCGGTAGCAGCAGAGTTCACAGGTCCAGCAGCCGCGCTCGCTGATCCACTTCAGGAGGCAGGTCTGGTGGGTGTAGCGCACCGAGCCGTCGCAGCGGCACGGGTTCAGCAGGGCGCCCTGCAGCAGGTCAGAGGTCAGATATTAACATATGATGATGGAGAGGGAATGTCTTTAATCGTTAACCTTTGTGTTTTCTTCCCGTGAAATACGAGGTGGGCTGAAGATCGGAAGGCTGTGAGTTCAAATCCCGCCAGGAACACCACCACTAGTGTGCCCTTGAGTAAGGCACTTAGCCCTTAGTTACTCCAGGGAGAATGTCCCTGGAATCGGTCATTGTAAGTCGCTTTGGATAAAAGCGTCAGCTAAATGAAATGAAATGTGGGTGAACTTTGACCTGGGAAGACCTCATATGTTCTGAATTTGGATAAAACACACATAGGTTTTTTGTAAATCTTCGTTTCTGTGGCAACTAAATAAAATATCCCCTTATTCCGACATGACATTTGGAAAGGGTCACATTAGATGGGAGGACAACAACAAGGATAACATATGTATGTCACAAACACATATTAACAACTGATTAGGAAATGGAAGCTTCAAGATAAGATAAGCAATAAAATACAATCCAATTTACTTTTAGTGGAAGTGCATATTTTTTAATTGGCAATCTGAAAAGCATTCAATGAACCCTGATTGTGATTTAAAAAAACCTTTATTGATAAATGAATAACAAACAAGTTTAGTCTCAAAAAGTCTGCATTTAAGGCGCCTTGTTCTTATTTTTGTAAATGTTCTTTGTCTTAAACACGCTGGAGTAGATGTGACAAAATCTTAAGAGAAACAGACGGAAACAATCTGCTGTTGGGTCGATAGTGGAACCATCTTCTTAATGTTAATCTTAAATCCAATTGTTAAGGTCTACGTGTCACAACTTTCTCATCATCCAGGGAGCCTTGCCTACATGCCTCAGTTTGGCATTTCCTCCCAGCGGGTCATTCATCAAATAAAATCCACGCCTTGTTCCCCAGCGTCGCTCAGATCAATGATCGTTGCTCTGCAGCTTCAACACGTCCAGATGCAGCACGACATAAATCATGAAAAACCATATCTATGCTTTCTTCCTGGAGGCATTCCTCAGGCGGCCATTACTGCCGGGCAGTGAGCGGAGTATTAAAAGTGTATTAAGGTCAGCGGTCAGGCAGATCGTTTTTCACCATGTCATATTAACCTTGTGGGTTGAAGAGCACCTCAGAGGCTTTCACTTGAATTAACTGAGTTAGGGCGGCTCTCCACTGAAGCTGTGAGGCTTTAAAGAGAAGGAGGATTTCAATGCTTCTGGATATCTGAGGGGACATTTGATGAACCATACAACTTTTTGGGATTGTAGAGGCCAACAAAGTGGACACTGAAGGCAACATCTCCCTGGTTCCTGCCACAAAAAGGAGCCGTATGATTATTTCAGAAAATAATCTCAACGTTTATGATTCATAGACGTTTTGTTCAGCAGGAAAATATTCACATGTTAACACCACTTTATGATTTCTGAAGTAACAAGCTAATGTTGGGCTATAAAGGAACTACAGCACGGTCACATGACTTCACGTCACCACCGCTAAGCTAAAGGAGGCTAATGTTGGGCTATAAAGGAACTACAGCATGGTCACATGACTTCACGTCACCACCGCTAAGCTAAAGGTGGCTAATGTTGGGCTATGAAGGAACTACAGCATGGTCACATGACTTCACGTCACCACCGCTAAGCTAAAGGAGGCTAATGTTGGGCTATAAAGGAACTACAGCATGGTCACATGACTTCACGTCACCACCGCTAAGCTAAAGGAGGCTAATGTTGGGCTATAAAGGAACTACAGCATGGTCACATGACTTCACGTCACCACCGCTAAGCTAAAGGTGGCTAATGTTGGGCTATGAAGGAACTTCAGCACGGTCACATGACTTCACCACCGCTAAGCTAAAGGAGGCTAATGTTGGGCTATAAAGGAACTACAGCACGGTCACATGACTTCACGTCACCACCGCTAAGCTAAAGGAGGCTAATGTTGGGCTATAAAGGAACTACAGCACGGTCACATGACTTCACGTCACCACCGCTAAGCTAAAGGAGGCTAATGTTGGGCTATAAAGGAACTACAGCATGGTCACATGACTTCACGTCACCACCGCTAAGCTAAAGGTGGCTAATGTTGGGCTATGAAGGAACTTCAGCACGGTCACATGACTTCACGTCACCACCGCTAAGCTAAAGGTGGCTAATGTTGGGCTATAAAGGAACTACAGCACGGTCACATGACTTCACGTCACCACCGCTAAGCTAAAGGAGGCTAATGTTGGGCTATAAAGGAACTACAGCACGGTCACATGACTTCACGTCACCACCGCTAAGCTAAAGGAGGCTAATGTTGGGCTTTAAAGGAACTACAGCACGGTCACATGACTTCACGTCACCACCGCTAAGCTAAAGGTGGCTCATGTTGGGCTATAAAGGAACTACAGCACGGTCACATGACTTCACGTCACCACCGCTAAACTAAAGGCGGCTAATGTTGGGCTATAAAGGAACTACAGCAGGGTCACATAACTTCACGTCACCACCGCTAAGCTAAAGGAGGCTAATGTTGGGCTTTAAAGGAACTACAGCACGGTCACATGACTTCACGTCACCACCGCTAAGCTAAAGGTGGCTAATGTTGGGCTATAAAGGAACTACAGCACGGTCACATGACTTCACGTCACCACCGCTAAACTAAAGGCGGCTAATGTTGGGCTATAAAGGAACTACAGCACGGTCACATGACTTCACGTCACCACCGCTAAGCTAAATGTGGCTAATGTTGGGCTATAAAGGAACTACAGCACGGTCACATGACTTCATGTCACCACCGCTAAGCTAAAGGTGGCTAATGTTGGGCTATAAAGGAACTACAGCACTGTCACATGACTTCACGTCACCACCGCTAAGCTAAAGGTGGCTAATGTTGGGCTACAAAGGAACTACAGCACGGCACATGACTTCACGTCACCACCGCTAAGCTAAAGGTGGCTAATGTTGGGCTATAAAGGAACTACAGAGCACGGTCACATGACTTCACGTAACCACCGCTAAGCTAAAGGCGGCTAATGTTGGGCTATAAAGGAACTACAGCACGGTCACATGACTTCACATCACCACCGCTAAGCTAAAGGTGGCTAATGTTGGGCTATAAAGGAACTACAGCACGGTCACATGACTTCACGTCACCACCGCTAAGCTAAAGGTGGCTAATGTTGGGCTATAAAGGAACTACAGAGCACGGTCACATGACTTCACGTAACCACCGCTAAGCTAAAGGCGGCTAATGTTGGGCTATAAAGGAACTACAGCACGGTCACATGACTTCACGTCACCACCGCTAAGCTAAAGGAGGCTAATGTTGGGCTATAAAGGAACTACAGCACGGTCACATGACTTCACGTCACCACTGGTAAGCTAAAGGTGGCTAATGTTGGGCTATAAAGGAACTACAGCACGGTCACATGATTTATCATATTCTCAGTTCATCTGCGTATTTAAATTATGACGTTTTTTGGGGTGAAGTCTTCCTTTCCTTCAAGTTATTCAAAACATGACTCCATTGATGCTGATTTACTGGACTTAGATAACATCTTTCTCATAAATGAATATTTACATTCTCCCTGATAACAGGTGGAGCTCGGCCTTCAAGATTTAAGATTAAAGGCTTTATCGTTACAGGAGCTACAGTGTAGTTATGTCAATGAAAATCTTAAGTCCCAGGCTCTTTCAATAATGCAACATGAATATATAAGACATAAAACAATATGAAACAGTGCAAGTCACCAATGTGCAGGTAAATGCGTGAGAAGGGAACTCTAAAATCCAGATATTAGTCTGGCCCCGGACGCAGAGATTAGATTAAGTGTGCTAATAGGCTGTAGCCCACGTTCAGAGGACAGGATATTCACTTAGCGTTTACTGCCTGCTCTCCTTCCTGCAGGACGAGCCGTCCCTCATGCTGTCACGAGACAGAAAAGCACCCTGCAGAGTTTCAGGTTTCAGAGACGCGTGACCGTTTGTCTGTCCGCCGTCTGCAGGAGGACTCACAGACTGATGATTCACTGAGACCGTGATTCAGGGATTTCCTCCACCTCTCATCCATTGGAGAGCTGTAGTGTATGTCTACTATGTATATATCTAATTGTATTTAATGCAGTCTTTTTATTGCACAGTCTTACTGTTTTCTTTTATTTTTTATTAGATATTACTCCTTATGTTAATATAAATATACATTTTTAATTATATATTTTTATTGCGAACTCTTATTTAACCTCCTTTGTTTAAATATATGTTATCTTATTGAACATTTTAATTGAATGTCTTGTGTTTATAGAAATATTTTTATTTTTTATTTTACTCCACGTCCAAATTATTTAAAAAAACTTGTTTTGATTTAAGTTCATTTAATTTAGTTTTATTTCATTGTATGTGTGTTTATATAAATATATACATGTTATTTTAATAATTGCTATAGCATTCTTACTGAAGCTTCTTGCTTTAACGTCTTGTGTGTTTTTATTTAATTCAATCTGTCAATGGCCTTTAAATAAATATAAAT
Source organism: Pogonophryne albipinna (assembly GCA_028583405.1). Lineage (NCBI taxonomy): Eukaryota > Metazoa > Chordata > Actinopteri > Perciformes > Artedidraconidae > Pogonophryne > Pogonophryne albipinna. The sequence goes on from JAPTMU010000078.1 coordinate 645,435, forward strand.
TATAATTGTAAAAAAAAATGTTGTTCTTCTTGTGTGTCAGTCATCCACACCAATCAGAAGTGCTGTGCTCCACATGTACCAGCCATTGCTAACCAATCAGAAGTGCTGTGCTCCACATGTACCAGCCATTGCTAACCAATCAGAAGTGCTGTGCTCCACATGTACCAGCCATTGCTAACCAATCAGAAGTGCTGTGCTCCACATGTACCAGCCATTGCTAACCAATCAGAAGTGCTGTGCTCCACATGTACCAGCCATTGCTAACCAATCAGAAGTGCTGTGCTCCACTTGTACCAGCCATTGCTAACCAATCAGAAGTGCTGTGCTCCACATGTACCAGCCATTGCTAACCAATCAGAAGTGCTGTGCTCCACATGTACCAGCCATTGCTAACCAATCAGAAGTGCTGTGCTCCACATGTACCAGCCATTGCTAACCAATCAGAAGTGCTGTGCTCCACATGTACCAGCCATTGCTAACCAATCAGAAGTGCTGTGCTCCACATGTACCAGCCATTGCTAACCAATCAGAAGTGCTGTGCTCCACATGTACCAGCCATTGCTAACCAATCAGAAGTGCTGTGCTCCACATGTACCAGCCATTGCTAACCAATCAGAAGTGCTGTGCTCCACATGTACCAGCCATTGCTAACCAATCAGAAGTGCTGTGCTCCACTTGTACCAGCCATTGCTAACCAATCAGAAGTGCTGTGCTCCACATGTACCAGCCATTGCTAACCAATCAGAAGTGCTGTGCTCCACATGTACCAGCCATTGCTAACCAATCAGAAGTGCTGTGCTCCACATGTACCAGCCATTGCTAACCAATCAGAAGTGCTGTGCTCCACTTGTACCAGCCATTGCTAACCAATCAGAAGTGGCCCATGATAGTAGGTGATTGACAGATTGATCCAATCACCTGCCACGTATCTTTGAAATACTTTTCCAAATGGCTTCCAATGGAGCTTTAGATGGTTTCTGAGTCAGGTTAGTAAAGCTCCATCACATGTTTCTATTACAGGGTGAATCTTAAACTGAAGCTCGACTTTAAAGCAACCCAACGGAAGTTTCATGTAAGTTTAGTTCTTCCACTCGTAGCTTGGGCTGCGAGGGTGCTAGAGACGGGAGCACGTTGATACGACCTTCCTAGCCGGAGATATGGCCGCATTTTACAATAAACTTCCGTTGGGTCGCTTAAAAACAAATATCGCAAATCGAATCGCAATATCTGTCAGAAAAATCGCAATTAGATTATTTCCCCAAATCGTGCAGCCCTAATTCTACGTATGTTATATATATATATATATATATATATACACAGACGATAAGTGAGTTGTGCAAACATAGATTAAAGGTACAAACAGTTAACACTATACAGCATGTACTTGTACGCTGAACTGCTGTACTTGTACTTGATTACTTTCCACCAGTTGAAGCAGGTATGCTCTGTCCACGGCGCTGAAGTCAGTTCAAGGTCCTTCTCTGCACTTTATGTTGTAACTCTTAATAACATTACAGATTTACATCTTCACATTTACATTGGCTCTTTTTCTATTATTATCCATCCAATCAGAAACGTTTCCAGCATGATGTGAAAGCAGGTGAGTTGCAGCAGCAGCCAATCACCATGCAGCACCTTCATTGAATTAAAGCCAACTTTCACCTTCTCAAATCTTTAGATAAAGAAGTCAATTCAATGTTTAGAATGACTCTGCTACAGGTTAGCAAAGTAGGTTGAGCTATTGGATTATAATTATTGATGTGTTTATCACTTTAATGTTGCAGCTAGTCGTAGTAGAGTTGTTCTTACTAAATACATTATAGACAGGCAGCTTGTGACTTTCACCAAGGATCAATAAAGTTTATCCACACAACTAGCAGCTTTTGCCAAATGTGTGTCACACCCAGTGGTGTAGTGGGCGTTGGACGCGGGGGTACGCCGTAGTAAAATAAAAACGATTTCCTTAACAAATTATGCTTCGTGATCACGCTCGCCGCCCGCCGATTTTGCGGCAGCTCTTTCCCTCAAGAACGCTAACGAAAAAGCTCTATAATGGCAGAATTTTTTTTTTTACTTTACTTAGAATATCATTCACAAGAAGAAAGAGGCTAGCAGCACCGAAGCTACAAGTGAAGCTGCTACTATACTACATCATCAGAAGAGCCGTCTAAAGACGTGGATAATGCTAGCACTGATGTTAACGTTAGCTGCGCTAGCAACTTTCCCCTGGCTAGCTCAAGCTCACCTTTCCCAGAGGTATGGAGGTGTGTGTGTGTGTGTGTGTGTGTGTGTGTGTGTGTGTGTGTGTGTGTGTGTGTGTGTGTGTGTGTGTGTGTGTGTGTGTGTGTGTGTGTGTGTGTGTGTGTGTGTGTGTGTGTGTGTGTGTGTGTGTGTGTGTGTGTGTGTGTGTGTGTAAAGATAAAAAATCTCGTTGTATTTTTCTCTATGCAACCATGCAACTGACTGATGGTTGACACATTACTGGTGTTTCTTTTTTCTATCTGTATTAGCTGTATTATGTATTGAAAGGATGATTCTAACAATAAATGATTACATATTTGGTCTGAAGTGGTATTGAGATGATTTACTTTATTTGATATACTTTGACAGTCTCAATCGGTAGTTTTGAATACTGGGTAATTCATTGGTTTAGAGTTCATTTTAGTGCCAGAGGTGAGACACTTGACTGATGATGTCATCACATTCTGCATGATGTCATGTGATCACCAGAGAGGAAGGTGTGTGTGTGTGTGTGTGTGTGTGTGTGTGTGTGTGTGTGTGTGTGTGTGTGTGTGTGTGTGTGTGTGTGTGTGTGTGTGTGTGTGTGTGTGTGTGTGTGTGTGTGTGTGTGTGTGTGTGTGTGTGTGTGTGTGTGTGTGTGTGAAGCAGCGCTGTCTGCTTATTTGCAATGTAGGCTTAATCAGAATAATTTCAAATCCAGATTCAATGTTCTTTGCATAAGTAGGCTATATTTTTCGTTTCGTTTAAGTTAAGTTGATAAGTTAATAAGTTAATTTCAGGACAACTTTGGGAATTTTGTTTGTTTGTTATGAGTTTTAAATAGATTTTGAAAGTGGAGATAGAGAGAGAGAGAGAAGCAGCGCTGTCTGCTTAGTTGCAATACTGTAGCTTATGCAATTTAGGCCTATAAATTGTTTATGTAATTGATGTGCCTGTGTGTCCATGGTTTTGAGTCTGTGTGTGTGTTGAGCGCAGCGCCGTCTGCTTTTTGCAGTACAGTAACTACAGTAGGATTAAGCATACATACCGGTTTCTGTGGACCTGTCTGCCCGTTTTGTGAGTGCACTGCGCGTGTGCGCACTTGTGTGGCATTGTTTGGACCTAATTAAAATAGCGTCCCCCCAGTAAAAAAATCCCCACGACACCACTGGTCACACCTCTAAAGCCAACTACATGTCAACGTATCACTGCGAGCTGTTCTTTGTTCGGTTCATATGGCATTTAGTGTCAATAGACCTAATTTATACAAAACGAAAGAACATTGTTTAGTTAAAAATAGCTAAAATGTTCAATGTTTTTGAACATTTTAAAATCAGAGCAGCAGGACATAGACACATATGTGGACGTTTAGTCAGGATTCTGTTTTGAAACGTATTTAAATGTATGAACCCATCCATGTTTCCATCCCCTAACCCTAACTGGATGAAATCACCCCTTATTCTGACATGAAAACAGAAAAGTTTAACTATTTAAAAAACATGATGAATTACTAATTGATTAGACATGTTTGTTTCACTGTGTGTTGAATGTAACATAGGGATATAAGTGTATCTTGACATGATAACCTACTTGTTGATTATATTTTGTATTCTAAATACAATCTCCAAACGTAATCTGTCAGATAAATGTCCAGTAGTGGAGTTCAAAGTAAAAAATGTGAAGTTAAGAGTAGCAGGAAGTACAAATACTCGAGTAGAAGTACCTCCACAGTGCACTTGAGTATACTTAGTTACTCTCCACCCTTCACACCACCAGTATTTGCATGTGACAGAAACAGCTGGTTGTACCTGCTCGGCTCCCTGGAAGCAGATCCTGCAGCTGGGGGTCGGGATGCAGGTCTCACTGCTGCTGTTTGAATGCATCGTCTGCTCCTTGCATGATTTCCCCCCCAAAACCCCCACTTCCTCCTCCTCTTCCTCGCGGGAGAAATGCCCCCCGTTGTTCCCCTCACATGCATCCCTGCAGCCCCGGGCCTCCTCTTCCTCACCCGGCTCTTCCTTCTTCTCTTCCCCGGGGTTCAGGCGTCTTTCCCCGCCACCGTGAGGCTCTCCTTCCCCCCAGGTGTGGCTGTGGGGGAGGGTTTCGCCCCCCTTCGCCTCCTCCCCTCCACGCGCCTCTCCCTCCTCTGTGCTCATGATCAAATGAAAAGTGGAGAATATATAGCATAGATGCAACCCGACAGAGGATCCAGCGCCACCGCTTCAGTGAGATGACGCCGGGATTTGGACACCGAGCCGAGCCTCTCTCCTGCAGCCGAAGCTATGCTGTGTTTTCCTGGCAGTACAGATGGAAACCCGGATCCCCCCGGCGGTTCTGCGGATTTTGGACCCGCCTCATGAGCTCCGGAGACCCGGGGAGCGTCTCCTCACAGCCTCCGTGCATCGCAGCAGGATTCCCTCTTCCTCTTCCTCCCTCCTCTTCCTCTTCCTCCCTCCTCTTCCTCTTCCTCCTCCTCCTCTTTTACCGAATCAGAATCAGAATCATGTTTATCACCAGGTAGGTTGACACGTACGAGGAATTTGACTTGGTGTCATCGTGCATACATCAAAGTAAAACAAAAACGAAAAACACAGATAGCGAACTATTTTAAGAACACTATCATAGTTCGCTATCTGTGTTTTTCAGATTGTTGTTTTACTTGTATGCACCAAGACACCAAGGCTTTGCTGCCTCTTCTGCCGATGCAGCAATCTGGGGTTTAAGGGGTCCTCCTAAAGGGGTTTAAATGGTTCATCTGCAATATATACTAATTTATATAAATAGTTATCACCGCAATAAACCGTATTTAATGTTGTCTTAATGTACATTATTTAATTTCATATTCTGTTCTTGTACATATTCTATTTACATGTATACTTCTTGCACTACTTTTCATTTTGTATTTTTGCATTTTATTATATATGTTGCCTTGGAGGAGCTCAGGTCAGAAGAATTTCATTGCCCTTTCTACACTACTCACTTCTGATGACGAGCAGTAATCCTCCGCTGTAAGGGATTAAATAAGTGTAAATTAGGTAGATCATTTGTTTATATATAATTTGTAAATCAATAATATTTGTGTTTATCAATTTGATACTGCTTAAGTTTGTACAGTATCATAATTCTCTTTCCCCCTGGGGAGGAGACCATTATCCCTCATTGTGATGGAGGAGCAGATTCACACACACCCAAAAAAAGTGTCACCTGCTGGGCTTCAAATGCCATCGTTATGCAGGGTGGTGCCTTTAACCTTTTTCTACCAGCAGATATCAGCAGGAAACTTCCCTGATGATCACTTTCTTTAAAGAGACCCTGATGTGCTTTCTGTTGTTTCCCCTCCTGTAGTTCTGTAGGTTTTAGTCAACCCAGTCTCATAAAGAAACGTGCAATAGCGACGTTTGTCCACAGGGCAAAACGTAGTATATTCACAAATAACCCTCCCAAGACGTGACATGGATACAATATAGTTTCCTATTCATTTCTAATGACCGGTGTCCATGTCACGTGATCGCAAACTTTCCCAGTGAGAAACAAAAACATGGCGGACACCCGATTTATTTTGAGTGGAAAATCCTAAATTGTAGGATAGTTTGGCCGTTAAAATGCTTTTTGATTACATTTCTAGCGAGAAGTTTTGATTGTACTTTTAGAATAGGCCTATACGTCCAGTGGATGTGTTGGATCTATAGTTTGATGGATATTATGAAGATTATTTGAGCTCCATGTTTTTTTTTACAAAATATTGTATCCATAGGCGCTTTCACACCGGAGTACTTTTCCCAGGAATAGTTCGATAGTTCCTGGGATTTTGCGTTCACACCAAAAAGATCTGGAACTAGAACTTAGTTCATGCGAACCTTTTCACCCCCAGATAGTTCCTGCTAGAGAGCAAAAGCGCCATTTTATTTGCTCGCATTAGCATTATTAGCATTAGCACAGCGCACCAACGGAGAGAGACTAGCTTATGGCAACCAAATTAAAACGTAGGAGCGGTGGAGTGATGAGGAGGTGTCGGCGCTTCTGGCGATTTACTGCCACGCCGTGAAGTTGTTTGCGGCCTGCCAGTAAACCCAAAGCAGAAGAAGAAGAAGAAGAAGTGACGTCAGCGGCTTTATTTGCGTAATCCTCCCTCAGGGATTTATTCCGGTGTGAACGTGATTTACTAGGACAGTTCCGGGACCAAAGAGTTCGGCGGGACTAAGTACTGGGAACTAGGTACCGCAAAGTACTTGGTGTGAAAGCGGCTCATGTCACGTCTTGAGAGGGTTATTTGTGAATATACTACGTTTTGCCCGGTGGACCAACTTAGCTATTACATGTTTCTTTGTGAGACTGTGTAGGTTTCAGTGCATGTAAATGGTCTGCAGAGGCTAAAATCCCTGTGTTCCCTCCAGAGGAAGTTTCTCTCATTTTACTTTTCACAATGAAGATATGTACTGGTTTTGCTCCTTGACTGAAAACATATTTAAAAATTGACATTATTGCAAAACTGTTTGAGAGCTTCTTTATAACCCACTAGAATCAAGTTTGAAGCGGCTTTGTGGACATTTCTAAGTTGACTCTATGTATATTTGTTAACAACAATAGCTTAATTGTATACATAGTGTTACGTGCCGTAGTGGGTGCTTGTGTGCAGGGGCGCCGTAAGGAGGTGAAAAGATAGGACGATTCCAGACCCGGCGTCATGGGCGGGCCCCATGGGGCCGGGCCCGCCCATCCAGGATTTGGGCCCGCTGTTTTAATCAGGGCTGAATACCAAATTTTTATTGTTTTATTATTATGTTTATTGTTTTTATTTGTAGGGCTTTGTCCTAATATTTATTTTTGTATTAGTTTAATATCATTTTTTTATTTTGCTAGGAAATTCTGAATGAAAGGCTGCGCGCGAGACTGGTTTTTCGCTGGGTTGAGTCGTGTGGGTTTTTGAGTGAGACGCGGCACAGCAGCCTGTCAGTTAGTTTACTCTTGCTAGTGGTTCACGAAAGGAATATGGCAACTCAGCGCAGATGCAGCACATTAGAAGAAACCAGTTAGGCCCACGTTATCAACGAGCAAGCAAGTCAGCTGGCAATCAATTATATTTTGAAGAGAAATTTACTCTCAAGCCGGCTCTCTCACAACCTCCTGCTCTGTGCGCAAGCAGACCGCTGCACAGGCTCTCTGCCTCGCTCAATCTCAATCTCTCTCTCTCTCTCTCTCTCTCTCTCTCTCTCTCTCTCTCTCTCTCTCTCTCTCTCTCTCTCTCTCTCTCTCCATCGCTCAACCTCACTCCACCTCTCCACCCTGTGTGCGCTCAAGTTTGCCTGCGTGCTCAAGTTGGCACAGCGTTACAAAACCAACCAATGGATACATAAGACCGTCAACAGCCTTATCGCAACCTAAAACCCCTCTCTTTCAACAATTCACGAGCGCCTCCCTCCTCCCCCCCGTTGACAAATCGCGAGCATCTAACACCCCCCCCCCCCGTTGACAATTCAGATTTCCCGGGAAATGTAAGTGTCGTGGTGGGCCCGCCCTGGTAAATCAAATGCCCGCCCAGACATGTACGTCTGCCGCCGGGTCTGGACGATTCTAAGGGCCGTGACTGACAGGGGCCCAAACTATTTTAGAACTTTAAGAAAAAAATGTTTGAGTAACCAAAGTGATATATTTTCATGGGGCCCAAAATCCCTTGCGGCACCCCTGCTTGTGTGTGGGTGTTTGTGTGTGTGTGTGTGTGTGTGTGTGTGTGTGTGTGTGTGTGTGTGTGTGTGTGTGTGTGTGTGTGTGTGTGTGTGTGTGTGTGTGTGTGTGTGTGTGTGTGTGTGTCTCTCTCCCTCTCCCCATGATTGTCTCCCTTTTATGAGAAAGTTGTTTTGGTTTGTCGTAAGTTTGCGAATTGGCTGGTGAGCCCTCTTGACTTTTATTAATTAAAAGACCATCTTGTGGTTTCACAAATCAGTTTCTTCTCCTTTTTATTTTATATTTTGTTACTTCCCTTTGGTACCCCTAGTCCATGAGGGAACGTAACACATAGCCTACTACTTAAATGATTGCTTTGATTATGTTGCAAGTGCCGGCTGTTTTAAATTGAACTCTTAACTTAATTTGATTATTAAGGCAATTCAAAATGTCTCTAGTTTTGCAATTTTCTTTTGGTTTAATTGTTTTTATTTGTATTTATTATCAAGTCCTGTATGTATCTATTTGGTGCTTAGGAGTTATTTAAAATATTAGTTTTTACTCAGTTATATTGTCGGTATCGTCTCTACCTCGATGTATTTCCGAATCAAGATACAAGTGTAATGACTGTATGAATAACGACGTAATAAAGCGTTTGCATTCTGCCTATGGAAGCTAAAGGGCTATGGATTCAAATGGAGTGAAACATGGCTTTAAAACTGATAAATAAGAGTGTGAATTATTTCCTTCTCGTCTCTGATGGTAAACTCTGATTCATTTGTCGGAGCTTTTCCAAGAAGAATCTTTTTCTCTTTGAGGATGCCTCCGTGTTTCCGGGGCGCGGGCAGTAATGGACTCTAATGCAGCCGAGGACAGGATCCACTCTCGTCCAATCAGCACCTACGAGGCCGATCAATAACCTGCTCCTCGGGGGGGGTAAAGTACTCACTATACAGCAATATATATTCAATGTACTGCAAACAATACTCAGTGTACTTACTGTATGCAAAATATACTAATTGTACTGCAAAATATACTCAGTTTACTGCAAAAAACTCCAAATCAAAATATGTGTTATTTATTATTGCATATATTTTGATATCCCTCTCAGATTTGGATGTTTTGGTGTCTCAGCTTCCCATGACATCATCAGTGATTCATAAATCTGTGACGCACCTGAAATAAACCACAGGAATGAAGACGAGGAGGTGAAATGCAAATGTCTTTTTCATATAGAAATCTGTCTCCAATCTCAGAATTCCAACTGTCTTCCCAGAATTCAGATTTTTTCTTCTCAGAATACCAACTTTTTACTCAGCATTCTGTATTTTTTTCTCAGACTTCAAAATATTTTTTTTCCTGGAGTGGTAATTTTGTGTCAGAATTCCAAATATCTCCCCAGAATTCAGATTTTTTTTCCCCCTCAGAGTTCTTTTTTTATTCTTCTCAGAATTCTGTCTTTAAAATCAGAATTCAGACACTTTCCCCCCCGAGTGCTGATTTTTATTCTCAGAATTCCAACTTTTTTTTCCCCTCGGAATTTCCGGGAAAAAAATGAAGTCAGGAATCTTCTTTCTAAGAATTCCAAGATCAAAGACAGAATTCCGACTTTTGTCTCAGAATTCCGACTTTTAAAAAAAAAATCACTTTTGGACAGATCTAAAGAAACAACAAAAAAAAACACATGTGGCCCTCATCCTCTTCCGTAGAAGTAGTTATTTCTGCAAGTCTAAAACATAACTGGAAATTGAACATGTTCAGATAACAAGGGAAAACTATTTATTTTCACATGTATCAGTTTGATGTATTACATGCAGAGTAGGTTTTGTAAGTGAACAGAGTCCAAACTATTGTCTTAATATCGATTTACTGCAGCTTTTAGTCAACACATAGTTTAATGAATATGAGTCATGCATTTTATCTCCACAGAGTTGTTGATTTTGCACTCGGGTTGATTCTCAAAGCAGATTTACGGACAGTATTCAACACAGATTTGACTGAAAATGTAATTGAACTGCTCTTGAGTTAAAGTAAAGATTCCTCCACATCAACATGACTGCATCTCCTTCACACACAACACAGCTTCACTTGTTTCCACGTGTTAATGATGTCGTGCCACAGACCAGCGTTTCTGCAGAAGAAGCATTTTTTTCTAAAAGTAAAATAGTAGTTACTTAATGTACCATTAATGTATTCAAAAGCTAAAGTGAATCCACCATAATGGTAATTAGTTCATACAAACTACTTCAGATGTACTCAGATGTATTGGAGTATATTGTCCATCTGTTTTGAGGTACTTTTGTTGATTTGAAGAGTGAGAATAAAATGGATAAATACAGACAATACTAAAGAGAAACCCCTACAACATTTTTAGTTTGTCTATTTGTTCTCTGGTCTCTATAAACTTCTACCAACATTTCTCCCAAATTTCAAATAGAAAATCTGGTAATTCAGAGCATTTTTTTTTTTTTTAGTAAACAAATCTCTTCACTCAGGTATTTTTCCACAGGCCCTGAAAACTGCAGTCATTAAACCGCTCTTAAAAAAGAATAATCTAGATGCTTCAGTAATGAACAATTACAGGCCCATATCAAACCTCCCATTTCTAGGTAAATTCATTGAAAAAGTTGTTTTTCAACAGTTGAGTAATTTCTTGCATTTAAATAGCTGTTTCGATGTGTTCCAGTCAGGCTTTCGTCCAAACCACAGCACTGAGACTGCTCTTGTAAAGGTCTTTAATGACATCCACTTAAACACAGACAGTGGCAGAACTTCAGTGTTAGTATTATTAGATCTCAGTGCTGCGTTTGACACTGTTGACCACAGCATATTACTAGACCGACTGGAAAACTGGGTGGGACTTTCGGAAACAGTTCTAAATTGGTTTGAATCCTACTTAAAGGACAGAAACAACTTTGTTTCTATAGGTAAATACACATCTGAGTTGACAAATATGACATGTGGGGTACCTCAAGGCTCCATCTTGGGGCCTCTTCTCTTTAACGTCTACATGCTACCACTGGCTCAGATAATGAAGAACAACAAAGTAAGTTACCATAGCTATGCAGATGACACACAAATTTACGTAACAATTTCACCAGGAGACTATGCTCCAATTCAAACACTGAGTAAGTGCATTGAACAAATCAATGACTGGATGTGTCAGAACTTTCTCCAATTAAACAAAGATAAAACTGAGGTAATGGTTTTTGGAGCCAAGGCAGAACGTATAAAAGTTAGCGCTGAGCTTCAGTCTGCAATGTTCAAAACAACAGATAGAGCCAGAAATCTAGGTGTAGTCATGGACTCTGACCTGAGTTTCAACAGTCACATTAAAACAGTTACTAAATCAGCCTACTATCACCTAAAGAATATATCTAGGATTAAAAGACTAATGTCACAGCAGGATTTGGAAAAACTTGTCCATGCTTTTATCGTCAGTAGACTCGACTACTGCAATGGTGTCTTCACAGGTCTCACTAAAAAATCTATTAGAAAGCTGCAGCTGATTCAGAACGCCGCTGCTCGAGTCCTCACTAACACTAAGAAAGTGGATCACATCACTCCTGTTCTGAAGTCTTTACACCGGCTTCCTGTGTGTCAAAGAATAGATTTCAAAATACTGCTGCTGGTTTATAAAGCACTGAATGGTTTAGGCCCAAAATACATTTCTGACCTGCTAAATGATGAACCATCCAGATCTCTCAGGTCTTCAGGGACTGGTCAGCTTTCTGTCCCCAGAGTCAGAACTAAACATGGAGAAGCAGCGTTCAGTTATTATGCTCCAAATATCTGGAACAAACTCCCAGAAACCTGCAGGTCCGCTGCAACTCTGACTACTTTTAAATCCAGGCTGAAGACTTTTCTTTTTGCCGCTGCTTTTAATTGAACTATTCACATCTTAAACTGCACTGTACCTGTTATTCATGTATTTTTTCTTTTAATGTTTATTTTATTCGCTTTTCTTTTTAATGACTGATTTTAAATGCCATTTTCTTAATGTCTTTCATTTTTTTGTAAAGCACTTTGAATTGCCTTGTGTTGAAAAGTGCTATATAAATAAACTTGCCTTGCCTTGCCTTGCCTTGCCTTGCCTTGCCTTGCCTTGCCTTGCCTTGCCTTGCCTTGCCTTGCCTTGCCTTGCCTTGCCTTTCAAAGAAGGGCAACTGGACAAAATAGCTAAATTATGCATAGAAAACATCATATTCAGTTTAAAACATTACAATACTTGACTTTTAACGTGAGAAAAGTGTAGGAATTAATATTAGGTGGAACATTCGCATCAATGGTGGCACAAGATAACCCAGCAGCAATGATGTCTTGTGGAGAGGATGCCAACAAGCATGGAAGCTCTGATTGGAAATATATATCTATAATATTCCACCAATATTTTTGATCTCTAAACTCTGCCTAAGTTAACACATAACAATGATGTTGTTTAGAAAATAATATGAGTTTCCTTGGCATTATTCGAGGTCTGAAACAACTGCACCCTTTTTGTTATTTGATTTGTTAATACATCTACATTTTTATTTGTATAATAGAGAGAATAGTCAGGGGTTCCTTCAGTAGATCTAACAGGACATTGTTTTCTGATCCAGCTGAACTCCTTTCTGTGCCAACGTACACTTCAGTAGCAACACCTTTTGTGTTTCACTTCCTTAGAAAAGAAACTGAACTAGTTCCAGGATAACTAATCTCTAGATTAATGTGTTGACGCAAACTGCTTGGCCGTGTTCTCAGAATAATTGTCATGCTAACTGTTGACACAATTGAGATTAGTGATTCGATGTCAAAAGCTCAACTGCAGCCATTTATTAGGCCAAGTGCTGCTAAACGAAAAAGATCATCTTTGATTTAAAACCTTGAAATACAGCACCCCCTTGTGGCTGTTAGACAGTGGTGAAAAGAACAATTGTAACTGTAACCCACTCAAATAATGCAGTGAGTTGTTCACCCTGTAATAAACAGCAGCTCCCACTTGGGGCAGTGCTGGGGCAGCAGAGTCTGCATATGAGGGAGGGGAGGAAGAGCAGGCCAGGTGTGGTTGTTAATGAGGCTCAATGAGTGGCAGCTGGGTGTGGGCCCTGTGTGTGTGAGAGTCTAAGCAGTAGTGATGGCAAAATGAAGCTTTGAATGAAGCGTCGAACCACTTGGACAATTGTGTCGGAAATAGGTTCATTTCTCGAAGCTTCAGTTACAGCGACCTCTCCTGGAGAAGTGCAAGGCTGCAGTGGGTTTAACGTATCTTTGCCTTGAAAAATATTCGATGCACACACACACACACTAAGACTGAATATCATGTTCTATTTGCAATTAAAGATTGATAATTGTGTGTATTGGGTTATTGAGAAGAGACTAGAGAGTGCTAGATATGTTTTTGGGCGGAGAGGGCCTTTTATCAGTCATTAAAGTATTAAAGTTGAAAAGCAATGATTAAAATGTAACTATTCCGGGCTTTGAACCAGATGAGGACATCGCGGCTCTACCCACTGGGCTATCTATTCCTTAGACCAGGGGTGTCAAACTCAAGGCCCGGGGGCCAAATCCGGCCCGCGACTTCATTTCATGCGGCCCCACAAGAGCTTGCAACGAATATAATATGTTTATGATACGGTTACATGCCGCTTTACAGAAGCACATTGCCCATAAACTACATGTCCCACAATGCATCTCAAATTTGACTTTTTTCTCGGAATTTGACTTTTTTTTCTCCAAAAGTTACTGTTTTCCCAAAATTGCACTTATTTTTTTTTTTTTTCCAGAATTTGGCTTTTCTTTTTAAATCATTTTGTAACATGCGCACTGAAGAGACTTGCAATTGTTTGCCCTAGACTTCTTTCAGACGTAGTTAATTATGAAGTTATTACCCTATCCGATAATAATCCAATGCAGATGCAATAATGTAATATAATACATTATTTTATATATATTAAATATTTATTCTTATATAGTCTTATATATAAAACTGGCCCTTTGAGTGCAACCATGATGCTAATGTGGCCCGAGTTGAAATTGAGTTTGACACCCCTGCCTTAGACCATTGAAGTGTTTTTATATTACTCATTTTCTTTTTGTTCACAGCTTCTCCACATTTCGAAGTGTTTCCCGAGCCAGAATGACCTATCTTTCTTCCTGGCTTGCTCTATAATGATCCAATTCAAATGCAATGCCAACAACAACTCAACAGCAACAACGCAAACTACGACAACAACCCACACATTGCGCATTGTTCAGAGCGGTTATAAAGTGTTGAAGCGCTCAAATTTGAAACTGTTTCAACCTGTCACCTGTCAGAATCGAGACGAGGCAGTGCATTGAATCACCTTGATTGGACGGCGAACCAGTGAGTTGATTCATTCAGGAAATGAAGCAGTTGCTGCTTCGTACGTCACATGTCATGTGATTTGAAGCAGTTGCTGGTTCGGACGTCACATGTCACGTGATTTGAAGCAAGCTTCGAAGCAGCTATGGAATAGGAAGTCCAGGGTTGAAGCTCCGTTCGAAGCTTCAGTGTCAAACTGCCATCACTACTAAGCAGTGTTCGAATTGTTTGATGATGTGCTTTTTTGATGCTGTGGGGAACCAGGAACTAGCAGAACCGCCGAAAGTTTTGGGAGCTGCAGTTTTTGTCTTTTCCTCACCAGAGAAAGGATTCTAAAGGATTCCACTCTCCAGAAAAAGGTCATTGGATTACCAGAGAGAGAAACTACAGACTAACTGGGTTCGATTATTGTTGTTTTGTCCATGATAGCAGATTGGGTTTCACTGGGGTGGATGAGGGGTTTGTGAAAGTGTTGAATGAATGTTTAATAAAATGCCGGCTATATTAATTTGATATTGTTTTTTCTATTTATATTATCTTCTACTCCTCATTGAAAGCAACCTAGTACATAGGAGTGTTACATTACTATATTCAGTAAAGCATTATTCATAATTATTCAAGAGAAAACACAGACATTTGCAATTATTTCATAATTAGTTTTATGAACCAGACTATTCTTGAATATCCAGTCTTCCTGCATGTTCATGGTTCCTTTAGATAACTGCCACCATCCCATGTACAGAGTGAAGGCAGCTTTGGCTTTTAGTCTGTTAGCAACATGACGTGTTTATGTTTCATGACGTGAGTTTATTTCTGGCTATTAATCACACCTACTAATTGACCTATCAGGAGCTTTAGAGTCTTTGTTGTTGAACCCCCAGGCTTGGATCAAGCTGGATCAGCAAGGTCTGACTTCTACTAACTTCTGGTGAACCTGGTTTAATGAACCAGCTGTTTTAAGGTACAATTGACTATTTGTTTAAGTGATCCAGATTCTAGTGTCTGTCATGAGGTGTGGCTCTAACTGAGTGAGAGTGAGAGGCAGTCTTACCTAAAAGCAGGAGAGGACGACGTGCAGTTGTTTTAGGTTCTCCCAATCCGAATGGGTGGGATGGTTTAATTTTGAGAAATGGTTCACAAATATACAGGGTTTATAATTCATGCCTTTATTCTATATTCTTGTTACAATGTGACAAATATTCCTTCTGATTGAGGACTTCACTCCAAGGTCATCATTTTGTCATCATTTGTTTTTGTATTATTTGACCTTAACTTTAACTATATATTTATTTGTTGTTCCTTCCTTTTCTTTTCTCTGAAAAGCGTCTTTGAGCACCTGTAAAAGCGCTAACAAATTAAATCTATTATTATTATTTATTCTCATATTTATTTGACATCTTCCAATCCGTTATCAAGGGTTGAACGTAGTCTGATGTGTGACCAAATAAAATATAACAACACATATCATTCAGTTAATAACCGATTAGTTAGACACCACTTAAACACACTAAATACTTTTTACATGAATATCTGAGACACTCACAAGGTTATTAACACAACTTGATAAACCAATATTACATGAAATCACTCCAAACAAGAAAATCCAAAAAGTGACGATAAAGATGTGCAAAGAATCAGTCGGTCAAAGGTTCTGACCTTCTGCTGCAGTCCAGCAGCAGAAGGTCAGACGCTCTCTCGTGCAATCCAGCGGACATGTTAGTTATTATTTTAAAAATAAATCTATAATATTGGACACCATGATTTCTTCTCAGCCTGCCATCTGGCCTTTTCGTGCTCATCTTGTCTAATCCTTATTCTTTCCTCCTTAATCTCCCTATCGCGATCTTCCATCATCTTTTGCAACCTCTCCTTATCAGCTTTCAACTCCTTAATTCTATCCTCGTACAGTTTCGCTATTTTCTTTTCCAGTGCCTCTACCCGTTTGCATATTTCCCCTTCTCTCTCTTTAAGGATTCTCTGTTTTGCCTCTTCTATGGCCCTCTCTGCTTCCTGGAACATGTCAGTGGTGTAATGGCTTCCTCCGTTCTTCTCTGTGATGTTTCTGATCTTGTCGAGCAGCTCTCTGACCTGAGAACGATCCTTCACCTCATTATTGAAGACGTGGAACTGGCCGTGACATTTCCCCACAAGTTCCTGCAGCTCTTCACTTTTCTTCAAGAACTCTTCGATAGGTTTTCCTTTGAGCAGATCACCGTGGGTAAAGAGAACCATGCTGTATCTGTCGGCATCTTTTCCAAAGAATTCCTGAATCTTCTGCACTGTCTGCTTTTCTTCATCTTTGAATCTGCCCAGTCTGATGACGACCAGGAAGACATGAGGTCCAGGAGCAGCATAATGAATGCTCTGGTTAATACTGCCTCTGGTCTTCTCTGCATCAAACCTGGTGTCAAACAGACCCGGAGTGTCAATAACAGCAACTCTCTGTTCCTCCACTTCACCAAAGGCCTTAGCACAGGTAACAGTCAGAGAATCAGGAGAGAACTTTGATTCAAAGAACTCTTTTCCCAGAATGGTGTTTCCTGTGGCGCTCTTCCCAACACCGGTCTTCCCCACCAACACAATCCGGAGCTCAGCGTTATTGTGTGTGTTCGATTCTGATGGGGGAAAAAACAATATATATTGCTTTTAGTACTTATATCTTAAGTTAATAATAACAATGGGCAAGTGGGAAGTAGCTGTTCTGTTTTCACCTTAGCTAGTTGTGCATGTTGGTCCGTTAAAAACATTTAAGACTGTAAGTTGCAAAATGTAGTGTCCACTTGACTAGCCCCCTTAAATGTAGAATATGTCATTTGTCCCTGGGGTCTCTCAATCTAAACATTACAAAAGAAGGAGTTTAGTGGCGTTATAAATAAAATCAGTAAAATACTGAATAAGAACTGACAATGGACCGGCTTTAAGCCGATGCTTCCACCAACGTATGATACACTTGTTCCTCTGATACTATCCAGTTCGTACATTATCAAAGGATCTGTTTTTCCTAGTGGAAACAAAAAGGTGGGGCTATAAGCCAAGGCTAACGTTAGCTCCGCATGTTTTCAGGCGTCTGATGACTAAAGGTTTTAAGTTAAAACGGCACAAACCTTCGGATCATTCATATTTATTTCTAAAAAACAGTCAATGAAAAAGGGACTGCAATCTTTTGGTGAGGAGCTAGGAGGAACCCTCAGGAGCATTTTTGCATTGATTTGAGAAAAAAGTGTTTTGATGTTGTTGGAATTATTGCAGATTTGATGTGAATAGAGAAATAAAACAGGCTTTTAATGCTGACAGAGCCGATTAGACTGGTTTTAATAAAGGACATGCTGAAAAGTAAACGGGAGAAATATCACAGATCATGAATAGAACAATTATTTCTATTGTATGAAGAAAGTTGTTTGTGCTCTCTTTTGTTGTTAACATTTAAAACATACCTTTAACTAGATCTTAAATCAGAAAACAAATGTAATACAATACTTAGAGTGATGATCTTGAGTTTAACCTCTCATCAGTGTTCACTCTGGTGTGAAACTGCAGTAAGTATCAGATCAGCTGCAGCGTTCAATCAGTAACTGATATACAATAAGAACAATCAAACTGGAGTAGTGCTCCAGTGCTGCCATACTGCCCGCTCAGCAGAACCTTCTCAGATGAAGTTAACAAGGGATTTGGTTTTAAAAAATAATTCTGAAAGATCCACCCCTCGCCGATAAAACGTTACAATATGAATGCAGTTTATTCACTTACCATTTGGGGCGGATTTGCTGTTCATAGTTGGTTCTGGAGGGAGGAGCTGGTCTGCTGCTGAGCTGAGGAAGTGAAGTTAGTCTGCAACAACACCTCCTTAAATACAGACTTCATGCAGCTAACCACACCCACACACTGCTGACATCACAGTCCATGGATGCCTTAAGATCAGCTATCAGTGGGATGACTCATAGATTAAAACATTGCATTTAGCTGAGGCTTTTATCCAAAGAGACTTACAATAAGTGCATTTCAAGAGTGACATTTTAAATGGACTGCATTTATATCGCGCTTCTCCAGTCTTTGAGAGCCCTCAATGTGCTTTACATATTCAAGTCAGCTTTCACACATTCAACGCTTTATTCGTCCCAGATTGGAATATTATTTTTAACTCACAGCAGCAGTGTTGAATAGAATTTGTTGTCACGAGTTAAACATCTTTAAAAGATACAATGAGACACAAATATAAGCAGCAAGTATCTAAATATTCACAATGGAAAGGACATGTATCACTAGAGTATCTACATAATATACAACATAACGAAAATATGAGTACTTTACAGGTGGAGTCGCCGGACCTCGGTCCCCGCCCAATTCCGTTCAAGAGCTAATCTCCAATCCTTTCGAAAGGAGAAGTTTGGGAGATAAACTGTTGCTTAAAGACCTTGGACCGGACCAACCCGATTTGTATATATCACAGCAAGCTCATGAAAAAGACAAAACGTATCAACGAGGCTTCTCACGTAGCTGGTACACCAGAAAGGCATGGCTAGCTGGATGCAAACAGGTAAATGCTGTCTTTTGTTTCCCATGCTTGCTCTTCAAACAGCCGGGGACAGATACGATCTGTTCAGAAACTGGACAAAAGTTAAACAAGTACAAACCACAGACTGTCTGTGTCATGGAGAATACAGTCGCTGGTTTATTTATGTCTGTAGGCCGTTGTTGTGAGTGTGGACGGTCGGAGCATATATAACGTTAGCTTAGCCAAGCTCCATTTAGAAAACAAGCATTTTAAAAGGGTTTTTCGCCTGCCGTCTGTCTGCAGACTTGTCAAAGCATTAATTCATGGTTTTTACTAACCGGTATCAGTATGTTGTTACTTCGGCATCATTTTGAAACGTGTATTACAATTAAATCACGGTCAAATATGTTCATCTTGTTATAGTTGTAGCCCCCTTGCCAGCGATTCTCTCTCTAGTTTAGCATACTCAGCCCGACTGAGCCTGGTTGTTCCTGGCCCTTGAACCACGATTTTATGGGGCCAGAAAAACTGTGAATTAGGACCCGCTAGCCGGTACTAGGCCAAGTGGAAACGCAACCAAAAACGGGCCCCGCACGGCTCGGCACTGTCTGTGTCATGGCGAATACAGTCGCTGGTTTATTTATGTCTGCAGGCCGTTGTTATGAGTGTGGAGTGAGCATATACAACGTTAGCTGAGCCTGGTCGACCCAATCTCCATTCAGAAAACAAGTATTCTAAAAGGTTTTTCGCCTGCCGTCTGTCTGCAGACTTGTCAAAGCATTAATTCATGGTTTTTACTAACCGGTATCAGTATGTTGTTACGTCGGCATCATTTAGAAACGTGTATTACAATTTAATCACGGTAAAATATGTTCATTTTGTTGTAGTTGTAGCTCCGGAACGCGTCTTGTTTGAATGATGCGAGTAAACACAGCTGGCAGCCGCGGTGAAACTCGAGCGACTAGAGCGATGCGATAGGAGCGTTTAGAGCGAAGCGAATATTCGCATCGCGTCCGGTGTGAACGCAGCATTAAAGCGAGCTCCGCGCTGCACTGGAAACGCGCCATTACATCACCAGAAGTCCTAATTTAAGGGGTCATTTCTCCCCAAAAAATATTTTTTACTCACTATATCAACAGCCCCACCAAAAATATTTTCCACAAGCCGCCACTGGTTGTTGCACAAAAGATCCAAGCGCGCACAGAAGAAATCTGAGAGCAGACATTTCATGAGCGCACAGAAACAGCCTGAGTGCGAGGAGAAGGTTTCAAGCTGGAACACAGGAAATCTGTAAGCACTGCAGCAATACATCTGAGTGCAAGCGTACAGTTTGAGCAGAAGCAGAGCAAATCTAAGCGCAAGCAGGCACTATTTGAGTGCGAGGACAGGGTTTGAGGGAAAGAAATACATATTCTGAATGTGAAATCAATAAAGTATGCTCTCAAATTTAAAGTCCACGCTCTTGAATAAAGATAGGGAATAGGAAAATGCAGACTGAGCTCTGGGGCTCAGTCTGCATTTCATCCAACTTTGCATTAACGAAACAATTTCACAACAGACCCTGACAAGCTCACAAACACACAAAACAAATGATTAAAATGAGTGACTTACTTTTCCGCCGTCAAAACACTGCTTCTTGAAAGACTCTTCTTTGCAGATGAAAAAGTCCTTCGATTTGTCCCGATGCAGAGGATGTTTTGGAGATGTCGGTCCAATTTATTCATTTTCAAGCTTTCGTTACTGAGCACCTCTCCACATAAAACACACTGAGGCCGCTCCTCTCCATTTCTAACAGCTTTTGTGAAGCCAACGTTTAAAAACTCCTCTTTGTATCGTCTTTTTGCCATCATGTACGATCGGGATTAATCAACAGACAATAAACAGACGGCGCGAAAACTTTTGCGGGGGACGCGTCAGAGCTGATACAATCTTTTATTTTTAGTGTATTTGTATTTAGAAAATTAAATCATTCAATATACAATGTTATATTGCATAATTTCATTTTCAAAATAAAAATAAAATAAAAAAATTATAAAAAAATTGTATTTGCAACGCAGCCATCAGCTCTGACGCTGTGTGTGTGTGTAGCAATGCATTTAACTGGCGACCCAATCAAAACGGGTCCGCGACCCTGAGTTTGGGAAAGGCTGAACGGGAATAGGAAGATGAATCCACGAGGATATCCATCCAGGACCTATGATCCAGGACCACAGCCACGACTCAAGATCCAGGGCTCGCGATGCAGGACACAGGACCGCAGGATCATCCATGACTCCGGATCCCAGCGTATATAGACACCAAAAAGAAAGAGATTTGGGGAAGCTGGGTTAATCGGAACATGAGAGTACACAGGTATAGACAGAGAGAAGGAAGAAGTAAGATGTCCCCCGACAAACTAAGCCTATATCAGCAAAACTAGGGGCTGAATCTAATCAGCCCTAACTATAAGCTTTATCAAAAAGGAAGGTCTTAAGCGCCCTCTTAAAAACGGATAGGGTGTCTGCCGCCCGAACACAAACTGGAAGCTGATTCCACAAATGTGGAGCTTGATAAGAAAAGGCTCTGGCTCCCATTGTACTTTTAGAGACTCTATGAACAACCAACAACCCTGCATTCTTGGAACGCAATGCCCTAGTAGGACAGTAGGGTATAATGAGTTATTTAAAGTGGACCTATCATGCTATATTTGAACAATATATTGTAGGGCCATACCTATATAAAGTATATAAATATAGGTTTTTTTTCAAAATACCAAAAAGATCCTGCATTTTAGCCATGCCTCATTTCGCACTATTTGCTCTTTCCAGCCCTGTTTTTGCAGGGGGCTGATTCTGTGAGCTGCAGCTGACCACGCCCCCCTAGAAAAATGGAAATGTAAGCGAATATTTCACTGTTTTGAACATTATGCTAATTACAAATAAAATAAAAGTAGGCGGAGCTTAATGGTCCAAGAGGATAATTTGTAGAGCATGTCGAGACGGATAAGTGTGCAAAATGTCAGGTTATTCTGAGTTACGGTGCGACTTTGTAAATGTTTCCACGCCGGGCCCGGGCCCTGGAAACATTGACCCTATGGTGGCTACGCCACTGCTGCGGAGGCTGTCGGCAATAGAAATCACTCTGATTTACTTTGTTACTGTCCACAATCTGCCTAGAAGTATTTTAATGTTGTAGCTGTTCAAGATGGTCATTTAAAAATGTTTTAAATATATACTGTTCGTAGTTAAACCAATAATAATGCTACGGCTGCAACTGACAGTTATGTAGGCACATTTTTATTTGTTCTTAACGCTGTGTGATTAAAAGAATAAACACAAATAGCAGGATAGGCACACATATCTGGCCCCACTGAAAAGGCACTGCACCGATACTGTTAAAAATATTGGCGTAGTTCATCCCTGTACTGCTTGGCTCGAGCTGTAGCATGTAGCTATTTGTTGTTTGTATATATCACGCAGTCTGTCTTGGTTAGTGCTAGATCGTATACCTCCTGGGTTTTAGGCGGCGGAAGTGACGTAATCGTGGATGAGAAGTCTGCAACTTTTGCAGCAACTGACAGCACATCTGGTAGTAAAAGTAGACACATTTAATTTAATTTAGCATGGGCTCTGCGCGACTCTGGAGTCCTGCAGGCATCTGGAGGACAGTGAACAGGAGTGAGAGGGAGCACACTCGTAAAAAAATCTCCCCCCTTTTTTTAAATAAACCTCGTACTGTGTGTGTCACTGTAATCCGAAATCAAACACACTCGTGGCTCGAGTGTTAAATCCCATCTGTGCTTTTCTTCTTGTGAGATGTCATTTTTTTAAATATTAGTAATAACCTGCTGTCCTCCAAAGTTATGAATTCTCAAAATATGATATTTATGATATTTCTGTGGAAAAATTATGTATTCATGCTCGTCTCTTGTCCTGGGTGGCAGGTTACGTCACTTCCGCCTAAAACCCAGGAGGTATAGAGAACCGCAGTGACGCGTCCTAAAACCCGGAAGTAAACTCCTTCCCGTTCCTTCGTCAAAAACGCAATGCAATTTCTCCATAGGATTTTGGAAAATAGCTCGAAATAAGGTCTGTGGTTGAGACACATTTATGAGACGGATCACGTTTTGTTCAGCCGGATAATCTCCACATGTCTACCCTACTTTTATAATTTTCTAATCATAAATCTAGTCGCCAGAAGCAAAATGCTAACGTTATGCTATAAAGGAACTACAGGCGAGTCCAGCAGCACGACTTCAACGTCACGCCAACTTAAGATCCATATTCAAACACACAGATTCTAAATGGAACGAGTTGAAGTGTTTGTTTGAACACTTTTCAGGAGGCAGGGACTTGCTTTCAAGCAGAACAGGGCAAACAAACTTAGCGGGAGTGTTTTATGTGTTTGGCGTAATGACGTACAACGGCCTCCACGACTTCTGTAGTCCTATTCAGCCACTTGGTAACAACCATCGTTTTTCAGACACGTCATCTCTTCAGAAATCACCAGTGGGGTCACTGCTGATGGATTTAATGTCGTAGAACAAAACGTGATCTGTCTCTTCAATTTGTGTCAAACACAGACCTTATTTGGAGCTATTTTCCAAAATCCTATGGAGAAATTGCATTGCTTTTTATCGAAGGAACCGGAAGTGGTAAAAATGCTAACTTAATTCCGGGTTTTAGGACGAGTCACTGCGGTTCTCTATACGATCTAGCACTAACCAGTCTGTCTTCTGGTTGCCTCTTTTGAATGACGAATACACACTACCGCCGCTTGCTGGTAAGGAGAGTTATTGCGACTCACACATGCGCAGTGCGTACGTGCTACTTGGCCCTCGGCTGAAGTATTTGCGGTGTGTTAGATACTCCGGTTAGGGTTAGGGTTAGGGTCAGTGGCGGCCGGCCCATAGGGGCGCCGCCCCACCTCTTCCCACATTTTAGATTGTCATTAAAAAAAAAAAAATTTTAAATATTATTTTTTATTTTCATTTTTATTTTTAATAAACAAGGTGCATATTATATAGTTGGTATCAGAAAAATGTATAATCTACGATAAAATCTCGTTTAAAATGGTGTTACGATGTCCAAAGTTACTGATAAGTCATGTGTTTCCTGCCTGGCCGCAGAAATCTTTGCCCGTGTATCATTACCCTCTCTCGTCTGGGCGGTAAGAAAAGAGCCCTAAGTGCAGCAGCAGCCAACCAAGTGCTGACTGTTGCTACCTGAAAAGTACTATGCCGCCGAAACATAATTTCAGCCAATCCAGCGTCGTCAGATCTGATGGTCCAAGGGCTAAAATGTCAGCGCCCGTCCCAAGGCAGTCTGTGAGTTGTTTTGACTTGTATCCAAGGAGACAAAACAGGGAGCTGTCATACACTCTGGAAGCTATCATTAGCAGCTAATATGAAAATTCAGTTTTTACATAAAAATTGAATAATGGATCATCAATAATTGTTTCAAAGTAACAGACACATTGGATTAACCTATGGATTAACCTTCAGCCGCGTTTTTCTCGTTTTAATGGCATTGAACACAACTTTTCATCAGAATAACAGCTAAGGTGAGCATATCTCCGTGTTTTGCTACCTAAATCTACGTCGTGTGATGTCCGTATTTGCTTCCCCTGTCGCGAGTTCTGATCGCTCAGTGATGATACTTATATTTCTAGAATCTGTGGAATCTCAGCTTGTTAGCATAAGCTTGTTTGTGCATATCCGATAAGTATATCGATCGATTTATACCGTGCCTTAGCATTTTTTCGCTCAGGGCTCATTTAGCAAAAGGTTAGCTTCTTGTGAGACTTGTGTTTTATTTCGGTAAAAATGGTTCATATCATCAGTTAGCTGAGTTTCTTCCCGTTAAATGAGTATGACACATGAATAGTTTATTACATTTTAAGAAGCCCTGAGACACAGTTTCGTGAGAAAAAAACAGGTTAAATGGGAATTAAATCATTTGAGTGTTCCCAAAGCCCCGGTGTTCTGCAGTTTGTGTGGGCCTACTGTACTGTTGCACAGTTTATACTGTAGAAACTATGTCCAGGACAAGGTGTTTGGAAGTTTTGGAAGATTCATAGCTAACCACACTGAAGATTATGGAGGTATTGATCAGTCTTCTCATATTTTTAAGCCTCAATTTGTCCTTTCCCCCCCCCCCCTTGAAGTAACGTTTTACAGCAGAAAGTTTAATACAGCGTATTTCTGGTATATTCATTTTATTATGTCACCTGATATATAAGAAGTGTGTTTTTATATATTCATGTGTGTACTTAATTACTTTGTATTTGATAGTAGCAGTCTGTATAACAAGAAGCTGGAAATATGAGAAGTGAAACATTCCTATTAGGAGTAGTGGAGAAGGAGACATTCTTATTTAAACACAGCATGTCAAGTATCTGGAACAATACATGTCTAAAATATGTGTGTGATATTAAAGTAACTGATATGTATTACTTGTATTGGCCAACTATAAACAGCTATGTCGTAAACATATCTTTAAGATACCTAAAGTATGTGAAACTGTGTGTGTATTGAACTGATGGGGGAGGGGGCCGGAGAGAGGGAAGTCTATGCAGAATGTGTGTGTGTGTGCAGGCTGCAACAAGATAACGAACGTGTTATTCGGAGCAGGTTCGTGCCGGACACCAAATGTGTCTGTTTTACCTCAAACCGTAAGAGACTCTTGTTTCCGGATCATCTCGGCTGGCTCGCGCTGATTCGCTACGAAAGCCCATCGTTTGTATATCGCCCAATAGATGACCTGTATGGGAGGAGCACCCAACACAACTCCTCCCCGTTGTTCTTACATGTATCCTGTTGTGTCTTTGTCTCTGGTCTCTTTTTCTCCTGCTGCCAAGATAGTAAGGTCTAAACAGCACACAAACCAGAGCAGGAGTACTCCTTTGGTCACCATTTCCACAGCCCCACCTAAAATATTTTCTACCAGCCGCCACTGGTTAGGGTTAACACTCCGCGGAGTATCGCAGCTGAGAAAAGATACGGCTGACCCCTCGATTCCACCGGGTCCGTCTGCTTCGCGTCACGGCTGCGTCACGGTTTTGGTCCGGCCTCCTCCGGCATCATACCCTACCGGGCGCGTTTCAGAAGCATTTCAGAAGCGGAGCGTCTTGCCTGCCGGCTCGCAGTTTTTGTTGATTTGGGCATATTTCCTGGACAGGCTACTTTGTACAGACAAAGTTAATAATACTTGTAATATCCCAGTTATAAAGGACATGAATCAAAGATGTGTTGCTGTATTTTAGTGGTAAAAAAATGCATTCATCATCATCATTATTCTCTATATATAATTTACACAGTGCCTGTAAACCGGAGGAAAACGCTGACATTTCTCCTCCTACTTGAAAGACTATTGAGGAATAGGGTCTGCAAAATTTGTTTATTTTGGGGATGGGCCGGACGCTCTGACCGGTCCACTTCCTGCCCGGCGCCTCTGCAACGCCTTGCGTCGAAAATAGACTTGCATCCTATTTCGAGCGGAGCCCAGCGGCGAGACGCTTCTGAGCCGTACCGCAGCGCGTCTGGTGGAATAGCACCCATTGACTAGAGTGGCCGCAATCTCTGCGAACGCCGCGGCGCAGCCGTAACGCGGCCATAACGCAGCCGTAACGCAGCCGTAACGCGACCGTAACGCGGCCGTAATGCGGCCATAACGCAACGCAGATGGACCCGTCGGAATCTAGGGGTCAGTGAGTGTTTCTCCGCGATCCCACCTCGTCTATTACCAACGTTCAGGGAGCTCTATGCTCAACGCTAAAGGTCCCCCCACTGCGTTTGATAGTGTCGTGGAAATTTCATATTTCACCTTATATGTCTTATGTTACCTTATATGCTAAACCAAATGCTTCTCATAACATTGTCTAAAACACCTATACCATTTCCTGAGATGTGCTGTTCTTTATTCCCAAGCGCTTCAAGGCCACAGAGCTGATTTGGCAGACTATGTTGAAACTACTCCTTTTTACACAAAGTTTGCTACGGCTCAAGGACACGGGTGTCTCACACAAAGTTGTAACTCCCATAACAATATGAGACCGTGTGAAAGCAAACTTTGTCTGCCTGCCTTTTCTTGTATATAAGCTTTTCCATTTTATGACTATTGCGCACACTCCTGCAGACTATCCTATACTCTGTGAGACCTGTGTCTTTGAATATTCAAATAAATAACCAGAAAGACAACTCTGTTTGTTTCACCATTTATTTGTTTGACTTGTGTATCTCCACCGTATTGACTGGGTCTAAGATTTCCATAACAATAGTGACGCCAAGGGATCCTGGTGTGTGAGGAGCTCCACGGATTGGTCCATTTGGACCAATAGGGCCAAGGGGTCGTCGTTAGGTCACTTGGTTCCCGGAAGAAACAAATGGAAAAAAAGAAATCCCCAACGAGGCGTTCTGGGGCAGTATAGACAGGTCTTCTCTGTGTTAGAGTGTTACTCCCTACAGGGTGCACTTTGAGGGTTTGTGACTCTGCAGACCGTTCACATGCAGAAAAACCTTCATAACACAAGGGGACGGGTCATAACCAGAAAAGCATGACATGGGACCTTTAACACATTTCCAGCGCCTAGATACAAATTCTTCACTCTCCAAGTGAATAGTTAAACGAACTCTTGCATGATCTGAAATAGTAATGGAATCAATTTCACATTCTTTTACCCTATGCATGTGTTTTTGAGGGAATACAACAATTATATATTCTAGAATAAGAGTTGTGGACATTTGAAAAGAAAGTATAATCTTTGACATCCTGATTTAGTTGACGCCATACATCAATAAGGCCACATTCTGCATCCTGATGGACCTTTGAGGATTAAGATTGTGGTTCTTGGACTGGTTCGATTTATAACTGCCTCTGTTTAGTTATTATTTCCTTCTCTGGATTTAAACTATTTAGTTTACTTTGTTTTTTTGTATTAATAGTTTATTTTGTTTATTCCTATTTTCTTTCGTTATTTGCTTTCTTTACTTTTGGCTTATTTACATCTAGTGTCGATATATCTTTGGTTAATTCATTTTTGTTTATTGATGAAAACTGTGTTGGTTTAGGTTTTCATCCTTTGCTTTTCGCATAGCTTTCTTTATGCCGCATGATTGGCCGTACGTCTGCGGCTAATTTTGCTTTATTTCATCTTGAGTTATTCTGTGCTTTTGCCCTCCACTTATTGTGTTTTCACTTTTTCCCTGTTTTAGTTACTGAGAGCTAAAGGTGATGGTGTTGGTGGCTCCCCCGGGTTTTTGGATCTTTTCTCCGTGTGATTGTGTGAGTGTGGAACACGTGTGACCGGGGTGACTTAGGTTTGTTTTTGCGGGATCCCTCCACTCATTCGTTGACCCTCTCCCCCACTGGTAAGCCTCAGCCCCTTGTTAGTTTCCCCCTTTGGATATAGCCCTGTGTGACTGTTTTTAAATTGCATTTTTACTATTGTACAAAATAAACTGTTCTATTTTTGATAATTGAAACACGTCTCTTGTTCCATGAGTAACCGAACCTGTGTGTCGTAGTGACTTAAAACTTGTTGTATTTCCCTTGGTGAAATTCCTGGGGTGGCGTTGTCGGACTTAGTGGTTTAAGGCGAGACACGGCAGGCAAAAACATCGTTTTTCAAGTACTGGTCAATTTTGAGATTTTGTGCTATTTTGATTCTATAACATGTTTTCTTTCAGGCTTTTGGAAGGAAAACGTACAAAATACACATTTAAGTGTTTATTTTACTATAGTTTGTCTATTTGCGTCTGTAGATTTCTCCTAAATTCACCAAAAGTTAGCATTCTAACGTAACATAAAGTACCGCGACCGCTGTGTGCACCATGTCATCAGAGGTATCGCTGGAAAGCTGTGTCTCTCCTGCACAATCTCATCTGATCCAAATATGGTCATTTCCTTTGTATCAGCAACCAATCGTGAAAGCACAAAGGGGTCTTAAACCAAGAAACGAAATCTCATTGGCTGGTGTCAATTTCTGACAACGTGATTCGTTCAGATGCGTCACATGGTGTGCTAAAACACTTCCTGGTTAGCTTTCCACTAGAAATTGAAATCTCAAAATGGCAAAAGAACGGCGAAAAAAACGTTCACAGAGAAGACGACAACAATTGTCACTTGCACGAAGCAAGGTTATACAAAAAACAAATGACCCCGAACATTAAATACCTTCATGCGTCGAGGCGCAAGCTGTCATCCAAAGAACAGGAGGGTTTAGCTAGCGCCTCACTGCAATCTTTAAAGGTCGTTTTCTCAAAATGAGTTTTTTCTCCTACTCTGAGTTCGAAATGTCAACTTCAGTAGCACGTAGAGACACCAAACCTTCCAGTTATATTCCTATCAATATTATGAAGGCTTTTACAGAAGGGTTTGTTCATATATCATTCATAGCCTGAATTATACAACATTGTATTCCTAAACACATGTTAGTAATTCTATCGCTCGAAGTGGAGTCGAAAGAGATGAGTTTTCAGTCTCAGTAAAAAGCATAAAATCCTTACATGGCTTCTTTTATTTAACAGACTATATTTTAAATGTGAGATGCATGAATATTCACCCATTTCAAGAGTGACATTTTAAATGGACTGCATTTATATAGCGCTTCTCCAGTCTTTGAGAGCCCTCAATGTGCTTTACATATTCAAGTCAGCTTTCACACATTCAAAGCTTTATTCGTCCCAGATTGGAATATTATTTTTAACTCACAGCAGCAGTGTTGAATAGAATTTGTT
This sequence comes from Pogonophryne albipinna, assembly GCA_028583405.1. Classification (NCBI taxonomy): domain Eukaryota; kingdom Metazoa; phylum Chordata; class Actinopteri; order Perciformes; family Artedidraconidae; genus Pogonophryne; species Pogonophryne albipinna. The sequence continues at coordinate 674,847 of JAPTMU010000078.1, forward strand.
GTCACGAGTTAAACATCTTTAAAAGATACAATGAGACACAAATATAAGCAGCAAGTATCTAAATATTCACAATGGAAAGGACATGTATCACTAGAGTATCTACATAATATACAACATAACGAAAATATGAGTACTTTACAATATACAGTCTCACTAACCTACAGGAATATATAGAAATAGACTCATATTGGCATTGGATTATATATATATACATTTAAACTGACCATCTCTATATTTTTACTGCCATTTATTTCCCCTCTAGGCTATCACGTTCATGTGATTAGGATGTTATCCAACCGCTGATTCAGGGACTCAAATGATTGATACCCTTAATGTCCTGTTGGAATGTGTTTTCCTTTCACTTTTAGATAACTGTCCTCAGTTAACCCTGCTCCCCCTCCCTTCAGCATTTACAAGAAATGCACTCTGTTCTTCTAAATGCCATAAAAACCTGCAGACTGTGGTTAGTATTTGAACTGCAGCTCTCAGTCTCTGTTCATTACATCAATCAATAAATCAATGTTTATTTATACAGCCCAATATCACAAATGTTACATTTGTCTCAGTGGATTTCACAGTTTGTACAGAGTATCAGTATGACCATATGAGACCCTCTGTCCTTAGACCCTCTGTCCTCAGACCCTCTGTCCTTAGACCCTCACATCGTACAAGGAAAAACTTCCGGAGAAAACCCACAGTTTAAAGGGAAAAATGGGAGAAACCTCAGGGAGAGCAACAGAGCAGGGATCCCTCTCCCAGGACGGACAGACGTGCAATAGATGCCGTGTGTAAATTGAAAAGATAATACATTTGCAACATAGGTAGTCCAAATGTTTGGAAATGCATGTGTGTATAATAGGAAGATGAATCCACGAGGATATCCATCCAGGACTTATGATCCAGGACCACAGCCACGACTCAAGATCCAGGGCTCGCGATGCAGGACACAGGACCGCAGGATCATCCATGACTCCGGATCCCAGCGTATATAGACACCAAAAAGAAAGACATTTGGGGAAGCTGGGTTAATCGGAACATGAGAGTACACAGGTACAGACAGAGAGAAGGAAGAAGTAAGATGTCATTCCACTTGTATCTTGATTCGGAAATACATCGAGGTAGAGACGGTACCGACATATTTAAAATAAATCCTAGGAACCAAATAGATGAATACTTGATAATAAATACAAAGAAAAACAAAGAAAACAACTAAAAAAAGAGACATTTTGAATTGCCTTAATAATAAACACAAGTTAAGAATTCTATTTAAAAACAGCTGGCACTTGCAACATAATCAAAGCAATCAATGATGTAGTTGTAGGTAGATACAGATCTTTATAAAACATGTTTAATAATATAAAATTAAGCTATTGTTGTTAACAAATATGTAAACTTAGAAATGTCCGCAAAGCTGCTTAAACGGTGTGTGAGTGTGTGTGAACGTTAGCCTCCCTGAGCACCTTGCATGGCAGCCTCTGCCTCTATGAATGTGTGTGAATGTTGATATGTAAAGAGCATTGAGGGCTTATATCTCAAATATGTAGATCTGAACACATGAGGCTGTATTTCCCCTTCTTCTGTTTATTAAGGGAAGGATTTATACTTTTTAATCTATGAATCATCCCACTGTAGCTGAACTTCAGACTGTGATGTCAGCAGTGTGTGTGGGTGTGGTTTGCTGCATGCAGTCTGTGTGTAAGGAGGTGTTGTTGCAGAGTAACTTCACTTCCTCAGCTCAGCAGCAGACCAGCTCCTCCTAACTAACTATGGACAGCAAATACGCCCAAAATGGTAAGTGAATAAACTGTATTGTTAATGATGATTGCAACTTATCTAAATACATATTTATAGATGGATAGGTGGCTTGCCATATATTATAATAATGAACAGATCATAACAGTCCAGTAAAAGAGAAAGGGAAAAAGTGAATACAAAAATTATATTTCTTAAATTCCAATTCATTTTGAGAGCCTCGGTGATACACTCCCAATGTCGGGGATTCCACATTACTTTTACTTGATTGTATTATATTTTCAAAAGGCTACGTGAAGGTTTGTGTGGGATCATGTCTTTATATGTGAATAGTTCAATTAAAAGCAGCGGCAAAAAGACAAGTTCAGCCTGGATTTAAAAGTAGTCTTCGTTGCAGCGGCAGGTTTCTGGGAGCTTGTTCCAGATGTTTGGAGCATAATGACTGAACTCCTCCATGTTTAAGTCTCTGGGGACAGAAAGCAGACCAGAAGACCTGAGAGATCTGGAAGGTTCATAATGTAGCAGCAGATGAGAATCAATAAATGACTAAAGGCAAATTACCGGTAAACCCTTAAATGATTTTTTTAGGCCTAAAATGGAGAAAAGTTGGAAAGATATAAACTAAACATGTTGTAGTGACTTGTTGTCAAAAATGTTTTCTTATTAAAATAAACGTACAGCTAGAGGCCACTGCTGCACCATTTCAGTTCAGGTTGTAGAGAGGCTGTTAAGAAGTCAAACATCCAGGCAAGATTACCATTTGGTTTGATTGTAGTTTCCAGTTCAAAAGCAAACATGATTGTTCTTCATGCTGCCTCTCTCTTGCTCTGGTAAACAAAACAATGTCTGTTCCTGGTGCACCTAACATTTACATAGCCACTACCTTTTTAACTTCACCTGCTATTCAACTAACACATGCTTGGTCTGGTGCTCAGTGGGTTAGGGTTAGTCAGGGGACTCTCATAGTGTCTGCAAAAATGAACTAAATAATAATAATGAATGACTTTAAGCCATCTTGTTGTTGCACCATGTTATAAATACCTGGAGCTAAATATATATATATTTTTCTCATCAGAATCAAACATATTCAATAACAAGGTTCTCCGGATTGTGTTGGTGGGGAAGACTGGAGTTGGGAAGAGCGCCTCAGGAAACACCATTCTGGGAAAAGAGCACTTTGAATCAGAGTTCTCTCCTGATCCTCTGACTGTAGACTGCAAGGAGGTCATTGGTGAAGTGGATGGACAAAAGGTTGCTGTCATTGACACTCCTGGTCTGTTTTACACCAGAACTGATGAAGAAGAGAACAGAAAAACTATTGTTCAGAGCATTTCTTTTGCTTCTTCTGGACCCGATGTCTTCCTGGTCGTCATGCAACTGGGCAGATTCACAGATGAAGAAAAGCAGACAGTGCAGACGATTCGGGAAATCTTTGGAGAGCAAGCAGACCGATACAGCATGGTTCTCTTTACCCACGGAGATCTGCTCAAAGGAAAACCTATTGAAGAGTTCTTGGAGGAAAGTGAAGTTCTGCAGGAACTTGTGAACAGATGTAACGGGCAGTACCACGTCTTCAATAATGAGGTGAAGGATCGTTCTCAGGTCAGAGAGCTGCTCGACAAGATCAGAAACATCACAGAGAAGAACGGAGGAAGCCATTACACCACTGACATGTTCCAGGAGGCCGAGAGGGTGCCAGAAGAGGAAAAACAGAGAATCCTTCAAGAGAAGAGAATATCGGAAAAGTATGAGAAACTAATTAAGGAAGCAGAGTCAGACAATGAGAGGGTGGAAAACTTAAATGAAACCTGTGAAAGGGAAATTGAGGCGGAAAGCAGGAGAATTAGAAAAGAGCAGGAGGAGAGAGCCATACAGGAAGCTGAGAACAGACCTCTCCTTAGGATAATAGAATATGTGCACGACTGGATAAGTAACGTGTCTTTGACCATTAAAAATATGATGGAGCAATGAAGGGCGTGAATCATTTCAGTCAATCATTGAAAAATAAGTGAATAAAATCACAACACAAGGACGTAAAAAATGTGGGAAAGAAATGGAAGTTGAAAAATAAAGACACTATTATGCTTTACGCTGAAGCAGTCGGTTTATGGTTCTTTTTGAAAAGTTTTTTTTTAAATGCGCTCTGTATGCTGTAACTGGATCAGTGACAGCCATTAAAACACAGCAGCAGACTGAAGGGGCAGCACAACTGTTAGCTATCAATTCATGTCTCATCTGTAACTGTGTTAATATCCATGAAGCGTCTGTCTTTTGTTTTCTTCAAATGAATTCCATTCGTGCATTCTCGTTCATTTCTGAGTTTCTTTATTGTCACTTTTGAAATGTGTGAATATTGATTGAATTGGCCGTTTTTTACATTTCAAACATTCTTATATAGTCTGTAAAACACCAGATATGTAGAAAAATAAAGAATACATATTTAACAAAGCCTACACTTGTTCTGTTCAAGGCAGGGGATTGTCATAGCTTTTAGTTGATGAAGCGTCGCACTGTAGCTTAACGTAAGACATCAATACACTGTGATGTCAGCAGTGGTAAAGGTGCGGTTTGTTGCATGAAGTCTGTATTTGAGGAGCAAATGTGCCAGAAATGTTGGGTCAATAAATCATATTTCTAGTATTGAGTGCAATTCAACTATTTGTATATTTATATAAAGATATGTAACTTTTCAAAGCTCACAATGAACAGATAGAAACAGCGTAGTGACGGGGAAAGAGAAGAAGTTAAACATTTCTCAAACCTCCAGCAGTCTTGTGACCTTGGATGATAAACTGTTTAACAAGATAGAAATAAAACAGAGAAGAAGGAAGAAAGTGAAATGTTCCAGAGGGCGGATGGTGAAATAAGAAATGGAGGATGAGCTCACATTTAATACCTGAATATGACAAATACATATTCCAACCTCTGAATGAGAGTTCAGGTTTATTCCATCAGTCATTTCCATGCATTTAACTAAAAGTAAAAAAATGCATTTACAAAATGTACTTTTATTTAGTTAAAATATTTTTAACTTAGTCTGTGGCTCTATTTCTTTCAAATCAGTGTGTGTTTGTGTACCTGTATTAGTGATGTTGTGGGGCCCATGAGTACAGAGTCATATGCGGGGACTTGCCTTTTCTTTAGGGACAACATTCAAATCCCTACAATGTAAATGATTAGGTTACAGTGTAAAGACTTAATGCAACCCCTGCATTCTGTTCACATGTTGCCCTCTTTGCTACTGCTGGGGTCAAATTAACCCGAGACATGATAGCTGACAACAACAAAAAATACAGACATAAAAAAACAACATACACAATCCCTAACATAGGTTAGCAGTACCCTCATTTTAAACAATAAATATAATACTCATGATTATTGTTTGCAAATACACTGAGGGCTGTTTTGCTACTCGGAGTATCATCAATCTCAATCTTTATTTATTTATATAGCACATTTAAAACAACCTCAGTTGACCAAAGTGCTGACCAGGGAACAAATACAATATAGAATAACTCAATGGGAGTAAAATAATAAAACAATAATTAAAAACACGATGAAAAGCACAATAACTAGAAACATATAAAAACATATCCAAATGTAAAAATGTTAAGTTCAACTAGGATTAAAAGCCAGAGCAAAGAGGTGAGTTTTTAGCTGAGGTTTAAAAAGTTCAGTCGACTCAGCAGGCCGGATATGTGCTGGGAGGCTGTTCCACAGTCTGGGGGCTGCAACACTGAAAGCCCTGTCACCTCTGGGTTTTTTCTTGGACAGAGGAACCACCAACACGTTCTGCTGAGCTGAGCGCAATGCTCTAGCTCCAGACAGGTAGTGTGGTGCCAGTCCATGCAATGATTTAAAAACAACAAGTAAATACTTGAACTGGATCCTGTAAGGTGAAGTTTGAAGTTTGATTAAACCACTAAGTCCGACAACGCCACCCCAGGAATTTCACCAAGGGAAATACAACAAGTTTTAAGTCACTACGACACACAGGTTCGGTTACTCATGGAACAAGAGACGTGTTTCAATTATCAAAAATAGAACAGTTTATTTTGTACAATAGTAAAAATGCAATTTAAAAACAGTCACACAGGGCTATATCCAAAGGGGGAAACTAACAAGGGGCTGAGGCTTACCAGTGGGGAAGAGGGTCAACGAATGAGTGGAGGGATCCCGCAAAAACAAACCTAAGTCACCCCGGTCACACGTGTTCCACACTCACACAATCACATGGAGAAAAGATCCAAAAACCCGGGGGAGCCACCAACACCATCACCTTTAGCTCTCAGTAACTAAAACAGGGAAAAAGTGAAAACACAATAAGTGGAGGGCAAAAGCACAGAATAACTCAAGATGAAATAAAGCAAAATTAGCCGCAGACGTACGGCCAATCATGCGGCATAAAGAAAGCTATGCGAAAAGCAAAGGATGAAAACCTAAACCAACACAGTTTTCATCAATAAACAAAAATGAATTAACCAAAGATATATCGACACTAGATGTAAATAAGCCAAAAGTAAAGAAAGCAAATAACGAAAGAAAATAGGAATAAACAAAATAAACTATTAATACAAAAAAACAAAGTAAACTAAATAGTTTAAATCCAGAGAAGGAAATAATAACTAAACAGAGGGAGTTATAAATCGAACCAGTCCAAGAGCCACAATCTTAAATCCTCAAAGGTCCATCAGGGGCTTTGTGCAGAATGTGGCCTTATTTATGTATGGCGTCAACTAAATCAGGATGTCAAAGATTATACTTTCTTTTCAAATCTCCACAACTCTTATTCTAGAATATATAATTGTTGTATTCCCTCAAAAACACATGCATAGGGTAAAAGAATGTGAAATTGATTCCATTACTATTTCAGATCATGCAAGAGTTCATTTAACTATTCACTTGGAGAGTGGAGAATTTGTATCTAGGCGCTGGAAATGTGTTAAAGGTCCCATGTCATGCTTTTCTGGTTATTACCCGTCCCCTTGTGTTATGAAGGTTTTTCTGCATGTGAACGGTCTGCAGAGTCACAAACCCTCAAAGTGCACCCTGTAGGGAGTAACACTCTAACACAGAGAAGACCTGTCTATACTGCCCCAGAACGCCTCGTTGGGGATTTCTCTTTTTCCATTTGTTTCTTCCGGGAACCAAGTGACCTAACGACGACCCCTTGGCCCTATTGGTCCAAATGGACCAATCCGTGGAGCTCCTCACACACCAGGATCCCTTGGCGTCACTATTGTTATGGAAATCTTAGACCCAGTCAATACGGTGGAGATACACAAGTCAAACAAATAAATGGTGAAACAAACAGAGTTGTCTTTCTGGTTATTTATTTGAATATTCAAAGACACAGGTCTCACAGAGTATAGGATAGTCTGCAGGAGTGTGCACAATAGTCATAAAATGGAAAAGCTTATATACAAGAAAAGGCGGGCAGACAAAGTTTGCTTTCACACGGTCTCATATTGTTATGGGAGTTACAACTTTGTGTGAGACACCCGTGTCCTTGAGCCGTAGCAATCTTTGTGTAAAAAGGAGTAGTTTCAACATAGTCTGCCAAATCAGCTCTGTGGCCTTGAAGCGCTTGGGAATAAAGAACAGCACATCTCAGGAAATGGTATAGGTGTTTTAGACAATGTTATGAGAAGCATTTGGTTTAGCATATAAGGTAACATAAGACATATAAGGTGAAATATGAAATTTCCACTACACTATCAAACGCAGTGGGGGGACCTTTAGCGTTGAGCATAGAGCTCCCTGAACGTTGGTAATAGACGAGGTGGGATCGCGGAGAAACACTCACTGACCCCTAGATTCCGACGGGTCCATCTGCGTTGCGTTATGGCCGCATTACGGCCGTGTTTCGGCCGCGTTACGGCTGCGTTACGGCTGCGTTATGGCCGCGTTACGGCTGCGTTACGGCTGCGTTATGGCCGCGTTACGGCTGCGCCGCGGCGTTCGCAAAGATTGCGGCCACTCTAGTCAATGGGTGCTATTCCACCAGACGCGCCGCGGTACGGCTCAGAAGCGTCTCGCCGCTGGGCTCCGCTCGAAATAGGATGCAAGTCTATTTTCGACGCGAGGCGTTGCAGAGGCGCCGGGCAGGAAGTGGACCGGTCAGAGCGTCCGGCCCATCCCCAAAATAAACAAATTTTGCAGACCCTATCCCTCCATAGTCTTTCAAGTAGGAGGAGAAATGCCAGCGTTCTCCTCCGGTTTACAGGCACTGTGTAAATTATAGAATAATTATGATGATGAATGCATTTTTTTACCACTAAAATACAGCAACACATCTTTGATTCATGTCGTTTATAACTGGGATATTACAAGTATTATTAACTTTGTCTGTACAAAGTAGCCTGTCCAGGAAATATGCCCAAATCAACAAAAACTGCGAGCCGGCAGGCAAGACACTCCGCTTCTGAAATGCTTCTGAAACGCGCCCGGTAGGGTTTGACGCCGGAGGAGGCCGGACCAAAACTGTGACGCAGCCGTGACGCGACGCAGACGGACCCGGTGGAATCGAGGGGTCAGCCGTATCTTTTCTCAGCCGCGATACTCCGCGGAGTGTTAACCCTAACCAGTGGCGGCTGGTAGAAAATATTTTAGGTGGGGCTGTGGAAATGGTGACCAAAGGAGTACTCCTGCTCTGGTTTGTGTGCTGTTTAGACCTTACTATCTTGGCAGCAGGAGAAAAAGAGACTGGACACAAAGACACAACAGGATACATGTAAGAACAACGGGGAGGAGTTGTGTTGGATGCTCCTCCGATACAGGTCATCTATTGGCGATATACAAACGATGGGCTTTCGTAGCGAATCAGCGCGAGCCAGCCGAGATGATCCGGAAACAAGAGTCTCTTACGGTTTGAGGTAAAACAGACACATTTGGTGTCTGGCACGAACCTGCTCCGAATAACACGTTCGTTATCTTGTTGCAGCCTGCACACACACACACATTCTGCATAGACTTGCCTCTCTCCGGCCCCCTCCCCCATCAGTTCAATACACACACAGTTTCACATACTTTAGGTATCTTAAAGATATGTTTACGACATAGCTGTTTATAGTTGGCCAATACAAGTAATACATATCAGTTACTTTAATATCACACACATATTTTAGACATGTATTGTTCCAGATACTTGACATGCTGTGTTTAAATAAGAATGTCTCCTTCTCCACTACTCCTAATAGGAATGTTTCACTTCTCATATTTCCAGCTTCTTGTTATACAGACTGCTACTATTAAATACAAAGTAATTAAGTACACACATGAATATATAAAAACACACTTCTTATATATCAGGTGACATAATAAAATGAATATACCAGAAATACGCTGTATTAAACTTTCTGCTGTAAAACGTTACTTCAAGGGGGGGGGGGGGGGGGGGAAAGGACAAATTGAGGCTTAAAAATATGAGAAGACTGATCAATACCTCCATAATCTTCAGTGTGGTTAGCTATGAATCTTCCAAAACTTCCAAACACCTTGTCCTGGACATAGTTTCTACAGCATAAACTGTAGAACAGTACAGTAGGCCCACACAAACTGCAGAACACCGGGGCTTTGGGAACACTCAAATGATTTAATTCCCATTTAACCTGTTTTTTTCTCACGAAACTGTGTCTCAGGGCGTCTTAAAATGTAATAAACTATTCATGTGTCATACTCATTTAACGGGAAGAAACTCAGCTAACTGATGATATGAACCATTTTTACCGAAATAAAACACAAGTCTCACAAGAAGCTAACCTTTTGCTAAATGAGCCCTGAGCGAAAAAATGCTAACGCACGGTATAAATCGATCGATATACTTATCGGATATGCACAAACAAGCTTATGCTAACAAGCTGAGATTCCACAGATTCTAGAAATATAAGTATCATCACTGAGCGATCAGAACTCGCGACAGGGGAAGCAAATACGGACATCACACGACGTAGCTTTAGGTAGCAAAACACGGAGATATGCTCACCTTAGCTGTTATTCTGATGAAAAGTTGTGTTCAATGCCATTAAAACGAGAAAAACGCGGCTGAAGGTTAATCCATAGGTTAATCCAATGTGTCTGTTACTTTGAAACAATTATTGATGATCCATTATTCAATTTTTATGTAAAAACTGAATTTTCATATTAGCTGCTAATGATAGCTTCCAGAGTGTATGACAGCTCCCTGTTTTGTCTCCTTGGATACAAGTCAAAACAACTCACAGACTGCCTTGGGACGGGCGCTGACATTTTAGCCCTTGGACCATCAGATCTGACGACGCTGGATTGGCTGAAATTATGTTTCGGCGGCATAGTACTTTTCAGGTAGCAACAGTCAGCACTTGGTTGGCTGCTGCTGCACTTAGGGCTCTTTTCTTACCGCCCAGACGAGAGAGGGTAATGATACACGGGCAAAGATTTCTGTGGCCAGGCAGGAAACACATGACTTATCAGTAACTTTGGACATCGTAACACCATTTTAAACGAGATTTTATCGTAGATTATACATTTTTCTGATACCAACTATATAATATGCACCTTGTTTATTAAAAATAAAAATGAAAATAAAAAATAATATTTTTTTTAATTTTATTTTTAATGACAATCTAAAATGTGGGAAGAGGTGGGGCGGCGCCCCTATGGGCCGGCCGCCACTGACCCTAACCCTAACCCTAACCGGAGTATCTAACACACCGCAAATACTTCAGCCGAGGGCCAAGTAGCACGTACGCACTGCGCATGCGTGAGTCGCAATAACTCTCCTTACCAGCAAGCGGCGGTAGTGTGTATTCGTCATTCAAAAGAGGCAACCAGAAGACAGACTGGTTAGTGCTAGATCGTATAGAGAACCGCAGTGACTCGTCCTAAAACCCGGAATTAAGTTAGCATTTTTACCACTTCCGGTTCCTTCGATAAAAAGCAATGCAATTTCTCCATAGGATTTTGGAAAATAGCTCCAAATAAGGTTTGTGTTTGACACAAATTGAAGAGACAGATCACGTTTTGTTCTACGACATTAAATCCATCAGCAGTGACCCCACTGGTGATTTCTGAAGAGATGACGTGTCTGAAAAACGATGGTTGTTACCAAGTGGCTGAATAGGACTACAGAAGTTGTCCAGGCCGTTTTACGTCATTACACCGAACACATAAAACACTCCCGCTAAGTTTGTTTGCCCTGTTCTGCTTGAAAACAAGTCCCTGCCTCCTGAAAACTGTTCAAACAAACACTTCAACTCGTTCCATTTAGAATCTGTGTGTTTGAATATGGATCTGAAGTTGGCGTGACGTTGAAGTCGTGCTGCTGGACTCGCCTGTAGTTCCTTTATAGCATCACGTTAGCATTTTGCTTCTGGCGACTAGCAAAAACAGGGCTGGAAAGAGCAAATAGTGCGAAATGAGGCATGGCTAAAATGCAGGATCTGTTTGGTATTTTGAAAAAAAAACTATATTTATATACTTTATATAGGTATGGCCCTACAATATATTGTTCAAATATAGCATGATAGGTCCACTTTAGATAACTCATTGTACCCTACTGTCCTACTAGGGCATTGCGTTCCAAGAATGCAGGGTTGTTGGTTGTTCCTAGAGTCTCTAAAAGTACAATGGGAGCCAGAGCCTTTTCTTATCAAGCTCCACATTTGTGGAATCAGCTTCCAGTTTGTGTTCGGGCGGCAGACACCCTATCCGTTTTTAAGAGTGCGCTTAAGACCTTCCTTTTTGATAAAGCTTATAGTTAGGGCTGATTAGATTCAGCCCCTAGTTTTGCTGATATAGGCTTAGTTTGTCGGGGGACATCTTACTTCTTCCTTCTCTCTGTCTATACCTGTGTACTCTCATGTTCCCATTAACCCAGCTTCCCCAAATGTCTTTCTTTTTGGTGTCTATATACGCTGGGATCCGGAGTCATGGATGATCCTGCGGTCCTGTGTCCTGCATCGCGAGCCCTGGATCTTGAGTCGTGGCTGTGGTCCTGGATCATAGGTCCTGGATGGATATCCTCGTGGATTCATCTTCCTATTATACACACATGCATTTCCAAACATTTGGACTACCTATGTTGCAAATGTATTATCTTTTTTTTTAAGAGTGTGAATTATTTCCTTCTCGCCTCTGATGGTAAACTCTGAATCATTTGTCGGAGCTTTTCCAAGAAGAATCTTTTTCTCTTTTAGGATGCCTCCGTGTTCTCCTTTTTATTTTATATTTTGTTACTTCCCTTTGGTACCCCTAGTCCATGAGGGAACGTAACACATAGCCTACTACTTAAATGATTGCTTTGATTATGTTGCAAGTGCCGGCTGTTTTAAATTGAACTCTTAACTTAATTTGATTATTAAGGCAATTCAAAATGTCTCTAGTTTTGCAAAAAAAAAATTGGTTTAATTGTTTTTATTTGTATTTATTATCAAGTCCTGTATGTATCTATTTGGTGCTTAGGAGTTATTTAAAATATTAGTTTTTACTCAGTTATATGTCGGTACCGTCTCTACCTCGATGTATGTCCGAATCAAGATACAAGTGTAATGACTGTATGAATAACGACGTAATAAAGCGTTTGCATTCTGCCTATGGAAGCTAAAGGGCTATGGATTCAAATGGAGTGAAACATGGCTTTAAAACTGATAAATAAGAGTGTGAAGTATTTCCTTCTCGTCTCTGATGGTAAACTCTGATTCATTTGTCGGAGCTTTTCCAAGAAGAATCTTTTTCTCTTTGAGGATGCCTCCGTGTTTCCGGGGCGCGGGCAGTAATGGACTCTAATGCAGCCGAGGAAACGATCCACTCTCGTCCAATCAGCACCTACGAGGCAGTGGCGCCAGCAGGGGGGGGCCGGGGGGGGCCATGGCCACCCTGATATATTTGTTGGCCCCCCCACTGGCCCCCCCCTGCTGGCGCCACTTTACACACCACCTCGCCAGTCACGTATGCGTCGTAGTTTATCTGATATTTAACAACAAATACACAGCCAGTCGCTTGATTTGAGCTTCCAACGCTCATACTGCAGCCCCTCCCTCTCCCTCTGCTACCATGGTAACACTCTGATACTCGCGCGCCCCACTCTGATACTCGCGCGCCCCACTCTGATACTCGCGCACATCACTCTGAGATTCGCACAGACAGCAGCAGGTTGCAGCAAAACGTTTCTTTCTACTGACTTTTCTACTGACTTGACACAAATCCACCAGACTTCTAGAAGGTAAGTCATATACGTTCGTTGCCTGTTAAGCCCCACAACACTTTAGGCTTTAGTGTGTTAGCTTTAGGTAGCAAATAACGGAGATATGCTTACCTTTAGCTGTTATTCTGATAAAAATGTGTGTTCAATGGCATTAAAACGAGAAAAACGCTGGAAGACCTGGAAAACAGGCTCGGGCCTCAGTAAAGGCTGGCTTGGCTTCAGGTATAATTCGTCTAAACACACTTTGGCAGCTATCCTAGTTAGCGTTAGTTTAGCTTGCTAAGCTAACGTTAGCTGATGTCGGTATGCTGGGCTGGTGTAATGCGTAGGCTACTATTAATCACTGCTGTGTGTAATGTCAATTTGCAGAAAATGAAGAGAAATTCAACAGACATCTCTTCTTATTTGAAGAAGAAGATGAGTAAAGGAGAGACAGCTGGCAGGGGAGCAGCAGCATAGGGCTAGTGAGGAGATGGCCATACATGCTAGAAAGTACATGTGGAACTCTTTTAGTAAAAGTGAAACTAAAACGTAAGTACAGTTTTATTAATGTGATTGTGACCTTAGTAATCATGTAAGTCTTCTACACACTTTAGGTCTGCAGCTCCTTCAAAATGATGGCTCCTTCCCTGATGGCTTCCTCAGG
>JAPTMU010000078.1:693426-715926 GCA_028583405.1 Pogonophryne albipinna
ATTCCGAATGTCTCCGCAGAATTCAGATTTCTTTTTTTTCTCAGAGTTCGCTTTGTTTTCCAAGAATTCCAACATTTGTTTCCCCTCTAGGAATATCCAGAAAAACAATGAAGTCAGGAATCTTCTTTCTACGAATTCCAAGATCAAAGACAGACTTTTTTCTCAAACGGGGTTCCTGCAGGTTTCACCAACTCAAATGTAAGACTTTTTAAGACCACTTTGAATATAATTTATAGCGACAGCAGGAAACAAAGTCGCTGAGAGGCTGAGGCCGGGCCGGTTTGATATTGTGTGACACGCTCCAAAAAAGTACTTGCTGAGATCAAAAACTTTGTTGCAAAATAATGTGGTTTGATGAAAACTGGGATGAACTTATTCTCCTTGGACATGCACATATTATTCAGAGCAACAATTTCAACTTGCGGTCTACAAAAAGTACAACGGCCCTGTGTCACCCTCTCTCCCACCTCACGCAGGTGAACAGGATTATGAGTGCCGCCCATATCCATGTGACCCAAGCCAACCAATCAATAGTGCTCAAACAAATATCTTATATTAAAACAAAAAGCAATACTAAACATGTTTCATGGCTCCTACAGAATTTAAGACCTATTTCACGGCAAGAAAGTATGAAGGAAAATTGCTATGAAAGAAGAAATACGTCCCATGATTACTTACAAAGCGAATGTGTTCAACATAAGAACGATGACTGATCACCAGCGGCTCGTCTGGTCTTCAACCTTCCAACATGTTCCCACACCACTCCGCTCCTCCGCTCCCTCCACTGGCTTCCGGTAACTGCTAGAATCCACTTCAAGACACTGGTCTTGCTGCGACTGGATGTGGCCGTTCCTACATCCAGGACATGGTTAAACCGTACACCCCAGCACGGGTGTAACTTTGGTTGGAGAAGTGGGGGGGGGGGCACCAAACAGGGGGTCCTCCGCAATGAAACATTTTCTCAATTTAATTCCATTTCCTGCCTTTCTACAAATATTTTAGGGACTATAGTGCAAATCCAAGAAGTGTGCACCAGGGACGTGCACAGACATTTAGAGGGGCTATTGCTCTAAACTGGAAAAAGGGCCTCCCCCCCGAAAAAAAACACAAGACCTTTTGAAAATTGTAACTTGTTTTTAATGTAAAATAAACCAAACGATTATTACATCAACTAAATTGAACAGTAATTCACATCTCATAACAAAATAAGCTAAGGCGACTACTTGCATTCGGTGACTTGATTTAAAAAATGAAAACCAGGGAAAAATTTTGTTTTTCGGTCCATACCTCGTTAAAATATCTAATGTTAGAAACTATTAAAGACAAAATGGACAATTATGTTGTAATGTAGTTTGACCGTTGTAACTGCTGTGCAGACATACTGATAAAATAGGGCCTCTAACTAATTACCTTAAATAAACTCACTAATTAATTAAACTAGTTCAATACACATTATTCTTATTCTTATCATTCTTTATGAGCGCAGTGACGGTGATGGTATTTAATTACTTAGTTATTTAGTATTCCATAACTTAGTAACAGAGATGTTCAAACTAAAGTGGTAGAGACATGGCAGAAATCCTACAATGAAGCGGGACATTGAACTGTTCACCCGTGAGAGGGCGATCAAGAAAAGAGAGCGAGCGTTGAGGGAGTTTACAGATGGAAAGACACAGAAAGACAGAAGCACAATAACAACAAGTAGCTATATTTAGGTGTTTTTTGTAAATAACCGACGGTATCAAGAGGAAGTAAAGTCCCCTGGTTTGTCCCTTATACCCTAACTGCCATGAGACAACTCAAAATCAAGTTTCCAAAATCCGACACTGAGGTGGTCTTAACGCGCCGGCAGATGACAGCGCTGACAAAGTGTGTTTCCCGCAGCGAGACGCTACAATACTAATCGTGGGCTTATCATGCTGATTCGGCCACAACAGAAAAAACAAAAACAAACTCAGCCAAAAAGGCCAAACGGGCCGTTGCCCGGGCAACATTAGCCGGTACCTGTGCACGTCCCTGGTGTGCACACTTATCTAGTATCCTATCCATGTGCACCCCGGGAAGATTTGTTTCTTTAAATTGAAGTTGAAAGTATCAATCTGGTGCACTTTGAGGGCAACATTAAGAGATGTATGGATACAGCTCTCAACACTCATGAAACAGAACTGTATAAATTTCAATAATCAAAAAAACATTAGAATATGCTCACAACCAATAACACATCATTGATAAACTCCTCTCTCCATATCTTTATTTTACCTAGTCTGCATTCTTTCTTTTTATTGATGCATATTTCACTAGTCACTCCCCTTTCAAACTGTTTCATTTTTGTATTGACCGACAGTACACATTGGAAGGATTTCGTAACTTATTTTATATACAACTAATATTCCATAGATGGAGATTTGTTTACATAGATGACCAAACCGTTTGAGAGCCAGTGAGATAACTAGACTAAAGTTTACCTAATCACTCAGAGTCCTTTAGCTCCCTGAGCTGACGTTATCTCTCTATGTCCCACAGGAGAGCTCTCCCTCTCCTTATTGTTGAAACGGCTTCTAATCTCCGTTAGCTCCGAGCTAGCACCAGATGCTAACAACAACCCCGTTTCTCTCTCACAAGATGCGCTCGAGCCACACACAGACGCTCCTCCGTGACGATGACCGCTTGCGTAACAAAAAAATAACATTTAAAAAGTGGGGGGACATGTCCCTCCTGTCCCCAGTGGAAATTACACCCATGCACCCCAGCACGTGCACTCCGCTCTGCATCAGCCAAACAGCTCGCTGCACCCGCACTGCGAGGGGGACCCAAGTTCCCATCAGCAGAAACACGTGGGTTTGCTATCCTGGCTCCAAAATGGTGGAATGAGCTCCCATTGACATCAGGACAGCAGAAAGCTTACACACCTTCCAGACTGAAAACTCTTCTCTTTCGACTCCACTTCGAGCGATAGAATTACTAACAAAGGACTGGCTTATCTAAAGCCAGTTGAGTAGCACTTGAAATGTTTTGGCTCTATGAAGCCTGATGTACTTATATGATTCTGTTTTCTTCAAGGTTGTATTTTGTTGGTTGAATGCACTTATAAGTCGCTTTGGATAAAAGCCTCAGCTAAATGTAATGAACATAACAGGGTACCTGCAGCCACATTGAATACCTTTTAAGACCCTTTCCATACATTTTAAGACCTCATCGCCACTTGGAGTTCTAACCGGTTACCTTGGCGACACACTTTACCATATACAGTATTGATTGTCCTTCCTCCTTATCTACCAACCATTTGGACGCTAACTTTTATTTCCCCATAACGATGTTTAACAACCGGCGTAAACGGACCTCCGCGCTATCACGCAGTGAGCGCGCGATGTCCTGTTCAGATGACGTCAAATCCAACGGGATGCCATCAATAAACTACACAGAATCACACTACACACCTACGCAATGACTACATTCAGGCAGACTGTATCATACAACCTCTTTGGACCATTTAGATACTTATTGAAAACAAGCTACAACATTTAATACCTTGAATGTTATTAAAAACAGGGTTCAAGTCTTTTAACATAAATTAAACTTTATTGATGTTTCCACAAGACATTAAAACAGGACATACCAATATGATGAACACAATGACGGTCAGCGCAAAGCTAACAACGCTATTTACAGACCAACGTATTCACAGAGAAACCGTACAGGTGTGTGAGGAACATGGGGGGGTCTACAGGTGTGTGAGGCACAGGGGGTAGTCTACAGGTGTGTGAGGCACAGGGGGTGGTCTACAGGTGTGTGAGGCACAGGGGGTGGTCTACAGGTGTGTGAGGAACAGGGGGAGTCTACAGGTGTGTGAGGAACGGGGGGAGTCTACAGGTGTGTGAGGAACGGGGGGGGGTCTACAGGTGTGTGAGGAACGGGGGGGGGGTCTACAGGTGTGTGAGGAACGGGGGGGGGGTCTACAGGTGTGTGAGGAACGGGGGGGGGGTTCTACAGGTGTGTGAGGCACAGGGGGTGGTCTACAGGTGTGTGAGGAACGGGAGTGTGCCTACAGGTGTGTGAGGAACGGGGGTGTGCCTACAGGTGTGAGGAACGGGGGTGTGCCTACAGGTGTGAGGAACGGGGGTGTGCCTACAGGTGTGTGAGGAACGGGGGTGTGCCTACAGGTGTGTGAGGAACGGGGGTGTGCCTACAGGTGTGTGAGGAACGGGGGTGTGACTACAGGTGTGTGAGGAACGGGGGTGTGCCTACAGGTGTGTGAGGAACGGGGGTGTGCCTACAGGTGTGTGAGGAACGGGGGTGTGCCTACAGGTGTGTGAGGAACGGGGGTGTGCCTACAGGTGTGCGAGGAACGGGGGTGGGTCTACAGGTGTGCGAGGAACGGGGGTGGGTCTACAGGTGTGCGAGGAACAGGGGGGTCTACAGGTGTGCGTGGAACAGGGGGGGTCTACAGGTGTGTGAGGAACAGGGGGGGTCTACAGGTGTGTGAGGAACGGGGGGGGGGTCTACAGGTGTGTGAGGAACGGGGGGGGGGGTCTACAGGTGTGTGAGGAACGGGGGGGGGTTCTACAGGTGTGTGAGGCACAGGGGGTGGTCTACAGGTGTGTGAGGAACGGGAGTGTGCCTACAGGTGTGTGAGGAACGGGGGTGTGCCTACAGGTGTGAGGAACGGGGGTGTGCCTACAGGTGTGTGAGGAACGGGGGTGTGCCTACAGGTGTGTGAGGAACGGGGGTGTGCCTACAGGTGTGTGAGGAACGGGGGTGTGCCTACAGGTGTGCGAGGAACGGGGGTGGGTCTACAGGTGTGCGAGGAACAGGGGGGTCTACAGGTGTGCGTGGAACAGGGGGGTCTACAGGTGTGTGTGGAACAGGGGGAGTCTACAGGTGTGTGTGGAACAGGGGGAGTCTACAGGTGTGTGTGTGAGGAACAGGGGGGGTCTACAGGTGTGTGTGAGGAACAGGGTGGGGGGGCTATAGGTGTGTCTACAGGTGTGTGAGGAACGGGGGTGTGCCTACAGGTGTGTGAGGAACGGGGGTGTGCCTACAGGTGTGTGAGGAACGGGGGGGTCTACAGGTGTGTGAGGAACGGGGGGGTCTACAGGTGTGTGAGGAACGGGGGGGTCTACAGGTGTGTGAGGAACGGGGGGGTCTACAGGTGTGTGAGGAACGGGGGGGGTCTACAGGTGTGTGAGGGTCGGGGGGAAAACGTTCACTACATCAGGTAATCTCCAAAAACAGAGCTGTATTGTTATATTTGAAGAGTCTTTCTGAATTGAAGTTGACCTGCAGGGGGCGGAGTCTGAGAAGAGTTCACCTGCAGGGGGCAGAGTCTGAGGGGAGTTCACCTGCAGGGGGCAGAGTCTGAGGGGAGTTCACCTGCAGGGGGCAGAGTCTGAGGGGAGTTCACCTGCAGGGGGCAGAGTCTGAGGGGAGTTCACCTGCAGGGGGCAGAGTCTGAGGGGAGTTCACCTGCAGGGGGCAGAGTCTGAGGGGAGTTCACCTGCAGGGGGCAGAGTCTGAGGGGAGTTCACCTGCAGGGGGCAGAGTCTGAGGGGAGTTCACCTGCAGGGTCGAAGTCTGAGGGGAGGAACAGGGGGTGGTCTACAGGTGTGTGAGGAACAGGGGGTGGTCTACAGGTGTGTGAGGAACGGGGGGTGGTCTACAGGTGTGTGAGGAACGGGGGGGGTCTATAGGTGTGTGTGTGAGGAACAGGGGGGGTCTACAGGTGTGTGTGTGAGGAACAGGGGGGGTCTACAGGTGTGTGTGTGAGGAACAGGGGGGGGTCTACAGGTGTGTGTGTGAGGAACAGGGGGGGGTCTACAGGTGTGTGTGAGGAACAGGGGGGGGTCTACAGGTGTGTGTGAGGAACAGGGTGTGCCTACAGGTGTGTGAGGAACGGGGGTGTGCCTACAGGTGTGTGAGGAACGGGGGTGTGCCTACAGGTGTGTGAGGAACGGGGGGGGGTCTACAGGTGTGTGAGGAACGGGGGAGGTCTACAGGTGTGTGAGGAACGGGGGGGGTCTACAGGTGTGTGAGGGTCGGGGGGAAACGTTCACTACATCAGGTAATCTCCAAAAACAGAGCTGTATTGTTATATTTGAATTGTCTTTCTGAATTGAAGTTGACCTGCAGGGGGCGGAGTCTGAGAAGAGTTCACCTGCAGGGGGCAGAGTCTGAGGGGAGTTCACCTGCAGGGGGCAGAGTCTGAGGGGAGTTCACCTGCAGGGGGCAGAGTCTGAGGGGAGTTCACCTGCAGGGGGCAGAGTCTGAGGGGAGTTCACCTGCAGGGGGCAGAGTCTGAGGGGAGTTCACCTGCAGGGGGCAGAGTCTGAGGGGAGTTCACCTGCAGGGGGCAGAGTCTGAGGGGAGTTCACCTGCAGGGGGCAGAGTCTGAGGGGAGTTCACCTGCAGGGGGCAGAGTCTGAGGGGAGTTCACCTGCAGGGGGCAGAGTCTGAGGGGAGTTCACCTGCAGGGGCGAAGTCTGAGGGGAGTTCACCTGCAGGGGCGAAGTCTGAGGGGAGGAACAGGGGGTGGTCTACAGGTGTGTGAGGAACAGGCGGGGCTGTCACTACCCGATCTGCAGTGCGCATGTGCGAGATGGTCCGCCATATTGGACAACTCCGGACGGCAACCCAAGTAGGACACGAGAGTGGCTTTTGGCAAAAAGAAAACGCGGGTGATGAGTTATTGCAACGTGACTTCACTATTATTTAACAACTCTTTTTATTGGGTATATAATAAGTGAGAAATGGATTTAACTTCTGTTAATGGCATATAGCTGTCTAACAGAAGTTAAATCCATTTCTCACTACATCAGTTAATCTCCAAAAACAGAGCTGTATTGTTATATTTGAAGAGTCTTTCTGAATTGAAGTTCTCCTGCAGGAGGCGGAGTCTGAGGAGAGTTCTCCTGTAGGAGGCGGAGTCTGAGAAGAATTCTCCTGCAGGGGGCGGAGTTTGAGGAGAGTTCATCTGCAGGGGGCGGAGTCTGAGGAGAATTCTCCTGCAGGGGGCGGAGTCTGAGGAGAACGGGAGATACATACATTGGTTTAATATAAATTTCTGTTTCATATTCAAATTCCAGTTTTTCATGTGCAAAACAAAAAGCATTAGTTTGAACAACGTGTTTTATATCTGAAAGCTCCAAAACAGGATGAGAGAGGACTCTTTACGGAGAGGCTCGCATTAGCAACATGTTAGCATCACTAGCATAAGCAACATGTTAGGATCACTAGCATTAGCAACACAAGCATTAGCATCATGTTAGCATTAGCATCATGTTAGCATCACTAGCATTAGCATCATATTAGCATCACTAGCATCAGCATCATGTTGGCATCACTAGCATCAGCTGGGATCAGAAGAACGCTTCGGTCAGGTTTTGTCACGGCCCCCCCCTCTGAGAACACCCTGCTGGGGGGGCTACAATTCGGCCTTTTGTTCACATCATCTCCCCGACACTGAAGATTACCGTTTCTCCTGAACGCAGCACGAGGCCCTGCGGAGAGATAACCCTGAAGATAAACACAAACTAAGCCCCGCCCCCCTGTGACATCACTCACCATCAGGTGGAGGTCCTCGGCTGCAGCAGAGGTCGCCTGTCAGAGAGACAGGTTGTTAATAAAGGTTATCACTTTAATGATAGATGTAATAACCTTCAGTACTGAGAGTGAGTGACAGCTGGTCAGAATACGCTTCAGGTGGGTTTTGTCACGGCCCCCCTCTCTAAGAACAGACTGCTGGGGGGGCTTCAATCGGCCTTTCGTTTCATCACTTCCACACAAACACTTTCATTCTGAGAATCAGGACCACTTCCTGTTGGAGCTTACCTTCAACATGACCTCAGCTGAAGAGGCTGCAGTCCATGCTCTCGGAGAAGGACGGAGGGGTCCAGAACCTCAGGGTAACATCTCTGCCAGAGAGTTTTGGAGCTGGAGAGGAAGAAAGGGAAGCTTCCTTTCAACTTCACGCCCCCCCTCTGAGGAAACCATGCTGCACCAGGGGCTCCTGAAACACACAATAGACAGATTGAACAACTTGAACCCCGCTAGTTACACTGAGCTTCAGCTCCTGAGGCAGAGCAGCGTCCCCACAGAGGCTTCGTAGCACTTTCTAAAGTAGGGTACTTCTACAGCAGCACTACCTTCACTGTCCTGTACCAGAGCACTTCAACAGGGTGTCTTTACTCATATTACTGAAGTAGTTGCACCATGTAATATTAGATCCTTTACTTCTTAAATAACATTATGAACAGTATAATGATATAAACTATAGAACAATGAGTTCCATGAGATGTGGATATAACAGAAAGCTCAGCACAGGGCGCTAATGTAGAGAACTGAGAGTAATGAGAGCAGTGTTGTTGTGGAGAGCGGCGCTACATCGCGTGGGGCGACAGGTACTTTGGAAACTGTGTTACAGAGGAAACTTCTAAACTATACCAACTCATTATTTAAAATAATGAGCCTTTCTCCAACATGTTAAACTGCTGTTGGCAGGAGATGAGCTCCAGCTGTTTGAGAGACAGCTGCAAGTCCCATAGAGAGGACTTTAAAGGAGAGGCTAGCATCACGTTAGCATCACGAGCATTAGCATCACATTAGCATCATGTTAGCATCAGCTGGGATCAGAAGAACGCTTCGGTCAGGTTTTGTCACGGCCCCCCCCTCTGAGAACACCCTGCTGGGGGGGCTACAATTCGGCCTTTTGTTCACATCATCTCCCCGACACTGAAGATTACCGTTTCTCCTGAACGCAGCACGAGGCCCTGCAGAGAGATAACCCTGAAGATAAACACCAACAACTAAGCCCCGCCCCCCTGTGACATCACTCACCATCAGGTGGAGGTCCTCGGCTGCAGGTCAGAGGTCGCCTGTCAGAGAGACAGGTTGTTAATAAAGGTTATCACTTTAATGATAGATGTAATAACCTTCAGTACTGAGAGTGAGTGACAGCTGGTCAGAATACGCTTCAGGTGGGTTTTGTCACGGCCCCCCCTCTGAGAACAGACTGCTGGGGGGGCTTCAATCGGCCTTTCGTTTCATCACTTCCACACAAACACTTTCATTCTGAGAATCAGGACCACTTCCTGTTGGAGCTTACCTTCAACATGACCTCAGCTGGAGAGGCTGCAGTCCATGCTCTCGGAGAAGGACGGAGGGGTCCAGAACCTCAGGGTAACATCTCTGCCAGAGAGTTTTGGAGCTGGAGAAGAAGAAAGGGAAGCTTCCTTTCGACTTCACGCCCCCCCTCTGAGGAAACCATGCTGCACCTGAAACACACAATAGACAGATTGAACAACTTGAACCCCGCTAGTTACACTGAGCTTCAGCTCCTGAGGCAGAGCAGCGTCCCCACAGAGGCTTCGTAGCCCTTTCTAAAGTAGGGTACTTCTACAGCAGCACTACCTTCACTGTCCTGTACTAGAGCACTTCAACAGGGTGGCTTTACTCATATTACTGAAGTAGTTGCACCATGTAATATTAGATCCTTTACTTCTTAAATAACATTATGAACAGTATAATGATATAAACTATAGAACAATGAGTTCCATGAGATGTGGATATAACAGAAAGCTCAGCACAGGGCGCTAATGTAGAGAACTGAGAGTAATGAGAGCAGTGTTGTTGTGGAGAGCGGCGCTACATCGCGTGGGGCACCAGGTACTTTGGAAACTGTGTTACAGCGGAAACTTCTAAACTATACCAACTCATTATTTAAAATAATGAGAGCCTTTCTCCAACATGTTAAACTGCTGTTGGCAGGAGATGAGCTCCAGCTGTTTGAGAGACAGCTGCAAGTCCCATAGAGAGGACTCTTTAAAGGAGAGGCTAGCATCACTAGCATTAGCGTCACATTAGCATCATGTTAGCATCAGCTGGGATCAGAAGAACGCTTCGGTCAGGTTTTGTCACGGCCCCCCCCTCTGAGAACACCCTGCTGGGGGGGCTACAATTCGGCCTTTTGTTCACATCATCTCCCGACACTGAAGATTACCATTTCTCCTGAACGCAGCACGAGGCCCTGCAGAGAGATAACCCTGAAGATAAACACCAACTAAGCCCCGCCCCCCTGTGACATCGCTCACCATCAGGTGGAGGTCCTCAGCTGCAGGTCAGAGGTCGCCTGTCAGAGAGACAGGTTGTTAATAAAGGTTATCACTTTAATGATAGATGTAATAACCTTCAGTACTGAGAGTGAGTGACAGCTGGTCAGAATACGCTTCAGGTGGGTTTTGTCACGGCCCCCCCTCTGAGAACAGACTGCTGGGGGGGCTTCAATCGGCCTTTCGTTTCATCACTTCCACACAAACACTTTCATTCTGAGAATCAGGACCACTTCCTGTTGGAGCTTACCTTCAACATGACCTCAGCTGGAGAGGCTGCAGTCCATGCTCTCGGAGAAGGACGGCGGGGTCCAGAACCTCAGGGTAACATCTCTGCCAGAGAGTTTTGGAGCTGGAGAGGAAGAAAGGGAAGCTTCCTTTCGACTTCACGCCCCCCCTCTGAGGAAACCATGCTGCACCTGAAACACACAATAGACAGATTGAACAACTTGAACCCCGCTAGTTACACTGAGCTTCAGCTCCTGAGGCAGAGCAGCGTCCCCACAGAGGCTTCGTAGCCCTTTCTAAAGTAGGGTACTTCTACAGCAGCACTACCTTCACTGTCCTGTACCAGAGCACTTCAACAGGGTGTCTTTACTCATATTACTGAAGTAGTTGCACCATGTAATATTAGATCCTTTACTTCTTAAATAACATTATGAACAGTATAATGATATAAACTATAGAACAATGAGTTCCATGAGATGTGGATATAACAGAAAGCTCAGCACAGGGCGCTAATGTAGAGAACTGAGAGTAATGAGAGCAGTGTTGTTGTGGAGAGCGGCGCTACATCGCGTGGGGCACCAGGTACTTTGGAAACTGTGTTACAGCGGAAACTTCTAAACTATACCAACTCATTATTTAAAATATAGAGAGCCTTTCTCCAACATGTTAAACTGCTGTTGGCAGGAGATGAGCTCCAGCTGTTTGAGAGACAGCTGCAAGTCCCATAGAGAGGACTCTTTAAAGGAGAGGCTAGCATCACTAGCATTAGCGTCACATTAGCATCAGCTGGGATCAGAAGAACGCTTCGGTCAGGTTTTGTCACGGCCCCCCCCTCTGAGAACACCCTGCTGGGGGGGCTACAATTCGGCCTTTTGTTCACATCATCTCCCGACACTGAAGATTACCATTTCTCCTGAACGCAGCACGAGGCCCTGCAGAGAGATAACCCTGAAGATAAACACCAACTAAGCCCCGCCCCCCTGTGACATCACTCACCATCAGGTGGAGGTCCTCAGCTGCAGGTCAGAGGTCGCCTGTCAGAGAGACAGGTTGTTAATAAAGGTTATCACTTTAATGATAGATGTAATAACCTTCAGTACTGAGAGTGAGTGACAGCTGGTCAGAATACGCTTCAGGTGGGTTTTGTCACGGCCCCCCCCTATGAGAACAGACTGCTGGGGGGGGCTTCAATCGGCCTTTCGTTTCATCACTTCCACACAAACACTTTCATTCTGAGAATCAGGACCACTTCCTGTTGGAGCTTACCTTCAACATGACCTCAGCTGGAGAGGCTGCAGTCCATGCTCTCGGAGAAGGACGGAGGGGTCCAGAACCTCAGGGTAACATCTCTGCCAGAGAGTTTTGGAGCTGGAGAGGAAGAAAGGGAAGCTTCCTTTCGACTTCACCCCCCCTCTGAGGAAACCATGCTGCACCAGGGGCACCTGAAGCACACAATAGACAGATTGAACAACTTGAACCCCGCTAGTTACACTGAGCTTCAGCTCCTGAGGCAGAGCAGCGTCCCCACAGAGGCTTCGTAGCACTTTCTAAAGTAGGGTACTTCTACAGCAGCACTACCTTCACTGTCCTGTACTAGAGCACTTCAACAGGGTGTCTTTACTCATATTACTGAAGTACTTGCCCCGTGTAATATTAGATCCTTTACTGCAGTAAACGCCACTGCTCTGGAGTTCAGACACGCTCACTCAGGAGGAAAAGTACTCTGATCTTTGAGTAGAAGTATTCTGATCTGGTTCTTCAGTAAGAGTACGCCCTTTACCTCCGAGTTGAAGTACATATTATTGATCAGGATTTGATCCACAGAGACAATCAGTGATAAACTATAAAGCCCTCAGAACAACAAAGGGTATATATTATATATAAGTGTCATACCATTGAAATACTCAAAGTACAGGTAACTCTAAAGTGAACTTAAAGGACTCTACGCATCTGTAAAAACAAAACGTATTTATGATTAAAGTCTGGGAAACACAGGGGCCGCCATCTTTTAAAATGTTCCCGCCACATGTTTGCTTTGTGTGTTTTTTTACCCGAAAACACTATAATTAGAAGATAAAAGATAGAACAATGAGTTCCATGAGATGTGAACAATACAGAAAGCTCGGCACAGCATCGCGTGGGGCAATAGGTACTTTGGAAACCCTGTTACAGCGGTAACTTCTAAACTATACTAACTCGCTATTTAATGTGTAATATATAAAGAGAGTGCCTTTATCCAACACGTGTTAACTGGTGTCTCCTCTCTGTAACTACTCTGATACAACATGCTATCCTTCAATAAGAACTGTTCTCACCGTGACCACCGAGCAGCGGCTGCTCCTGAACATCCATCCTCCGGAGGATTTCAAAGCACATTTGATGGAGATATCTTCGAGAAAGAAAACATCAGATTCTTCTCACCGCAGTCTGAGCAAAGAGCAGCAGCCATGTGACTTTATGTGACCCGACAACCAATCACAGCGCGTTCTCCTTCTTCTTCCGGCTCTTCTGTTTCCTTATTGGTGGAGATCAGATGGATGACCGCCCCCTTCAGGACGGGAGGACGGTTTAAATACTCAGCGGGAGATAATTCTTGTTTATTTGTTCACAAATAAAGTGAAAACATTTAAACTGGTTTCTTTCTGCCTAGTAACAAAGGTCAGGTGAATGGCGCCATGTTATTGGAGATCCTTCATGGCCTCGATCATAGTTTCATTTAAATCAAGAGAGGAAGTGAACTTCTTCGTATAACACCTGGTAACTCTCGGCCTGCGCCCTCATATCAAAATCTAGATTTCCCCCGTAACATTTTAAAGTGATGTCAGAAAACACTATTTCTGTTCGTCAAAAACGGTATATTTACTCCAGAAATATGAGTATAAAATAGAGCAGCTTCGTTCTTTTATACGGGCGTCATGTTCTCGCGAGAATTGATGTATCTTACAGATCAGCGGCGTGGCGAAGTCACGCCCATCTACTTCCGACCCATGGGACCTTATTTCTGAAAAATTAAGTCAATGGAGAGAGAAAGATTATCTTTTGATCCCGTTTGAATTGTGCCACGAATTACCCATATCAATCAATCAATCAATGTTTATTTATATAGCCCAATATCACAAATGTTACATTTGTCTCAGTGGACTTCACAGTTTGTACAAAATATCAGTATGACAATACGACACCCTCTGTCCTCAGACCCTCTGTCCTCAGACCCTCTATCCTTAGACCCTCTGTCCTTAGACCCTCACATCGTACAAGGAAAAACTTCCAGAGAAAACCCACAGTTTTAAAGGGAAAAATGGGAGAAACCTCAGGGAGAGCAACAGAGGAGGGATCCCTCTCCCAGGACGGACAGACGTGCAATAGATGCCGTGTGTAAATTGAAAAGATAATACATTTGCAACATAGGTAGTCCAAATGTTTGGAAATGCATGTGTGTATAATAGGAAGATGAATCCACGAGGATATCCATCCAGGACCTATGATCCAGGACCACAGCCACGACTCAAGATCCAGGGCTCGCAATGCAGGACACAGGACCGCAGGATCATCCATGACTCCGGATCCCAGCGTATATAGACACCAAAAAGAAAGACATTTGGGGAAACTGGGTTAATGGGAACATGAGAGTACACAGGTATAGACAGAGAGAAGGAAGAAGTAAGATGTCCCCCGACAAACTAAGCCTATATCAGCAAAACTAGGGGCTGAATCTAATCAGCCCTAACTATAAGCTTTATCAAAAAGGAAGGTCTTAAGCACACTCTTAAAAACGGATAGGGTGTCTGCCGCCCGAACACAAACTGGAAGCTGATTCCACAAATATGATGTTTGTCAATCTTAAAAAATAATTTCCATGTAAAAAAAGTCACAGTTTGTCGTAAAACTGTTGAAATATAAGACGATGAAAAATACGCAACTAGAAAGACTACAAATCCCAGAATCCCGGTCCCGCATGTTGGCTCTTACGGAACCGACTAACTCCCCTTTTGTGTATGTGCAGCTCTCAACATGCGAGGTGAGGGGACTTCGCCACTCCGTAGAGTCCCTCCCATGTTTGTCAATTTAAAAGATAATTTTGCAAGTCAAAACTAAAAAAAAGTGTCCTAAAACTGTGAAGTCACACGTTTTTTTGTGTGAAACGCTAAATGAACTACATCTCTGGTCTCGCACAACAACACACGTCACCAAGATGGCCGTCACTACTGTCTTGCCAAAAAAAGGGATTGACTACCCTCACTATCACCACAATGAAACACGTCCTGAAGAACGTCATTCAAAGCTGCCTGCCTTCCTTTGATTCTCTCTGAACTGCCTGGTCTTTTTAATGTTTAATGTCAACCATTTGTGCAGATAGCGTGAAGTAGAACAGATCGCCGATGCTAATGTAGCGTTAGCATTTCTCCCCCGGGCTTATGGTGTATTATAGAATGATCACACCGGTGTGACAGCATACCTGCCAACCCTACCGATTTGGGCGATAGTCTACCGCTTTTGACATGTTTCTACCGCCTACCGACTTAGCTGGCTTTCCCTACCGATTTTCAATCTTCCCAAAGTATAACAAATAAAAATGACACTCCATAGACACTGGCCCCTTTTGGTGGACACCGTTTGCAGCGCGTCTGTGATCGCATCATACAAACAGTCCTCTGTGTTTCTGAAAGTGAAACAACGTGCAGACCGGGGGTAATCACTCCCAAATGAGTTTAAGGGAACAGAGACGAGGCATTTGAGTCCTGCAGGGTTTTCCAGCTAATATCAGTGTCTCGAAAACACAAGACATCCAGCGTTTGCTCTTTTCCTGAAGCATCCTTCAGTGTCTCAACTGGAAGAGGACCACAAACACACACAGAATATAATACCATTTTGAGATTTGGGGATATTTATCTCACATTCTTTCACTTTTTCTGACATTTTCAACACCAAACATGTCGTTAATGTCTCTGTTTAGTGAACTACAGCAATCTGAAAGCCTGTACATTATTTATATCACACTTTATCAGTAGAAAAATGCAGGAAATGACTTTTTTAATGCAGTATTTTCTGCACACAGGCACCTTGTTTGTTTTTTAACATTTATATTTTATTAAACATTTTCAAAAGACAAAAACACACGGACAAGGACATGGCTCACACACATCACAAGTAGGACAGGACATAACATGAAGGGTGGGGGGGGGGGGGGATTACTGTGTCAGTTACATTTGATGTATGCATATGGCGTTGTGTTTATACATGATTTGCTTCATAATATAGGTATACTTAACTTACATATGTACATATACACACACACACATCTCTTTCTCTTATGATTAATTCACCTATTCATCCATTTCCCATTTCATTTCACTTCTTTCATTATTATTACCGTTATTTTTCTGTTTCTTCATAGCTCATTTCTCTTTATTTATTATTATATTTATTGTTGGCAGCTGAGATGGTTTGAGTCCAGGAAAGCCCTATATCTTATCCCAAAGCCTGTTGTCTGGCTTAACCAAATATAACAGTGAGAAAGCAGCTTCTTCCATACTTAAGATGTTGAGGAAGTCCTCCAGCCATCTATTGAAATTGAAGCAGTTGGGCTTTCTGACTTTCCAGTTCATAAGAACGAGGCGTTTAGTTGAAATGATGCTAGGGCTATAAGTTTACTTGCAAATGTTGATGTTAGCAAGCATGTAGCTGGAGTTAAGAGTATCTCTATGTTCAGGATCTCAGCGAGAGCATCTCCAACTACGTCCATAGAGATTTTACAGCCGGACAGGACCAAAGACAATGTAAAAGGGTGCCCACTTCCGCACAACCATGCCAGCATAGGCCGAGAGTGTTTGATCCATCTTGTTTAGCCTACAGGGTGTGATGTATGCTCTGTGAAGGGTTTTTAACTGTATTACTCTAAACCGGACACACTTGGAGATTGATGTTGAGCTCGACCAGATTCTGTCCCATTCAACTGGGGTAAGGGTGATGCCTGAGTCCTGCTCCCATCTTTTCTGTGACTGCAGATTAGTATTGGCGGTTGAGGTGAGGAGAATTTTATATGCACCTGAAATCATTCCTTTCTTGTTTGCAAGTCTTTTTAGGTTCATATCAAGGTGTTCATGACCACCTATCTTTATACCTTTTGATGTTAAGTTTTTAATATTTGATTGTAATTGCATATCGGAGAGGAAGAGGGATTTATTCAGATTAAAATGTTACATCAACACTGTGAACGGAGTTATGATATTGTTTTTTACTATTTGCCCAATGTGTTCATGTGCTTGCATATGTATATTAGTCAATGGGTTACCACCCGCTGTGAATAGTGGGTTTTTCCATAATGGGCATGAAGGGAGGGAAATACCAGTGATGCCTAGCCTCCTTTGTACAGATTTAACCACACTGATAGAAAATTGAATTAATGGGTTATTCAGATTGGATTTGGGGGAGTACCATGATGAATTTAAAGATATTGATTTATTGTTTTCTGTAATTATTTGATTATGGATTGATCCAAATAATTACAGAAAACAATACAAATAATTACACAGGCATCTTGTTAAAGTTATCTTATTTTAGCTATCTCTTATTTAGTGGAGGAAAACAATTGTGACATCAGTTATGACATGACTTACTTACATGACTCTGGGATTTGTAGTCTTTCTAGTTGCATATTTTTCATAGTCTTATATTTCAACAGTTTTACGACAAACTCACTTTTTTACATGGAAATTGTTTTTTAAGATTGACAAACATCACATGTGTAATTCATGGCACAATTCAAACGAGATCGAAAGATACGTTTTCTCCCACCAATAATTTTTCAGAAATAAGTTCCCATGGACCGGAAGTAGATGGGCGTGACTTCGCCAAACATGTTCTTGAAGAATTAAAATAAATAAGTGCAAATATTAAATCCACATCTGTTTGTCAAATGAGTTACTAGTTATATGTCTGCTTTAGTTAACTGTAACATCAATTAATATTCAACAGGTAAAAACCTGGTAAAAACAGTGTCGCGTGTAAACCATGAGAAAATCACCTTATGATGCCTTCACGGGCTGCAGCTGGAGTAGGATTTATTGCTTTCTTACTCAGTTTAATTGCATTTTCTCCACATTTCTTTAATGTAGATCATTTATTTTCTTGACTGCGCTTTATTTTGTTGGAACACAATAATAAAAGAAAACATCAGTGTTTTAAAAGCAGCATATAGGGGTCTTGGATGATGAATAACGTTTATTGTATTCGACTGTAGAGATTAAAAGCATTTTGAAGTCAAACAAGAACACGTACAACCCAAATTAGATATTATAATGATACTAGATTAGAAAACGATATTAATGTAATGTAAAAAATGAAAACTGTAAAAGAAACATGTATGGAATAACTGATATAACCAGTGGAGTTGGTAGTTTACGACGCGGATAAAAGACACTGAAGGCACCATGACCGTTAGGATTTAAATAAACCAACGGATTTAATGAATTTTTAACGGATTTAATTACGCTTTTAACCGTTTTCTCCGGTTTTGTGAACGGTTTTCCAGAGAAAATACTGTTTTCTGATCATTTAATCTAAATTTCTCTCAGGTAGATCATTTTATGTCTTAAAAGTCTTTATATTTATGGACAAACTAATGATAAATGAAAACATCTGTGTAGTTAAAGCAGCATAGATGTGTATTTGATGATGAATAATGTTTATTTTATGGATATAGTTGAATATATAATATACAGCAGGGTTGCCAACTTTGGGTTCCTGGCTGGAGTGAGATTTTGATATCATGGGTTTAATTACACATATGAGCACTAAATGACTGCTATCGTGTCAGCAGCGGGACCTTAGCATATATATAGGATATATATACAATATATACAAATACACAATATTGGACACAGACTATAAAGGGCACAACGTTTCATTCACTATTGAAAGTCAAACACATGTTTGTTTCCACTGTTTTATTGTGTGCCTGTCGCGATAAGAAATTCATTGACTTATCGTACGATAAATAAAAATGAACTCGATAAATTGCCATTTACATGAGGATGTGACTAGCAGTTTGAAAGGATGTACTTGAATTATTATTATATATTATCATTAATATCATCAGTGGTCTAAATGGTCATACAATGGTGCCGACAATATTATCGTTTATCGCAATAATTTCCGGGAAAATGTATCCAACAAAATTAATTATCGTGTGAGGCCTATACATGAAACACACACACACAAACAAATCTACAGACTTTCTCCAACCTGCCAAATATGTTAATTAAAACACTCTCACTCTCATATAGGCCCTACTCACTCTTTGACTCTATTTTGGCCTAGTAGAACAATAAGCAGCAGACTTTTACTTGTCATAATTTCTACTGTATCTTAGATCTGCGCATGTGCAATACGGGTCGGGGATCGACCATGGGATCGACCAACCGGCTCCCACCGCTCTGCTGTCTGTTAACGTTGTTAAGAGTGGTGGGGGCGGGGAGGGAGCAGCTTGAGCAGCTGTCAACTCAACATTGTAAATAACCAACCAAAAACGATCGCTGGTTCATCTTGTTTTTGCCGTGAGAATAGTTTGGGCAGCGTGAGAGCGTGACATTGAGAGTGAAAGCGTGTGTCACACGCCAGATGCGTGAGAGTTGGCAACCCTGATACAGTGTAGTTGAATATAGGCTATATATTTGTCTACATTAAAAACATTTTAGACACTTTTTATATTTAACCTGGGAACAGAACAAATGATAATGCCTACAAGAGATGCTGCAATTACTGCAGTTATTATACGGTTCTAACGGTTATTATATGGTTCTAACGGTTACTATAAAGTTCTAACGGTATTATAAAGTTCTAACGTTATTATAAAGTTCTAACGTTATTATAAAGTTCTAGCGGTTATTATAAAGTTCTAACGTTATTATAAAGTTCTAACGGTTCTCAGGGTTTCTGGCGGTTTTTCACGGTTTCTAACAGTTTCTCGTGATTTCTAACGGTTTCTCACAATTTCTAACGGTTTCTCACAATTTCTAAGAGTTTCTAACGGTTTCTAACGGTTTCTCACGGTTTCTAACGGTTTCTCACGGTTTCTCACGGTTTCTCACGGTTTCTCACGGTTTCTAACGGTTTCTCACGGTTTCTAACGGTTTCTCACGGTTTCTCACGGTTTCTAACGGTTTCTCACGGTTTCTCACGGTTTCTCACGGTTTCTAACGGTTTCTCACGGTTTCTCACGGTTTCTCACGGTTTCTAACGGTTTCTCACGGTTTCTAACGGTTTCTCACGGTTTCTCACGGTTTCTAACGGTTTCTCACGGTTTCTCACGGTTTCTCACGGTTTCTCACGGTTTCTCACGGTTTCTCACGGTTTCTACTCATGGTTTCTCACGGTTTCTCACGGTTTCTCACGGTTTCTCACGGTTTCTAACGGTTTCTCACGGTTTCTAACGGTTTCTCACGGTTTCTCACGGTTTCTAACGGTTTCTCACGGTTTCTCACGGTTTCTACTCATGGTTTCTCACGGTTTCTCACGGTTTCTACTCATGGTTTCTCACGGTTTCTCACGGTTTCTAACGGTTTCTCACGGTTTCTCACGGTTTCTACTCATGGTTTCTCACGGTTTCTCACGGTTTCTCGCGGTTTCTCACGGTTTTCTCGCGGTTTCTCACAGTTTCTCACGGTTTCTAACGGTTTCTAACGGTTTCTCATGGTTTCTCGCGGTTTCTCACGGTTTCTCACGGTTTCTAACGGTTTCTAACGGTTTCTAACGGTTTCTCACGGTTTCTCACGGTTTCTCACGGTTTCTCACGGTTTCTAACGGTTTCTCACGGTTTCTAACGGTTTCTCACGGTTTCGAACGGGTTCTCACGGTTTCCCACGGTTTCTCACAGTTTCTACTCATGGTTTCTAACGGTTTCTCACAGTTTCTCACTGTTTTCTCACGGTTTCTATCGGTTTCTCACAGTTTCTCACTGTTTCTCACGGTTTCTATCGGTTTCTCACGGTTTCTCATGGTTCCTCCTCGGTCTATAGAGTGTCTCCAGAAGGAAGCAGTGAGCCTTCAGATGGAGGGCAGCAGGGACGAGCGTATAGAGGTGATCCTCCGCCTCACGCTGAGCAGCTTGGGGCTGCAGATGGAGGTCTGGAGGGACTTCCTGTCTGAGGAGGAGAACCAGGTGACCCTCAGCAGCTTCTTCAGCATTGCAGACTACAGCAATCTGTTCCTGTGCCGGGACCCGGGGCTCTGCATCAGCCTCACCTTCCCCTCTCAGACCTCCTCTAAAGTCCTGGTTCTCTCCAGGAGCAGCAGGGCAGTCATCAGCGCAGAGAACATCAGAGACATGTTGATCATGCAGGAGGTGGAGGGGGGGGGCGCCGTGAGCTGCATTAGCGCCATCTGCCAGGAGGTACCGCTAACATGAGGCTAACATTACAGAGAGAAGCTAACACTAGGCTAACATTAAGGAGATAAGCTAACACTAGGCTAACATTAAGGAGATAAAGATTGGGCTAACATTAAAGAGAGAAGCTAACATTAGGGATAACATTAAAGAGAGAAGCTAACATTAGGGCTAACATTCAAGAGAGAATCTAACATTAGTCTAACATTCAAGAGAGAAGCTAACATTAGGGCTAACATTAAAGAGATAAAGATAGGGCTAACATCCTAGAGAGAAGCTAATTTGAGATAAGGCTAACATTAAAACTAAAGCTAATTTAAGCTAAGGCTAACATTAAGACTAATGTTATCTTACAATAATGGAAATATTGTGGCTAACATTAGGTTATTAAGGTATTAAGGTTCATTCAAGGTAATGCTGACTTTATGATGTTAGTTCATTTAAGATCCTTCCTTCCTACTGCTGCTCTCCGATTGGTTGCTTCCTTCCTACTGCTGCTCTCCGATTCGTTCCTTCCTACTGCTGCTCTCCGATTGGTTGTGCTTTGAAAGGTCAGCGGTGATCACGATCAAAGTAAAACACTTTTTTGATCACAGCAATCCCAGTTTGATCTTTGAGTGGTGCTAGGCTAGGCTAGGAGTTACTGATCATGTTAAGGTGGTAGTTTGTTTTAAGTTAGGAATGAGGTCTGAGTGTAACCAGGTGTGTCCTCCCTGAAGGTCACCTGTCCGCTGCTCAGTAACCCGGACCCGAGTGGCAGCTGGGCGGCCGGCCTGGCCGAGGAGGCACTGAGGTTCATGGAGCGCCAGAAGAACGAGGCGCTGGTGATGGAGGCTCAGATCCACGGGCGCACCTTCCTGTCTCAGCCCCATGCTCTCCATGACAACCGTCTCCATGGGTATGTGGACCACGATGGAGATCTCCACGACGACGTGGACGAGAGGTGAGACATCCATCTCTGACAGCGTTCATCACACCAACAGGAAGCTGTCAAAGTGAAGCTCCTCCTTCTCTCCTCTAACAGGAAGCTGTCCGACCTGAAGCTTCTCCACGCCTGTGATTGGACGATCATTGAGTGGGCGGAGCTTGTGTCAGAGTTCCTGCAGCAGGACTCGTCTCAGGCGATTCTGGACGGCCTGAAGCCGCTTCCCTGCGAGGAGTTTAACTTCTGGAGGAACCGCCTGAAGAACCTGCTCCACATCCAGCAGCAGGTCTGTCTCTATGTGTCCTACAGACACTATGTCTCACACTGTGTCCTACAGACACTATGTCTCACACTCTACTGTGTCCTACAGACACCATGTCTCACACTCTACTGTGTCCTACAGACACCATGTCTCACACTGTGTCCTACAGACACTATGTCTCACACTCTACTGTGTCCTACAGACACCATGTCTCACACTCTACTGTGTCCTACAGACACCATGTCTCACACTGTGTCCTACAGACACTATGTCTCACACTGTGTCCTACAGACACTATGTCTCACACTCTACTGTCTCCTACTCTCATACTGTGTCCTACAGACACCATGTCTCACACTGTGTCCTACAGACACTATGTCTCACACTGTGTTCTACAGACACCATGTCTCACACTGTGTCCTACAGACACCATGTCTCACACTGTGTCCTACAGACACTATGTCTCACACTGTGTCCTACAGACACCATGTCTCACACTCTACTGTGTCCTACTCTCACACTGTGTCCTACAGACACCATGTCTCACA
This sequence comes from Pogonophryne albipinna, assembly GCA_028583405.1. NCBI lineage: Eukaryota > Metazoa > Chordata > Actinopteri > Perciformes > Artedidraconidae > Pogonophryne > Pogonophryne albipinna. The sequence goes on from JAPTMU010000078.1 coordinate 715,874, forward strand.
CTCTACTGTGTCCTACTCTCACACTGTGTCCTACAGACACCATGTCTCACACT